>VDFB02281492.1:156715672-157257719 GCA_007258455.2 Sequoia sempervirens
AAATCTTGTGGATGTAATCTGAATGTTTTTGTAAGAAAACGTGCCTTCCTTTGGGCAGTAATCCTTGTTGTATTTGAGCAGTGAGCTCTAGGAAGTGTTCCTGAATGCTTGTGCATTCCCATTTATTATTCTTTTATACTTTTAATAGGGTATAATCTTGTGGACTAACCTCCACCATGGTTTTTCCTCTAACAAGGTTTCCACGTAAAAAAATCTTGGTGTTGTGTGTATTTCTGATGTGGTGATGGATTATGCTTCATGTTTATTAATTAGATTTGAGAATAAGTTTAATAAGTTTAATTTCTGTGACAACTGATTCACCCCCCCTCTCAGTTGTCTGCCCTTGTGTTGCCAACATGATGCACTATATTCATGATGGAAGCTTCACTCAAAAGGCATGAAAATAAAAGGATAATATGTCATTCGACCTTAATGCACACCATATATGACATATCAAATTTGATCCATTGCATGCTAGAGTTGATGTCACTCAACCATGGTGAATGTGCAAGCACACTAGGCATGACATAATAGTTTCATGTATATTAGCCATATAAGTAATGTCATTATTCCTAATGTATAAGTGCACTAAGACACACCATAAGATTGGATAGGATGCATGGTATTTGATAATTGACATAAGATCATTATAATCAATTACACATAGTTAATGCCATCAATCCTAATGCATAAGAACACTAGGCACACTATGCAGCCTTTGTGGCATATTTCCTTTCATCTCTAGCCACCAAAATTGCTAGATATTCACCATATCAGACCTTAACTAGAATTTTCATTTGGAATCTTTGTCATATATAAGTGAATTTTACTAGTTTGGGGTGAATTTGAAGTTGTTTCCCAACAATAGAGGGTTTGAAAAAAAGTTTGTAATGATTACTTTAGAGAGAAAAAGGGTAAATTGGTTTGTTTTTGGATTTCTACTTACAATTAGAGCATCACTAAATGAGAAAAAAGAAAATGTTGAGATGCAAAACTTAAAACTATGATTAGAGCAATTGAAGATTAAGCAAGATATTTTGGCAAAGGGATAAACAACCAAGACGAGATTTTTTTTTAGTATTCCAATTGAGGTTACAAAGTGTTTTTTGTGGTCTTTGTCTAGGTTAAATGTGCCAAGAGAGGTTGAGCTTATAATGATAATTTTCAAATGAACCCCCCTAAGGTTACAATGATGAACATGAATATGCATTTCAACAAAATCTAATCTAATCCCTTAACAAAATCTAGTACATTTGATTAAGGTTATGTATGTTGAGCAGTCATAATTTTGAATACTTAGCAAAATCTAATCCCATAAGAGAATGAAGGAAAATGTAAAGAACATGTTTAAAGACTTGAAATACCTTAAAATAGAAGATTCAACTAGAGAAACTACCCAATTATGCACGTAGTATTTTTTCTTCTTGCACATCAAACTCTTCAAAAATTCGATCTTTTCACAAAATTGCTTCCTTTTCAGCATTCAATTATATATAACTCTAATAGAATTGCTATAAAATATACAATTAACCAATGTATATTGTTAAATTATAACAATTCAATCATTCTTAACATTGCAACAATAGAAACATTGAAACTTTAGTTGATATAATCGAATTTGATGCAAACACTCTATTATTTCCTCCTTCCTAAGTTGGAAAACCAAAAAAGGTGGAAGGTCGATGCAAAGGTGATGGAATGTGTAAAAATTGCATTTCTCTTTCCAACAACATCAAAAATCATTTTTTTGTTAGATCACACACAAAAATAGGAGAATAACAGAGCATGTGGACCTAGATCACGGTGTCCTACCTATTTTACCGTTTCTAGAGAAAAACAAAATTTGCTCATGTTATAACATGAGCACATTTTATCTTTCTCTAAAAATGGCCATTTTTCAACTTTTCCAAAATGCACTTGCATTTTTTAAAATTTTATTTTGTAAAGGTTTCTTAACTATTATCAAGTGTCAATAGGGGCTTGGGTTAAGGTATATCAATGAAACCTATCTTTGACCAATTATGACATCTTCTAAGTGCTATGTATGTCTCGTTTTGTGTGCAATATGAAGCTTCACCATAATTCCCTATACACTCAAGCCTATACATTAGCCCTCAACCCTATTTCTTAAATCCTAAACCCTAAACACTTTACCCTATACCCTTCAACCTCAACCCTCTACCTTATACCTTAAACCATAAACCCTAAACCATTAATCCATTAACCCTTAAACCCCAATCCCTTAACATCAACCCTAAACCCTAAACTCTTAAACCCTAATCCCTCTAGCCTATACCCTAATCCGTCAACCCTAATCCATCAACCCTAATCCATCAACCCTATACCCTCAACCCTTAAACCCTTAAACCCTCTACCCTCTACCCTCTACCCTATACATTAAAATCTAAACCATCAATTCTCAACCCTCTACCCTATACATTGGAACCTCAGTCCTATACCCTCAACCCTCTACTCTCAACCCTAATCCCTCAACCCTATACCCTCAACTCTCTACCCTCAACCCAATACCCTAAACCCTCAACTCTAATCCCTCAACCCAATTCCATAAACCCTCAACCATATAACCTCAACCCTATACCCTCAACCATAAAACCTCAACCCTTAAACCCTCAACCCTAATCCCTTAATCCTCAACCCTTAAACCCTAAACCCTAAACCCGATACTCTAAACCCTCAACCATAATCCCTCAACCCTATACCCTCTACCCTTACATTGGAACCTCAACCCTAATCCCTCAACCCTCAATCCTCAACCCTTAAACCCTCAACCCTCAACCCTAATCCCTTAACCCTCAACCCTTAAACCCTAAACCTTAAACCCTTATATCCTCAACCCTCAACCCTAATCCCACCCTAAACCCTAATCCCTCAACCCTTAAACCCTTAAACCATCAACCCTTAAGCTCTCAAACCTGAAACCCTTAATCCCTCAACCCTCAATTCTCAACCCTCTACCTTATACATTGGACACTCAACCCCTAATCCCTCAAACCTATACCCTCGACCCCAATACCTCAACCCTATACCCTCAATACTTAAACTCTTAATCCCTTAAAACCACAACCCTCTACCTTATACATTAATCCCTCAACCCTAATCCCTCAACCTTCAAACCTTAAATCCTAAACCCTCAAACCCTATACCCTCAACCCTATACAATCAACCCTATACCTTCAACCCTTAAACCCTTAAACCCTCAATATTAAACCCTCAACCCTTAAAACTTCAACCCTCAACCCTCAATGCTCAACCCTATACCCTCAACCCTAAAACCTAAACCCTTAAACCCTTAAATCCTCAACCATCTACCCTTACATTGAACTCTCAACCCTAATCCCTCAAACCCATTACCCCCAACCTTATAGCCTCAACCCTCAACCCTTAAACCCTTAAACCCTTAAACCCTCAACCCTTTACCCTCTACCCTCAACCCAATACCCTAAACCCTCAACCCTATACCCCCAACCCTTAAACCCTCAACCCTAAACCCTAAACCCTTAATACCTCAACCCTAATACCTCAAACCTCAACCCTTAAACCCTAAACCCTCAACCTCTAATCCCTCAACCCTCAACCCTTAATCCTTCAACCCTAATCCCTCAACCCTCAACCCTTAAACCTTAATCCCTCAACCCTTAAACCCTTAAACCATCAACCCTCTACCTTCTACCATATACATTAAAATCTTAACCCTCCACCCTATACATTGGATCCTCAACCCTAATCCCTCAACCCTCAATCCTAATCCCTCAACCCTATACCCTCAAGCCTATACCCTCAACCCTCAACCCTAATCCATTAACCATTAAACCATTAATACCTCAATCCTTAAAAACTAAACCCTTAAACCCTTCATCCATTAACCCTCTACCCTAATCCTTCAACCCTTAAACCCTCAACCCTTAAACAATTAATCCATCAACCCTCTACACTATACATTAAACCCTCAACCCTCAATTCTCAAACCTCTACCCTATACATTGGACCCTCAACCTTAATCCCTCAACCCTCAACCCTATACCCTTAAACCCTCAACCCCTTAATCCCTCAAACCTTTACCCTATACATTGGACCCTAAACCCTAATCCCTCTACCTTAATCCCTAAACCTATACCCTCAACCCTCAACCCTAATCCCTCAATCCTTAAAACCTCAACCCTTAAAACCTTAATCCATCAACCCTTTACCCTATACATTAAACACTCAACCATCAATTCTAAAACCTCTACTCTATACATTGGACCCTCAACCATAATCCCTCAACCCTATACCCTAAACCCTCAACCCTCAATTATCAATCATCTACCCTATACATTGAACCCTAAACCCTAATCCCTCAACCCTATACCCTCAACCTTATACCCTCATCCCTCAACCCTATACCCTCATCCATAATCCCTCAACCCTTTAACCCTCTATAGACACTAAAAAATGTCTTGTCTACGAGCATCATTTTTCTTCGTCTTCATCTCCATATAATTAAATGATTTTAATTATTTAATTACCCTTGATCACATTCCTCTATTAATTAAATAATTTTTAATTATTTAATTAATTCATTTTGGACCTTTATTCTACTATGATCAATTAAATAAATTTAAATCTAATTGCTTCTGGATTTGATTGTGTGCTAGTTATTGATGCAAAAACTAGCACACAATCAAATCCAGAAGCAATTAGATTTAAATTCATATGGATTGTGGAAATCTAATTACATTGATAAATAAATTTAATTGTTTTGCTAATCCTCTTTTCTTCAATAATTAATTTAATTATTTATCTTTCACTATTCGTCTATAGTCAAATAATAATTATTAATTGTTTTTCTATTCATTAATATTTTAATTATTCTATAGTCAAATGAATTTTAAATTATTTGACTATCTTTTGACATATCTTCCCCATTAAATAATTAATCCGATTTAATTATTAATTAAAATATTTACATAAATCATTTTAATTAAATGCCCACTTGCCTTTTTCTCAAATAAATAATTTAAATAAATTATTTACGCCTCCACTTGGTCAAAGATTCCTTTCTCATGAAATAAATAATTTTATTATTTATTTCCTCCATTATCTCCCTCCACTATCTCATTTTTGAATCTCAGTCGTCGATTGACTCTAGTCTCTTCTCGGTCTTGACCATTCATTTCGTAACCTCCACTCCTCTGTGTTGCAAGTCTTCTCATCTGTTGATCTTGGAATCTTTCTAGAAGCTTGATATTGACTGTCCATTCGAATGGATGTCTATAAAAGAATCCTTCCTCCTCCATTTTGATTTAACAACCACTTATCTCCGACTTTAATGCTTATTGTTTGCACATATTTGCATGCATACTTCATGATTTGAGAAAAAAATTGCAAAGGTTGCTTGAGGAGACAAGGGAAGTGATTCAACTTTGAATATGGGGAGTGTTTCTAATTTGAATGCTTTTATTCTTCATTTTTTGATTGTTTTCTCTTGTTTAGATTGGATTTCTAGCTTAGATAGTGTTGTGGTTGTCAGTAGATCTATGTTGGTAGAAATTTCTTGAATCTTACATTGGTGAACCCGATGTGAAAGTACAATTTTTTGCAAGCAAATACGTGTTTATTTTTTTGTTTTTGTTGTGTAATAGCTTTGTGTGACACAACTAGGATGCACAGCGACACAACTGATAAAAATAATGACACAACTGCTAGGCAGGAATCTGAATTTGAAATAGTGACACATTTGAGACATGCAATGCCACATCTGTGGGTGGTTATTTGAATTTGAAATCGTGATGCAACTGATATAGAATTGATGCATTACAGTGACACAAGTGACAACTTGAACGACACAATCGCCTGTTATGTATAAATATTTTTGTTTTAAGTTTTCTTTGAATTTTCCTTTTGGATTTTCATTAGAATAGGGTTTTTGGTGTGCTAATCATCTCTTTTTAGCATGTGGCATTGGATTTAAGGAGCTTTTGAAGCTGTTTCTTTAGAAACAAAAAATTGATCTTTTCATCATTCACTCTAAGGATAATCAATTTCTATTTTGTTTTTTTACAACAACTACAAATTGCATCAAATTCATAAGGTTCAAATGAACATGCATTTTTCATTCATAAGGGTTTAAAACAAACAACAAAATGCATATCTACATTGATGAGTTTTAAAATGAACATGCATCACATGTCATTTTATTAAGTACCCAAGTGTTTGTTTCATCATAAGCAAAGGTTAAAATTAACAAGTGTTTGTCGTGTCTTGTGGTTTACATTGTGCCATTGGATGTGTATGCTCTTCTCTCGCGCCACTTGATGATCTTGAGAATCAAAAGAATTATTTTGGTATTTTGTACAATCACCCACATATTTTGATTTGGAATTAAAATGAACCCCATGCGAGTGTGAGGCAAAGACATTATGTATGCTCTCTCCTTGTGCTTCATGCTATTTGGGAGATCAAAAACAATGTACTTCCTTGATTTTGTTACCTTTAGAGGGCCTGCCATCCTGCTTCAAAAGATGGGAATGACCCAAGTGGCACTGTTTCAGTCTGCTATATAAATTGTTGTGATTGTTGGGAAAGTCTTCAATCACCTAGTGTGGATGTACCAAAAAGTGCCACCACTAGTGTCCACATGACATGTCAAAATCCTTTCTTAGGAATGGACTAGGAGGCCTCTTAATTGAGATAATCTTTCTGCATGTATAACCACTAGTATTTCCCTGAAACACAGATTAAGAACCAATTGTTTTAGTGGCCCAAACCCATTCACTTGCTAGTGTAGGAATGATCGTTTTGAAGCTGCCCTACGTCTTCACTATTCAAGTGTAGAGGTAAAAATTCCTCTTTGGGGAATGAGACTTGGTGTGCCTGAGAAGTGTGTGTCATGTAAGGGGGAGCTAGTTTCACGAAGTCTCTGATTGTCTACCTTGTTTAAGTGGTCGGAGAAATTCAAGTAGGGACTCAATGGATGAAATCTTTTTTGAACCTAGGTTGTGCATGTTGTCTATGAGTGTCTTTATTTACATTAGAATCAAACATTTTTTACACTAAAAATTAGACCAAAAAAAGTGTTTGTGATTGTTTTCTATATTTTCCAAACTTCATCTCACAAAATCAATCAAAAACCTATTCGAAAACTAGGTCAAAAACATCAAAATTGCAAAATCAACATTTTGTGAACCGTAATTGATCAAAATAGGCCCGCAACTACATTTTGTGTCACAATTGCTCACTAGAAAACCACAACTGATATCTTGCACTGCATCTGCCAAAAACAAAGCCACAACTAAAATTGACAACCTAACTTGGCCTATTTGAAAACCCGCAACTGGAAATGACACATCTGAGAAAAAAAGTGTTGCAATTGTTTGATTACCAAAAATTCATAAAATCCTTGTCCAAAATAGAACTAATTCATCATAATAGTGATCTTGACTTCTCAATCAAAGACTTGCAAAACTTTACCAATCCATTCTAGCACTTCCATTTAGGATTACATTATATTCTAGGTTGCTTTCCTCATCCTTTTTCCTTGCATAAATTAATCCTAGACCTTAGGTTACACCTACCTTTCAGATTTCAAACATAGGAAGATTACTAAGCCTTTGGATATTCCATGGTTTAATATCCAATTTTTCATTGACCTTCATATTTCATTTATCAACCTTTTTCATTGTCATCTTGGTCAATACTTGAGTCTCAAACTTGTGTCTTAGTTTAGATTCACCTTGTCAAAACCATTACCTTGGTCATCACAAAGGTCAATGACATTTGGGTTAGCTATATTGGACCTACAACAACTTGGTTGTCATCCTTTTCTTAAATCTTAAGGCTCATATCCTTAGGTTCATCTTGTTAGTCTCATTTAGCTTCACACATACCCTTTGACCATAGCATCACTATCATCTCATCACTCCTTAATCTTAAACTTTTCACTTTGCATCCTTAAATCCCAAAAACACAAAAAACATAGCTTAATTTCATCTTGGCCTTAGTTGCACCACTACCTTTGATCATTAACTTAGCATCATTCAATCACCATATCATTATCCTTTATCATTATTTAATCCACCTTTGGTATCCTTTGGAATTCATTAGTTTCATTTAGCTTCATTTGGTTTCATACTTTAGTAATAATCCTTGCATGATCACTTTGCATCCTTATATCCAAAAAATCCCAAAAACATAGTTTAGATTCATTATCACCTTGCATTACCTTCCAACTTGCAAGTATTACATGGTTGAAATAAGGTCATGAACTAAAAGAAAGGACATGGATTCCTTAAATGACCCCTTTTCTAGTCCACGTCATGACACCAAATTTGGATCAAACTCAAATCAATCTACCCCACAAAGAGAAACACCACAAAGAGACCCAACCAACACATTGGACAATCTAATTCTAGATGAATTCAACAAGAAAATGAATCCCAAAGATATTGAAAGAGCTTACCAAGATCCAAGGATTTTATGCATGGTTGAGGAGCTCGTTAGTGCTGATCCTAATAGATTCTTCTATGCACTAGCCGAAAAGGGTGCTAAACTCCCTCAAGGCTTTGATGTCTCAACCATTGTAGAAGGAGATACTCAAAACCCGTTTGCATTAGGGATTTCGTCTTCACAACAAATGTCAACTATACCACTTGGGAAAACAACACACATAGTAGCCACTACCACACATATCCCTAGTATCTCCACATTTGGAAACAAGGTGAGCCATGGGACAACAAAAGGACAAAAATTTACATTTTGTAGCACATCAAATTCCATGGGTAAGACCTTCACAAATCCTATTTTTCAAAATACAAACCAAGGTCCCAAACCTTTACTTCAAAAAATGAATCAAGGTCCCTCATTCCAATTCCAAAGCACACCCTCATCAAATCAAAATCAACCAAACAAATCTAGGAGAATTCACATCGTCCCGCAAAGAATACCAAATCAAAACACCAACCAAGGACCCACTCCTACATTACAAGGACCTACATTCTCAAACACCAATCAAGGACCTACCTCATCATTCTCAAATACCAATCAAGGACCTACAAATCAAGGACCCGCACCATCTTTTCAAAACATGAATCAAGGACCAAACCTTCAAATCCATGGAAAAAATCAAGGGCCCACACCATAATTTCAAAACACCATACCAAATACAAACATGACCTTTGGAACCAATCTAAATGCTAATTTCCCTCCAAATCAAACCAACACAAATGCCACATTTACACATCAATATCAACAAGGTAACCAAGTTCCTATACAAAAATGCCAATTCAAATTCAAATCCAACATATGACCTCAAAACCAACATCATAACACCAAAACAAACCAATACAACACCATCTCTTGCAAATACCTTGATAGAAAAAATACATGCCATCCAACAACAAATGACAAACATGCAATTGGGAACCAACAAGAAAATTTATTCCATGGAAGAATTGTGCCCCTATCCATTTGACAAAATCTCTACATACCATACTTTCCCCCTCACTTCACAACACCAAGTTTACCCAAATACAAAGGGAAAGGGGATCCAATGGAACATATACGAAAATTTAATACATGTATGGAAATCACGTATGATCCTACCTATTTGATGAGACTATTTCCACAAAGTCTCATGGGACCAACCCTAGATTGGTTTGTACATCTTCCTCCAGGGATTAGAACATGGGGTGAGATGATTGATACATTTATTAATCACTTTTCCTTTAACATTGAAAGTGATGTGACCCTCGCAACATTATGTACAACCAAACAAGAGAAAGGGGAGTCACTTACCTCATTTTACCAAATATGGTGAATTCTAGCTAGCAAGTTCCCTTGTCACATTCCTGAGAAAAAATTAGTCACCATGTTCATGGAAAACCTTAACAGAGAAATGATGAGTGGTCTTCAAATCCAATGTTGCACAAATTTTGATGAAATCCTTGAGAAAGTTGTCCTTATTGAAAAAGGTCTTGTCACAAAAGGACTAGTCAAAATACATAAAGAGATTCCAAAGCCCAATAATGACAAAAGTAGATATTGGTCCCAAAACAAAAATTTCACTAATGATGGAGTGGTTGATACAAAAGTGATAAAAAAAAGGTCCTACCATCCACCTCAAAGGTCCTTCCTCATCAAACACATCAAACACATCAAATACCCAAACACAAGGTAAAAGTCAAACATTGAGCACATTCCAAAACAACTAACAATGTTGAGGTCCTCCCCGCGCCAAGAGAACATAAAACCAATTGGGTGAACCCATTGAATCAGTCCTAAAAACACTCTTGCAATCCAACGTCATCCAATACCAGACATAAAAAACTATGAACCCTCATTGATCAATCCTGACTGGTGGAAAGAAGATGAATATTGTGAATATCACTGCAGAAAAGGACATAAAACATCTAGATTTTGGACACTCAAAAATGTCATTCAAGATCTCATTGAATATGGAATCATTTCAATAGACAATTCACAAGGCAAGACAAATGTTGGTCATACCATATTTAAAACTCCCTTGCAAGACCATGGCAAAGGAAAAGCCTCCAATTCAGGGAATAACAATAGTGCCAATTATACCAATGTCAAATATGATTATAGCACTATTATCCTTAATGTAAGACCCTTTGATGATTGTGTTGCCACCATTACCATAAACAAGAAAATTCAAAGTGTGATGTCACCACTAGTAGAACCATGATAACTCTTCTAGGACCTCCTTCCAATCCACAACCAAAAAGCTAGTACAATCTCCTAGACCAACTAGGGAAGACACCTGCATAGATTTCTATCATGGAACTCCTTTGAATATCCCCTCAACATAGAGCTATCCTTGATAAAGCCTTGCAAGAAGCATCTATACCCGCCAATCTAGATTTCAATGAATTTTAGGCCATGGTTGATAACTAGCTATGCCACATCATGTCACCTTTTATGAACAAGAATTTTCCACATAAAAGATAGTTCATAATGATGCCCTACACCTTGAAGTCCGTGTTAATAAACATAAGAGAAAATGAGTCCTAGTAGACGGTGGAGTAGGTCTGAACATTTTCTCTCTGGAATTGGTAAAATCATTGGGATATTTTGAGAATTGTATAGATCAAACTAAGAAAATTGTTATCAAGGCTTATGATGACGCTGAATGCTCATTCGAAGGAGTTATTTCACTTCCCATAAGAGTTGGTATGGCTACACATAACACAACATTTTATGTCTTGGATCTAGATTTACACTACAACCTTCTCCTTGGCTGCCCATGGATTCATGCCATGAAGGCTATACCATCCACATACCACCAATGCCTCAAGTTTCTATATAATGGCATTGAAGTTAATATTCCTGGCGATCTTGATCCCTTTCAGTATTGTACAAAATTAAAAGGAACTATTGAGCGATAAGTTCCTATAAATCGAGAGGTATCGTCTTCCACCTCATCCAACTACATTGATCCATATGACCTCATAAAGTCATCCACTCTATTCACCCAACCATCCAAACCCAAAATCTAGATTCAAGACAAAGGATGCAGAGAATACAACATGAAAAGTCTCTTTTGCATTGGAAAACTACTTAAAACACCAAATTCTTATGGAAAGCCACATCCCATATAACCTAAAGTTGTCATACACAATCCCCCTACTACCTTCACTAAATGGGGGTAGTTAGCTAAAGAATCTTTGGATGACCACATTTACACATGGTTGTATAAAAAAGAGGAGGACATAGAACCTAAGCAACTACTAGTTGAATAGTATCCAAAAGGGTTCCTCTTGATGAAGCAACAAGGATATGATGGACACAACGACCTTGGTCTAAATAAAAAAGGAATGTTGGAACCCTTATAGCCTCCTAAATTAGTAAAGTATCAAGGGTTAGGGTTTGTACTAGTAAAAGTGACTATCCGGGGTACTGGGTTACTCTCGAGTGAGATTGTTAATGCTTCAAATGAAATTGAGACATCTGAGGACTATTATATCGACTTTGACTCCAATGAATGGGAATGGGATTTGGAATCTAATAGATCCATCAACAATTATAACCTTGAGGAAACATTTAGAGAACCTGGTGAGCCAGACACCTTTGAGGAAATATTCAGTTGCATGTTTAAAATTGGTACCCTGTCAAGTCGCCATCAAAAATTCCCCTTGAAAAGGGAAGCTTGGATTAAACACTTCTGGGAAATCAATAATTCTACCTTCTAGAAACCTAATGAGTCTACCTCTATCTTTACCCTATCTGCCTACACCATGACCCTTGATGATATTGATGATGGCTTTCACCTTGTTTACCCATAATTAATAGATTGGGATCAACAAGAATCACCAAGTTTAGACACATTCGAGAACAATAAAGCAATTGCTAAGTTCATTGGATTTCATGAAGGAATACCGAGTGGGGATCATAAAGTTGGATTTTTCATAGAACTCAATAGTGCAACATACTTTGGCAAGGATTTCCTTTCCTCTAGTCACAAAAGTGAAAATGAAAAAGGTCAAAATAAAAATAATAGGTCTTCAGGTGAAAATCAAAAGGCACCTGCTGACCGTGAAAAAGTAAAAATAAAGGATGTATCCGAAGGTGAAAACCTCTTTGAGATTCCTAAGGATGGAGGACTAGACATTCTCCCAATAGACTGAGAGAGATCGCCATTGTTTATAGAAGAAACAAAAGAAGTGAACATTGGGACATAGGACAACTCTAGAATCATACAGCTAGTAGCATCTTTGACCACCAAGGAAAATCTTGAGTTTACATGATTATTAGAAAGACAAGTTAATTTTGGATGGTCATATGCTGATATGTCTGGGTTGGACCCCAAGCTTTTTTTACATCACTTGCCATTAATGCCAAATTCCAAACCATATAAACAAAAGTTAAGGAAAATGCACTCGCAAATTGCACTCCTAATCAAGGTGGAACTAAAGAAATTCTTGGATGTTGGATTCATACACTCTATTGATTATGTAGATTGGATATAAAATCTTGTTCCTGTCACAAAACCGAATGGGAAAATTAGAGTATGCATGTATTTTAGAGATATTAACAAGGCTTGTCCTAAAGATGATTTCCCCTTACCAAATATCGATATCATAGTTGACCTCATTGCTGGATATGAAATGCTATCACTTATGGATAGATTCTCAAGCTATAATAAGATAAGAATTGCTCCAAAAGATCAACCAAAGATAGCCTTTACATGCGCTTGGGGAACTTTTTGTTGGAATGTTATGCCATTTGGACTTAAAAATGCTAGAGCTAAATATCAGAGAGCCATGACTACTATTTTTCATGATTATATGCACGTACTTATGGAGGATTATGTTGATGAACCTTATCTCAAAATCTCTAGAATGAAGTGGTCACCTAGTAGTCTTGGATAAGATTTTCACACAAATTGAAAAGTAAAAACTCAAGTTAAATCCAAAGAAATGTGTTTTTCAGGGTCCAATAAGGAAAACTTTTAGGATACATTGTCTCACGTAGAAGAATAGAGGTTGATCCCGCAAAAGTAAAATCTATCTTGGACATGCAATTTCCAACCAACATCAGTCAGTTAAGGAATTTACAAGGAATACTACAATCAATCCGTAGATTCATCGCTCAGCTAGCAGATAAGATTCACCCATTTCAACACTTGTTATGAAAAGGAATTCCCTTCAATTAGACAAAAAAATTTCAAGAAGCATTTGATGAAATCAAGAATTATCTATTGACTCCACTAGTTCTTATGCATATGATTGATGGAAGAAATTTAATATTGTACATGATAGCAACTACATTAGCACAAAATTACAATAATGGAAAAGAACATGCAATCTACTACATCAGTTGCACTTTGGTCAGATATGAGTTAAACTATAGCCCTATTGAATGAACATGTCTAGCAGTTGTATTTATAGCCCAAAAATTGAGACATTACATGTTGAACCACAAGAAAAGCTTGATAGATAAAATTGATCCTTCGAAGTATCTTCTAAATAAAGCAGCTCTAACAAGAAGACTAGCTAAGTGTGTTATGATCTTAAGTGAATATGACATTGAATATGTTGACTAAAAAGCAATAAAAGGACATGTGATAGTTGATCAACTCATAGATGCACCATTGAAGGAAGACCATCCTTTAATATCCAACTTTCTAGATGAATCAATATTTGTATAGAAACACCAAAAACATGGAAACTATACTTTGATGGGTCCTACACAATTCATGGTTTAGGAGTTGGGATTTTATTCATCAAACCTCAAGGGGATTCCATTCCAAAATCATTTCGAATAGCATTTTCGTGCACTAATAACATAGTTGAGTATGAGGCACTATTAACAAGACTTTGAATGGCAATAAAATGGAAAATTAAGAATCTTCAAGTTTATGGTGATTCCTAGTTAGTGATCAAAAAAGTCAATGGTGATTTTGATACCAAGGATGAGAAGCTGAGGCCCTAAAAGTGCATGGTTGATAGTTTTAGACTATACTTTGAAGCTATTACCTTTGAGTAGGTACCGAGAATCCAAAACAAGGTAGTTGACACAATGAAAACAATTCAATCTCTCTTGGACATTCCTAACAATAAATCACAATATGAGTTCTTGGTAGAACAATCGTTGGTCCTTGCGTTCAATGTCCTTGAAATTGAACTTGTGTGTGAACTTGTTGGTCTTGAATCTCCCTCGTACAAAGACATTTACAATTATTTGCATGACCAGACCCTCCCTCTTGACTTTTCCTCCAACCAACGCAAAACCTTTATCTAACGAGCCTCTAAATATGCCATCATTGGAGATACCCTTTACCGTCATAGTCTAGATAGCACCCTCCTTTGATTTCTCAACTAAAATGAAGCACAAGAAGCCTTACAAGAGGTTCATCACAGTATATGTGGACCCTCCTACCTTAGCTAAAAAGCTCATGAGGTCTGGATATTATTGGCCTACAATCGAACATGATGCTTATCACTTTTTGAAGAGATGTCACCAATGTTAGATTCATGGAGATCTTATACATACACAAACTCAAGAATTGCAACCATTCACATCACCATGGCCATTCTCTCAATGGGGACTCGACCTCGTAGGAAAGATCCATAACACTTCTGCCAATGGATATAAATTTATCCATGTTGCTATTGAATAATTTATCAAGTGGATCAAAGCCATTCCGATGACCTACATTACTGGAAATTAGATATCCAAATTCATCCTGAATTACATTATATGCCACTATGGTATTTCACAGCCCATCATTACAGACAATGGTTGCCCTTTTAAAAAACAAGATGTCTATGACCTTTGTGTAAAATTTCATATCCAACCATTTCGCTACCTCATATTACCCTCAAGGTAATGGTCAAGATGAGGCATCTAATAAGAATATCCTTAAGATCTTAAAGAAGACTATCGATGACGTTGGCCGTGACTAGCACCTCCAACTCAATCTTGCTTTATGGGCCTAGTGTATCAATGTTCGCACCCAAACATGAGCCACTCCATATTCCCTTGTCTTTGGATTTGAGGCCATACTTCCTATTGATGTTGAGTTACCATCCCTAAGAGTATCTATGCAAGGATTGATTGATCAAGAAGAATACCATGTATCCCATCTACATTAGCTAGAGTTACTAGATGAAAAGAGATAGAATGCCTTGACACATTTGCAAGCATATTAGAATCACCTTCGACGTAGCTAAAATAACATGGTTCAAAATAGAAGCTTTGACATTGGTGACTTAGTCCTGAAAGAGAATTTGAAGAATCAAACATATCGAGAAAAGCTCAAAAATTTTGAACCTAATTGGTTGGGGCCTTATATCATCACAACAACATATGGTTTTGGTGCTTATTAGCTCTCTACTCTTGAAGGTGAATCATTGTCTAAACCCATCAAAAACATGTACCTTCACAAGTACTACACTTAATTCTCAGAGTATCTCTTCAAAAAGTCAAAAAATACAAAAAAATTCAAAAAAATGGCCACCTTGATGAAAACCTGGCAAACATGTGTCTTGGTGACAACAATTTTTTTTTTTTAAAAGTAAAGAGAAATAATTCATCCAAAAGTGAAAAACACTTTTGTGGCACTTTGGATAAGTACCATGTTGAAAACTTGGAAAATAGGCACCATGTGTAGTCAGTCTATGCTCCTCTATCAACCATCACTTTACCTAGTCTTCCATCCCCTACTCATCTGTTCGCCCATATCATCCATAATAAAGATTCCTCATCCTTTCCATGGCCTAAGAACCACAGGCATTTAGTATCCTTTTCCTTCATGATCATCTTTTGCATTCGTCCGTTGATTCCCCTCGCACATAATAAGTTGGTCCTACACCTGACTAGGGGAAATTCCTTGACTTATGTCTTCGTGGGATTTGATACATGGTGCCATCCTTTTAAAACATAAAAATCCAAAAAAATCATAAAACGCAAAAATCCAAAAAAATCATAAAACCTTCAAAATCTAAAAACGTCAAATAACTTCAAAACTTCCAAAAACAGAGTCAAAGTCAGAGTCTAAGTCAATTATTGTTAGTAGGCTTGAACTACGTTGTCTCTGCACATTTGCTACATAGGCAAGGCTCATCTTCAATGGGCCCCCAAGACATTAGGTTTGTTTGTAGGATTTTGTTGTGTCGTATCAATTTTGGTTTGTGTCATTTCAAACTACGAGGTCTCTGTGTATAATGTATGCAATTCAAGCCTATTTCTGTTCTTTGTCTGCAAGTAATCATTATTCAAACCAAATCACGAATCAAAAAAAAAGTGTCCAACAAATCTTTAATCTTCAATCAATAAATTACCTTATCATCAGTCATTATTAGGTCATTGGTCTTTTATTAGAATGGGGCATTGTCTTTTGTCTCATTTGGTTTTATCACTTGTCTTCTATCAAGATGCGTCCTTCTTGGAATTAGACATTGTCATTGGTCAACCTTGTCATCCTCCTTAAGCAAGATATGTCTTTCTTTTAATTAGGTGTTTATCAAAATGGTCAATCGGTCAACTTTATCAGATGTGTTCCTTGCCTTATATAGGATATGTCTTTCTTGAAACCATACATCATCACATCGAGCAATCAAATCGATCACACTTTATCAAATCAATTCACGTTCATCACTTGGTCAATTAATCTTGTCATATTGGTCAAATTAACCTTGCTTATTCAGAATGTGTCCTTCCTGAAACTAGGCATAATCAATCAAATCAGTTAATCAATATTTTTCAACCTAATTAACCAATCTTGTCAATAATATCGGCAAACATTATCTCTCTGGCAAACACTTTGTTGGTTTGAGTTTGTCTTATCTTTTTGATTGGTTTTTGGGTCATGTGACTAGCTACCTCGAGGATGTCCTGTCATGGATTTAGAGGGGTGATGATGGATCATGATCTCTTTTCTTTTCTTGTTGTTTGTGGTTTTTCTTAGCAAAAAGAATGGGATAATTAGGTCCTTAGTATGAGTCAAGGCATTCCTTATCTTTTGGCTTTGTCTTTTGACTGCTTGTCTCTCACAAATGGTCACCTTGCACACCTGGGTCTATGTCATACCATGGTGTTTGTGCTCCATTTACAAATTTTTTTGATGCCTAATGATTACAAATATAAAAGTATGAAAGTTTGTCCTTTGTCATTTCTCATCTAACTTCATATCTTCCTTGTCATTCTCCATTCTAACATCTGTCTCTTCCACGCTAACATTTCTTCTTTGCATCTTGATGGAGTTGTGTGACACACAAAAATATCCCACATACACGATCATGTTAGGAACCATTATAGAAAACATCACCATCATAATATCATCATCATAATAGGCCACACATATCTGCATGAGAAAATACAAAAACATAGAGGGCATCCATACCACATTATCATTTCATCATATAACCAATTATGACATTGCATTTTACATTATGATAATAGTTCATTTTCCATTTATCACATTCCATATATATATTGCATCACATCCCATATACATTACATATCATTAGTCACGTCATTGCATATCATGTTTTGCATTCACATTACACATTTCTAATGCATAACCTATAGGTATCACATTACATTCACATATTACATCGCATTATAAAATTAAGTCATCCAGATTAAATTTGTAATCCATACATATCATAAAGGCATGAACATCCATAACATAAACATAAATGCATAACCATCTATCATATCCATCCATCACATAATCATATAGAATGCATACACATCATAAAAACTTGAACATCCATAGCATAACATAATCATCAACATAAAGCATAAACACACAGGACTGAATATCATACACCACCGCCAAAAATCATATCATATATCCCTCAAAATGTGTCATAGTCCAATGTTGAGATGTATCATATATCTCAAAATGGAGCTCGCAGGCTCGATGATCAAAATATAGTGTCCCAATACATAATGTAAACAAAATGCTCTAGCTTGAGCTGCCCTGATCCCCTATCTTTGATGCCTATTTTTCCTCCTATTGAGGTGACCTTGGAGACTTGTGCCCTAATGTGGATGGCCTATCATACGAAGTGGACCATCTGGGTGGCTGATGTCTGGTCACTTTGTGATCTGTTGTAGGAGTGCTTACTGTGAGACCTGCTATGTGATTTGCTTTGGGATCCACCTAAAATCTATGAGAATGTTGGCTCTCTCCTTTCTAGTGGTACTACCCTCTCATACAACTCCCTGTAGTACTGCAGCCCCCTACTAAATTATTTCCTAGCTAAAATGCATGAAAATCAAAAAAATCACAAAGTGGGTTTCAAATACTTACCGGGGCGAGCACTCCCTCAGGACGAAAAAACGTGCATATGTGGTAGCTTCTATGTACATCATCTCGAACTGGTGACATCTCCACAACTTTTCTCACCCGGAGCTCCTATGATTTCTAAATTTGGAATGCACAAATGACTTACTTTCTTAATCAAGCTCTTATCTATAGCCTTAAAGTTAGGGTTTGCACTTGGAATGTGTACTAGGCACACCCTTAGACTAATTTGAACCTAAATTTAACCCCCTTAATGACCTCAAAAATCCTTTTCATCTGCACCATTGAACTTTTGACTATCAAATTATCTTATCGGGACAATTTTCCAAAAAAATTGAAATGTTTTTAAAATTTGTAAAATTTTCTTGAGGGGGCATACCTCCACCCTGCTTTCACTGAGGAATCTTTTGATTGAATTTCTTTAACACAACGCGACAAACTACATTATGTCAAAGAGTGGAAAAATATAGACACTAAAAAATGTCTTGTCTGCGAGCATCATTTTTCTTGGTCTTTGTCTCTGCATAATTAAATGATTTTAATTATTTAATTACCCTTGATCACATTCCTCTATTAATTAAATAAAATTTAATTATTTAATTAATTCATCTCTGGACCTTTATTCTACTATGATTAATTAAATAAATTTAATTGCATTAGTAATCCCATTTTCATCAATAATTAAATAAATTATTATTTATTTAATTATTTATCTTTCACTATTGGTCTATAGTCAAATAATTATTATTAATTGTTTGTTTATTCATTAATCTTTTAATTCTTCTATAGTCAAATAAATTTTAAATTATTTGACTATATTTTGACATCTCTTCCCCATTAAATAATCAATCTAATTTAATTATTTAATCTCATTTCCTCCTATTTAATTAAAATGTTTACATAAATCATTTTAATTAAATGCCCACTTGCCATTTTTTCAAATAAATAATTTAAATAAATTATTTTTTCCTCCACTTGGTCAAAGATTCCTTTCTCATGAAATAAATTATTTATTTATTTCCTCCATTATCTCCCTCCACTATCTCATTTTCGAATCTTAGCCATCGATTGACTCTGGTCTCTTCTTGATCTTGACCGTTCATTTCGTAACCTCCACTCCCTTGTGTTGCATGTCTTATCATCCGTCAATCTTGAAATGTTTATGGAAGCTTGATATTGACTTTCCATTCAAATTTTTGTTTATAAAAGAAGCCTTCCTCCTCCATTTTTGATTTAACAACCACTTATCTCTGACTTTCATGCTTATTGTTTGCAGGTATTTGCATGCATACTTCATGATTTGAGGGAAAACTTACAAAGGATTGAGGAGAGACAAGAGAAGTGATTCAAATTTGAATATGGGGAGTGTTTCTAATTTGAATTCTTTTATTCTTTATATTTGATTGTTTTCTCTTGTTTAGATTAGATTTCTAGCTTAGATAGTGTTGTGGTTGTCACTAGATCTATGCTGGTAGAAATTTCCCATCTTACACCCTCAACCCTCTACCTTGATCCCTTAACCCTCAACCCTAATCCCTTAACCCTTAAGCCCTTAATCCATCAACCCTTAAATACTCAACCCTTAATCCCTCGACCCTATACCCTCAACCCTATGCCCTCAACCCTCAACCCTTAAACCCTCAACCCCTTCCCTCAACCCCTTAATCCCTCAACCCTCTACCCTATACATTGGACCATAAACCCTAATCCCTCAACCATATACCCTCAATCCTTAAACCCTTAATCCCTCAACCCTTAAACCCTTATTAATCCATCAACCCTCTTCCATAATCCCTCAACCTTAATCCCTCAACCCTTAAGCCCTTAATACCTCAAACATTAAACCCTCAACCCTCAATTCTCAAACCTCTACCCTATACATTGGACCCTCAACCCTAATCCATCAACCCTATAGCCTCAACCCTATAACCTCAACCCTCAACCTTAATCCCTCAACCATCTACCCTATACATTAAACCCTCAACCCTCAATTCTTAAACATCTACCCTATACATTGGACCCTCAACCCTCAACCCTCAACCCTTAAACCATCAACCACTTAATCCCTCAACCATCTACCCTATACATTAAACCCTCAACCCTCAATTCTCAAACCTCTATCATATACATTGGACCCTCAACCCTTAATCCCTCAACCCTTAAACCCTTAATCCATCAACCCTCAACCCTCAACTCTAAACGTTTTGATACATTATACACTCAACCTAATCCCTTAACCCTCAACCCTTAAACCCTAAACCCTCAACACTTAAACCCTCTACCCTATACATTAGAAACTCAACTCTAATCCATCAACCCTATACCTTAAATCCTCAACCCTTAACCCTCAACCCTAATCCCTCAACCCTATACGTTAAACCCTCAACCCTCAACCCCTCTACTCTACACCCTTAACCCTAATACATCAACCCTATACCTTAAACCATAATCTCTTAACCTTCTACCCTTAAACCCTAATCCCTTAAACCCTCAACCCTTAAACCTTAAACCCTAGACCCTTAAACCCTAAACCCTTAAAACCTCAACCCTTAAACCCTAATTCCTAAACCAGCAACCCTAAACCCTATCCCTAAAGCCTCAACCCTCAACCCTTAAACCTTAAATCCTAAACCCTCAATCCTTGACACCATACCTTAAACCCAAATCCCTCAAATATTAACCCTTAAACCATAATCCCTCAAATTTTAAGCCCTAATCCCTTAACCCTTAAACCCTTAAACCCTAAACCCTAAATCCCTAATCCCTCAACCCTTAAACCCTCAACCCTAAACCCTATAACCTACAACCTCAACCCTCAACCCTATACTTAAACCCTAATCCATCAACCCAATATCCTAAACCCTAATGTACTTATACCCTATACACTTAACCTTGGACACAGAACCCTAAACATTATCCTCAACCCTCAAACCTCTACCCTATACCCTTAACCCTATACTTATGCCCTAAACCCTCAACCGTCATCCATATGCCTTATACCCTCAAACTTAAACCTTGAACCCTATATATTAGACACTCAACCTTGAACATTATCCCTCAACTATAAAATCTCAACCCTCAACCCTATACCTTGAACCATATACTTAAGCCCTAATCCCTCAATCCTCAACCCTATACCTAAAACCTTGAACCCTACACCCACAAAACCTCATCCCTATACCCTATAACCTCACATTTATACCCTAAAACTTGAATATTGTCCCTCAACCCTATATTTAAAACCTAAACCATACACTCTCAACCCAAGTCACCCTATGCCTTATACCCTCAATGCATATCGTAAACCCTAAACCCAATATCCTAAACCCTAATCCCTATACCTTACACACTTAATCTTATACACTCAACAAGTTGAATATTATCCCTCAACTATAAACCCTCAACCCTCTACCTTGTATGCTCAACCTATTACTTAAGCCCTAATCCCTCAACTCCCAACCCTATACCTTAAACCCTAAACCCATAAACCTCAACCCTCATCCCTATAACCTATACCCTACCCTTATATACCCTAAACCCAAAACCCTTACATACATAATAAAACCATACATACAACCATACATACATACATACAAGCATACATAAATACATACATACATTCATACATATAAGCATACATACATGTTGGAGTAAACAAGTCATTATCTAATAATTCATTAATCATCAATTAATTATTAGAGGATTTTTACTTTAGTTCACTTAAGCTAAACTTAGGAGTTGATTATTTAATCTTTAGTTTGATTCTTATTATTAGATTATACTAAATTTAGGACAAGTTGTCTCATTGCATGAGATTATCACACTTGTCACTATCTTGTTAATTTGCATGTAGGGTTTTCTTGTGCATTGCTTATATAAGCATGCACATTGATTTGTATATTCATCCAGGTAACATGGTTTAATCTAGGTTATTTGCATCAATACAATTCTCAGGTTATTGAGCATAAACTCGCTTTTGATCTTCTCTATTTTGATAGGTAATTGCTTGCAAGTGTTTCATGGGAGTTGTGGATTGAATCGGTCAATTCCAACATGGTATTAGAGCCTAGATCTGCAACCCCCTATTCAATTTTCAAAGGGATCTGCCATTGAGAAATTTTTTGGTGCAACCTGGAGAAAAATGAGCCTCGCCATCACATCTAGAGTGGCACAAAGTCCTAAGAATGCCTATTGTTTCATCAATTTTGGAGTAGTTGCAAAAAAAAGTAATTTTTTTTTAACAACAGGGCCTTTCGTATGGAATCCGTTTGACCCCTGCTGCATTTTTTTGCATGTAGGTGCTACAAGGTACGATGGGGGTCTTTTAAAAATGTTCTAGGTTTTAATTTTTTTTCCCTAAAATCAATTAAAATTATAAAAAAAAAATCAAATCAAAAGAGCTTTTGAAAATATAAAAAAAACAAAGGGGGTAAGTTGTACAAACTTGTGCAAGTCGTACCATACCCACGAGGGCCCCATCATCATCGAAAGACTTTATAAAACCACTCGACAACTCAAACATGTTGGTGGACTTCACATGCAATCTATGAGCTCCAAAAATGCGGTGATGGAAAACAACACCGACAATCTCCATAAGTGGCAACCACAAAAAAATCTAGGCAGCTTTTAAAAATATCTGACAATAGCGACAGATACAGGGAATATTCCCTTGTCTAAGAATATTCCGACAACACTGTAATTATTGGATGAACCTGGAATTTTCCAAACCGACGTCAAGTTTTTCCTGAGGGGCATTTTTTTGCGTTGACGAACATCTACCCATTAAATTTAACTCTACATTTTGCTGACATCAGCATGATGTCACACTAACATCATCGTACAATCGACCCTCTTTTCCACCCTCCTAGCCCTGATTTTCCATAAAGGATCAATTTTTTTCTTTTTGGCATAACTTGGGAATATGGTGTCAAAATTGGGAAAACAAGATATCATCAAAAAGTTGGCTCTACGAGCTTTTCAATGGTGCAGGTCTCCTTATCATATTCCATTTTTGGTTCCTATTATTCTCAATCAAAGTTAGATCTTCATTTTGTACATCCGAGCTCATAAATTTTCACCTATATCTCTGATTTTCACAATTCAAGCGAAGTTGGAAAGTTATTTTAGAGTTATTCAAATCTATTCATGCATTTTTTCCAAAATCTTCCCCAGGTACATTTTATTCAATATTTTGTTTTTTCACACTTTGCTTAATTACTTGGATGTCTTGACACTTGGAAAGGATATGTTTGTGTAGGATGACATTATTTGATCTGCTTTATCAGTACTGAGGGTTTTAGTCTCTAATTTTTTCCTTTGAGTTAGTATCATGGGTTTTTCTATTCATCCTTTTGTGATCAACTTGGACAAGGACAATTATGAGTCTTAGCGAAATGGCATCCTGACACATCTCAGGTGGCTTGATATTTTTCCTTATCTACATGGACTCATACCTACATCAAACACACTAAGGAGTTTATCAACATGGGGCATCATCAAAGATCACATTGTAGGGGTTATATGTTCTAGTGTTGATCTTGACACTATGTATGCTATATCAAACATTGAATATCCCCACATACTATGGACACGACTTTTGGAGATCCACGAAGACCCTCATATCTCTCCATATCTAGAGGATCCTACTGTAGATTGTCTCATCCCTCTTGTAAATGCAGATTCCATACCCTTTGATGACGATAATTTAGAGGAGCTTGAGTATATCATAGGTCTTGCATGTTCTGATGGTTAAGATATTTTTCTTCATGTTCCCACTCTTTAGATCGAGACTACATCAACATCTCTTGTTGTTCCTGATCAGTTTGACATCGCCACATCCTTGGGCCCTATTGATTCATTCCATTAGGACATCATACATCTTCTAGACATAGCTCCTTGGGATTCATATCTTGCAGACATATTATTGTTTGTAGAGTCTCAGATTGCATATCTGGAGGATTACTTTGAGGACATTCATCTCCTCTTTGTTGATAGCCACATCAACGTTGTTGGCCCAACATCTTCACTGCCTTTGCAGCTTGTTCTACATCAGTCTTCACAGGATCTTGGATTGTGATCATCACTTTCTGACATGTGGATATGTGAGCAATTTTTAGAGGTACACATCATTTGGATTTGGAGTCCAAAATCACCCATCTCTTTATATTGTCTTCTCCAATCACCACTGAATCTATTTCTTCCTAAGGGGAGAAATGTTTTTTGTAGGAAATGGATCATATTCTATCTTCAAACATTCATCATTGGCACAAGAGCTCTTTCATTATTAGGGGGATTCATATCCTCTTTTTCTCTCTCCTATCAGGGGGACATCTATTGTATTTTCATGACAAAAGCAATCCTTGGGGGTCACATTGAGTCCTCCTTCTATCCTTCTTTCACTAGTGCAGTTATTTCCTTTTCTCTCTTTTGGAGAGGAGCTTTTCCCATGTGGTTTTCTCATTATCTCCAGTTATGAAAGAATTCAGTTGCTTGTCCATGGGTACCTCATTAGGCCTTGTAACTAGGACCCATTTTGTATTCATTTTTAGCTTCCTTTATCAATTGTTTAGTTTCTCCCTAAGTTAATCTTAAGGGGGGGTGTTGGAGCAAACAAGTCATTATCAAATAATTAATTAATCATCAATTAATTATTAGTCTTTTTACTTTAGTTCACTTAAGCTAAACTTAGGAGTTGATTATTTAATCTTTAGTTTGATTCTTATTATTATATTAGACTAAATTTAGGACAATTTGTCTCATTGCATGGGATTATCACACTTGTCACTATCTTGTTAATTTGCATGTAGGGTTTGCTTGTGCATTGCTTATATAAACATGCACATTCATTTGTATATTCATCCAGGTAGCATGGTTTAATCTAGGTTATTTGCATCAATACAATTCTTAGGTTATTGAGCACAAACTCGCTTTTGATCTTCTCTATTGTGATAGGTAATTGCTTGCAGGTGTTTCATGGGAGTTGTGGATTGAATCGGTCAATTCCAACAATACATACATACATACAAGTATTCATATATACATACATGCATAGATACACATACATATAGGCATACATACATACATACATGCATACATAAATACATATATATAAGCATACATGCATACATGCATACATGCATACATACATACATGCATATATGCATGCATACATACATACATACATACATACATACATAAAGACATACATACATACAAATATATATACAAACATACATACATCAAACAAACTTAACAAATTTGCACAAAACAAATTTCAAGCGAGGCATAACATGAGCGTGTTATAACACACTCGTGTTATGTCAAGTTTGAGAAACATACAACAACATTTTGCAAAAAAGGAGAAAAATACAAAATAAACATAACGCGAGCGCATTATAACACACTTGCGTTATATCTTGCTTTGGGAATCCTCAAGCCTTAGGCTTGGGATTTGCTTTGAACTCCCAACCCAAAGGGTTGGAGTTCCTTCCCAATATCCAAAGACGTGTTTTTACATATTCTACAAGATTTCACATAATCTTTTTTGTGCTAACTATCAAGTTTGTATGTGTTTCAAGGTCAAGTAAATTGAACACCTGGGTAATCAAGTGTTAAAAGCTTCTAGATTTAAACTGTGATTTTTTTAAATCCAGAAGCTTTTAACACTTGATTATTATGGACTGTGGAAACTTGATGCTATTAATCACCTGGGTAATGTTAGGCTCTCTCTTAGCTATATAGCAATGTAATTGTTTTCACATTTTGACAATGTTGGCTTTCATCTTTAATTTCTTTTGTTTGTGTGTTCATTTTTTTGTCAAAACCTAGTGGTTGGTATTTTTTACTTTAATTTTTAATCGTTCATTGAAATTTCTAATAAATTACACTTTTATAAACTAGATTTCATTCTACACATATTAAAATAAAAATGACTTTCAATTACTTTTCAAAAATTATAGGGGTAGCACGGCCAACGTTTTGTTTTTCAAGATGTGTCCACTTTGAAAATTAGTAAAAAAAAAGTATTCATTAAAAAATAATTAGAAAAATTGTGCATAAACTATATGTTGTTAGCTAATTTTTCACCGAAGCGATTTTAAAAATACCAAAAAAAAGTTAACCTTTTGAGGGACCCACAAAAGATTCTATGTTATGTTTTTTTGACAAAAGCAACACCAATTTCTATGGATCCCTTTTTGAACCTGTTAATATCTACCATTTAAAAAAATAATTAGTAGTTTAGAAAGTAGACTAGGAGCACTACAAACATTTTTTTTGTTGTGTCTTAAAATTTTGAGTGTAATTATCCTTAATTTCTCATCCAAGGTCAGTATTTCCTTATTTTAGAAAAAAGTGGCCACTTAAGACCCCTTTTTGACCCCCCATATTTCTACACTTACCCAAGATTCATAATTATCCTTTTCTAGAATTACCACAAAAAGGATGAAAAAACCCATGATACCTCCTCAAATGATAAAATCAAAGATCAATAACCTCAATGCATACATATCATTTGAAATGAAGTTATCTCATACAAACAAAACATTTCTAGGTACCAAGGTATCCAAGTAGTCAACTAGAATGTGAAATAGCAATAAACTAAATAAAGAATACCTAAGATAGATTTTGGGAAAAGTGAATTTGTGAAATCTAAAATACCTTTGTAATTCCATAAGAATCACAAATTTCAAAGATATGCACAAAAATTTATAAGATCAAAAGAAAAAATGAAGATATAACTTTGTCACGTGATAAATATACCAACAAAAAAATTTAATAAAAATATCTGCACCACTAGAAAGTGTTTAGAACCAACTTTTCAATGATATGTCATGATGAAGACAAAAAACACTCTTCTATTGAAACAACCCAACTTTCACAAAATCTCAGATTACAAATGACTCCGCAGATAATTTACATTTAAATCAATAATTATATTTGTCAACTTATATTCAAGTTTGGAAGTAATTCAAACATATTTATTTAGATTTCATGAATCATATATTTGCAATTTCTATTTTAGCAAGGCTTTAGAAAACTCCACTGCCCCTTTGAATTCTTCTATCTATTACCGAGCTGTTTTTCTTCTTACCTTCTCCTTGTTGCCTTATCACCATTAATCTTCCTAGACTAAATGGTGTAGCCTCTCTATTTTTATGCAACCACTTAATCTCTCCCTCACACTAGCCTATCTTCAATCTTCAGGGAGCACTTTTAATGCATTTGAAACTTTTATGCCACATCATATGGCAAGACTCCCCTCTAGCTAGTCCCATCAACAACATTAATTACACATACATTGAGCTAGTTTATCCACAACAACCCATACATTACCTTCTCCCTTATGGTGCCACTCCTCTAGCTCTTGAACCCATTTCTCTTTATCAAATTGCCCTCTTTCTACCTATGCAACCCCCTTATTACTCCTCCTTTCATGATTCAACAAGCACAACCTTCTCTTTCTTTCTTTCTATGTATCTATTCCATTATTCATATGTACATATTTTTACCATAGTGGTGCACCTTTCTCTTGTTCCAATTTGTATTTTATTCAATCCCATTCTATAGTGTGGAATCTTCCATGAATCTGCCATTATATTAAAACTCAAAAATTGTTCTTTTGCATAGCCTCTTACACTATGTTTTATTCCCTATTCTTCTTCTCTCTTTTGCATGCTACCTCCTCTTATTCTTCCTATGCTACCTTTGTCACATCAATGTAGCCCCTTGTTTCAATATGTTGTGATCCAAGCTTACTCTCTTACCCTAACATCGATGATGATTATCTTTTGTATTCTTCTTGATGCAACACTCCCTCCCCTCCCATTCATGGCACTCACTTCCCTTATTTTATTTACTCCACTTTTAATTCATATTACTCTTGTCTTTAACTTCTCATTCTGATTTGTTTATTTCCCTTTGCGTTATTTTCCTAGCCATAACCCTTTATTTTATCTCTCTTGTTTTCCATAAAGCCATTAGTACCAATAGTATCTTTCGATGATCATGAAGTAAACATGATAATGTAAAACGAAGTCCATATCACTTCAATTTGGAGAAATAATATGCAAAGAAACCATCAAAGTATATTATCTATACCTTAAGAACATTGCCCATTCCAACGTATAACATCCTATCATCTATAAATAAATACATGGAACAAAAATTGAATTTTGATGTAATTTCTTACTAGGAGCTTGAATTCTTCCAAAAACTTGTAGAGATGTGTATGTTAAGATTACCTAGCTTCTTGCCAATAAACTATGCCTCAAACCTCACAAATTTTAAAATTTTAGAACTTCACCAAATTACCAGCAAAACTCATGAAATGATTAATTCTCCATAACCGTTAAATATATGACTTTGAAACTTTTGCCATCAAATCCAAGATGGAGTCAAAATTATGCCAATAAGAAGGTTTTCTATAAAACCTCACCAATCTCCCAATGTTTTTGTGTGATGTTGATTGTGCATTTTCTCGAGTGCTTCTACATCAAACACATTGGATAGAAATTTTTTGAGCATGGGCTCACAAATTTGGAGTCAAGTAGTCAAACTACTCTTCCAGGTTACAACCAACCTACAATGAACTCCATCACTAAATCTCATGCACAAAATTACTCCTTCCTCTTCTTTGAACGTTGAACCCCTTTCTTCTTTCCTCTCGTGGACTCATGTCCACCATGAAACATCCTCCTTCACCGAATACTTACTCTTCTTTTCTCCATGCCTTTCTCATGGCATGTATTTACCATAACTCATCCCTCACAACTTCTTCATGTTGCATAGCTTTCAATCTATCTTGAATTTACATTTGTGATCCTCAAGAAGATATTCCTCACAAGTATACCCACTTCATCTACTGCAATTTATCACTATCACAATAATTTCTTTGCACCTTCCGCCTTTTAATCACTCAAGAATTCACACACCTGCAATGATTCTGTTGAGCTCTTCAATTGTGCTTCATCTATCCACAGGTCATGGCATAGATTACCTGACGTTCGACACTCTGCCTATGCACAAACTCTTCTAACTTCCCTCTCCATTTGTAGGTCTTGGTATAGATTACCTCACATTCAAAAATCTCTCCACACACTCAAGACCACTAGCTCTAATACCATTTGATGAAGATAGAAAACACTCTTCTGCTAACACAACCCAACTTCACAAAATAATAGATTATAGATGACTCCATAGACAATTTACATTTAAGTTGACAATTACATTTGTCAATTTCAATCAATTCTATATTGCACAACATCAATTCATTACCATATCAACTTACATTCAAGTTTGTAAGTAATTCAAATATATTTATTCAGATTTCATGAATCATACATTTGTAGTTTCTATTTTAGCAAGAATTCAGACAACTCCATCACCCGTTTGTATTCTTCTATTTGGTGCCTCTATTTTTCCTCTTACCTTCTCCTCGTTGCATTTTTAGTGCCATTAATATTCCTTTACTAAATCATGCAGCCTCTCTATTTTTATGCAACCACTTAATCTCTCCCTCACACTAGTCTGTCTTCAATCTTAACAAAAACACTTTTAATACATTTCAGACTTTTATGCCACATCATATGACATGACTCCCCTTTGGCTGGTCCATCAACAACATTAATTTTGAATACATTCAACTGGTTTATCCACAACCCATACATTATCTTCTCCCTTATGGTGCCATTCCTCCATCTATTGTGCTCATTTCTCTATCAAACTGTCCTCTTTTTGCCTACACGACACCCCTTATTACTCCTCCTTTCATGCTTCAACAAGCACAACCTTCTCTGTCTTTCTATGCATCTATTCATTTATCTATAGATACATACTTTTTAACATATTAGTGCACCTTTCTCTTGTTCCAATCTGTATTTTATTCAATCTCATTCCGAAGCATGGAATCTACCATTATATTAAAATTCAAAACTTGTTCTTTTGTGTAGCCTCTTACACTATGTTTCTTTTTTCCCTGTCCCTCTTCTCTCCTTTACATGTTGCCTCCTATTCTTCCTAGGTTGCCTATGTCACACCAATGCAACCACTTGTTTCAATATGCTACAACCTGAGCTCACTCTCTTACCCTGGAATTGATGATGATTTTATTCTATATTCTTTTTAATGTCCTTGCCCCCTCCCCTCCCATTCATGGTGCTCACTTCCCTTATTTTATTGACTCTACATTTAATTCATATTACTCTTGTCTTTTTAACTTCTCATGCCCATTCATTTGTTTCCCTCTGTGCTATTTTCCAAGCCCCTTTATTTTATCTCTCTTGTTTTCTATAAAGCCATTAGTGCCAATAATATATTTTGGTGATCATGAAGTAAACAAGATTATATAAAATGGAGTCCATATCACTTCAATTTGGAGAGAATCAAAATAATATGCAAATATCTCATCAAAATATATTTTCTATACCTTAAGAACATTGCCAATGTCAATGTAACATTGTGTCATCTATAAATAAATACATGGAACAAAAACCAACTTTTGATGTAATTTCTTACCAAGAGCTCAAATTCTTCCAAAAACTTGCAAAGATGTGCATGCTAAAATTACCTAGCTTCCTACTAAGCCACTTTGCCTCAAACCTCACAGATTTTTGAAATTTTAAAACTTCACCAAATTACCAACCACATGAAATGATTAATTCTCCATAACTATTAGTTTTATGACTTCGAAACCTTTTCCATCAAATTCAAGATGAAGTCAAAATTATGCTAGTAAGAAGGTTTTCTATGAAACCTCACCAATCTCTTGATTTTTTTTTTTTGTGTGATGTTGATTGTGCATTTACCCAGGTGCTCCTATATCAAATACGCCAGGTAGAAAATTTGTGAGAATAGGCTCACAAAGGTGGAGTTGAGTGTTCAAACTACTCTTCCAGGTTGCAACCAACCTACAATGAACTCCATCAATGAATCTCATGCAAAAAAAAATTCCTTCCTTTTCTTCCAACATTGCACCCCTTTCTTCCTTCCCATCATGGATTCATGTCCACCATGAACTGCCCTCCTTTGCTAAATAATTCCTCTTCATTTCTCCATGCCTTTCTCATGGCATGTCTTGGCTACAACTCATCCCTCACAACCTCTTCACACTACATAGCTTGTAATATGTCTTATGTTTACATCTATGATCCTCAAGAAGATCTCCCTCATAAGTATAGCCACTTCGTCTGCTGCAATCTATCACCACCACAACGATTTCTTCATGCCTTCCAACTCTTGATTGCTCAAAACTTTACACACGTGCAACAATTCTTTTGATATCTTCAATCATGCTTCATCTACCCATAGGTCCTAGCATAGATTGCATGATGTTCAATACTCTACCTATGCACTCAAAACCTCTTCTAACTTCCCTCTCCACTTGCAAGTCTTAGTTTAGACTGCCTCACACTTGGTCATCTTTCCACACATTCAAGACCACTGGTTGGATACCATCCTATAAGACCCCGCCTTGTAGGTACTTAATACAATCCTAATTTGTTATATGCCTTTCTTGAATTAATGATTAGATATATTATGGATGATAAATAAGGTGATCTTTTGGTGATATTCTTGCATTTAATTTTGACATTTTGTTTATTGTCACTACCATGAAGGTGGAATGCACTCATATATTGTGAAAAGCTAATTGAAATTTTAAATGGATTATTATATAGCTAAAGTATAAAATATTTAGTTAACAAATTTATGTGATCAAATTGTTACTTATGATTGTGTTGGTATTGTGCAGGAAGGTAACGGTGTTAGAATGGGAAGGGTGAACCATCAAGAGAAAATTAAAAGACTCTTCTTGAGGGTATAAATTTGACCCCCTTTTAGAGCTTAGAAAGAAACAAAGTTAAAATGTTGAAGTAGTGAGGGTTGATATTAAAGGGATAATTTATTTTGGAGTTGAGAGGGTATTTGATAATGTTTCATGTGGGTGTAAGTGGGGTTAGGGGTTAGGAACCCTTATCCAAGTTTGAATTTCGGATGGGTCCTTAAATGGGCCTTTAAAGAGGATTGTTGGTCAATTTCCCTGGTTGGGATGCAAAAAGAAACCCCCTAGGGTCTATACCATAGTGGTAGGACAATGGGCATATAATAGTGCCCCAAGGACACGATTTGACCCCTGGAAAGTCCTCATAATGGAAAGTAACGAATTTTGAAGAAATGATGGGATGGAAAGATGGAGGGGTTATCCAAGTGCATGTTCCTCTTTAATATGGAAAAGACTCTAATTGATGGAGGTAGGTACACTCCACATTTCCCCATCCAAAAAGGTTGCAAGTTGAAAATCATATATATCTTGGAGAGGAAGGAAGAGGAGGGTGTTACCCACTTCTCCTCTTGGAGAACTTTAGTGGAGATGGTAGAAATAATGAGAAGAGGAGAGAAGCCCACATTCTTGGGAAGATAGGGATCAAATGGCTTGGCTTGGAGAGAAAAGATGGATACAAGAGTTCAATTTCTTTACCTAAAAGACAAGAGATAAGTTATTCCTATCTACACTTACTTGTTTATGGTAAGAAGGTGACATGGTGTGAGGATCATGGCTGAAAATAGAAAGTAGGGAATTTAGATGCATAAGATTTGTGTTATGTTTGTTTATCCCTTTGTTAAAATGAGAAAAGACTCCAATTATCATGGTGGAGCTAAAACAATTCCTTGCTCGGGGGTATGGCTAGAGCCCACGAGGCTCCATGACGCCATTACGGTAGGGTGGAGAGTAAGCCTTAATCAGTTGTGTGTCTTACATTGTATTTCTTTAAATTTGTTGTAATATGGAAAATTAGTGGTTTGTTGAAACATGAAGGAGAATGGAAAAGAGTAAGATTTTCTTGTTAGTGTATTACCATGTTAGAAAATTTACAATCTAATTTTGAGGTGGTTATTAACTTAATTTCTATTGGGATCACTTGTAATGAAATTTGTTATTAGATTTATTTATTTTCGATATTTATATATAAAAATAAAATAAAATATAAAGTGTTATAAGGTGTTGTAAGTTATGAGAAAAATACCCCTGTTGAATGATTTCTTTGTATGTATAAAATATTAGTTTTAATGAGAATTTTGTACTACTAAACAATGGCATATAATGGTGTTTATGTACTTAGAATTTGTATGAATTTGGTAGCATGCATCAATTCAGTTTCTTATGCCTTGTGGGAATTACGGCAACCACTAAGTTCCTAAATTTAATTTTACCTGATCGCATCGTGTTTGCAAATCTGCTATTATCATGATATCAATAGCTTTTACTAAGAAGATTATTAAATAGAGGGATGTCTGATCTCATGTGCGAAAGTGCCAATAGCCATATAGGGTTTCATTTGGAATAAATACATGATAAAGATAGATTATATTTCATTCTCACGGGCAGTAATTTTTATGAAAGAATGTGACCCACAAATTTACAATAGATTCATGTGCCAGTTCCTTTGGAGAGTTCAAAGCAAATAATAAAATAAAACACAAATAGATTATCTGCGATTTATCTTTGCAAACCTCTAAGATCTATGTTGCTATTATGCCCTGTACAAGGCAGAAAGAAAAATAAATACAACCTCAATGTGTTGTTTAAAAATGAAACCAACAGATACATAACCTGAGAATATTAAAGAATCAAATCTCGGGGTTTTGATTTAAATTAAGAAAGCAAAGCTTTGCAGATCTGAAGTAGTATCATTGCTATCTCAGACGATAGTGTAAACGCAATAGGGAGGCCACGGTACGTATAAACCCTCCCACCATTCCACTCCGCATACTCCTTATTTCTGCAAAAAAAACATTATACAGTGAAGTTAAATAAACTACAATTACTACAACCAATGGCCAAAATTAGGAGAAACTTGAAACAGAGCAGCATAAATAAAAACATAAAATGATTTCTGGTGACCCCCATCAGCTAGCAGTGGTGTAGATACAACATTTTAAACCTATTTTTAACCTCTATAATTCTATGTTGGGCTACTTGTTCCACACCTCTTTAAGATGCGCGTAGCTTGATATTGTATAAACAGACTTAAATATTTTGAGTAGCTGAGCAGTAGCAGGCAATAATTTATTTCCTACTGTATGCTTCAAATGCTCAAGGCATAGCGTATAAATTGGAGTGTCAAACAAACAAATGAATAAATCATGACTTCGTCAGAGATGGTGCATGAGCTGGAATATCATTATGACAAGGGTCTATAATGGTGGTTCTTTTGATCAAAGTAAGATGAGAGACATTACTGCTACCTGTAAGGATATTATTTTTTTAATAGCTATCTTCAAGGCATGTAAATGTGCAGGTTTATGGTTCATTCATTTGTGCATTGTAATTAACCCTTCATTAAAACAGTGGCATAATCACTGAGTGGCAAAAAAATAAAAATTATATCAGATTTATCACCTTTGGTGATTGTGCCTTGCGTAGGAAGCTATTCGGGTTGCAATTAATAATGTTAACTAGAGATGACTGTCCTGCATAGTGGCTCACTTTGGATGTGACAACAAATTTTAGAAGTTGCAAAAATAGGTGCTTAAGTCCCTTAATTCTATCTCCCTGATAACTCGAACTAATCTGAGATTTATCCACACGTGGTTGACTGAGCATATCTGGTACTGTAAGTGGCATCCCCGCAACAAATAAATCTGCACTAAATTGAACAGGCTTTCTTGCATAGGAGTTTGGTAGAAATACTAAATATTCTTGGACCTAGCTTGCTTGAAAATGTAGGCATAGTTTATGTACGCAGCCAGTTAATGTTTTTCATCACCGATATGCCAGTTAGTACAACGGTATGTGAAGCCGAATGCATGCACCTATCTAAATTAATATGGTCACATTGTAAACAAAAGTAGAATTTATATAAACCTCCTTCCTGACATCGCAGCTAGAAACCATAGATAGGAAGATATTAATGCAGGCGAGATACTTAGAATTAGAATTTGATTCAATATTTGCCATATTTATTAGTACTATCAAATAAATAATTTAACATGTTGTTTTTACGACATTAACACTAAAACATTGAATACGATGAAGATCAAACTTACTTATAAAATACAGTTACACTTTTTAATATAATCTCTATAAAGACTATTATTATTGTGAACAACGTAACTTCAGAATGCTATGAAAAAAATAAATGAGGGAAGGAAAACTAAAAGATTAAAAACAAAAAAACAAAACAGCAGTAAAAGGATCATGCATTATGAGCCTAGGGTTGAGTGTCACGTTGTGGAAGCTCCCATCTAAGGCTCCATGTCGACCACTCATGAGAAGCCTCTTTAGAAATAAAACCATAAAAAAGAGAGACATCGTAGCATTCTTTATGTTAAGATAGTCCTTAAATAAAGTAAAGGGAATGTATTCTCATATTCTAAAATAAGGATTCTATTAAACTGAATTAAGATTATATATGGTTAGCATTACTAGGATTTCTTTAGGAAGGAGATTATATCTTTACTCTCTTTCTTAGAAAAATAATATTATGTGTTTACATAGGAAATAGTGTAATATTTATTTGTATATACTATTCCTTATTTTTTTTTATATATAATTTCTTTTAAATTACATTTTAAAGTAAATTATCTATAAGGATAGGTAAAGACTAAATAAATAATAGTTAATCATAAATTAATAGGTCTATAATAATTCATATGGGTCACAACAAATAAATTAAAAAAAAAAAAACAAATTTATTATAGTGTTAGTAATTTTGAGATTATTTGTTAAGTATGTATATAAATGTACTATATGTAGATTTATATAGTCTTTATGTTTTAAATTTTTTGCATATGGAGATTAATGAACTTGGAATCTTTAAAATATAAATGTCAACAAAAATTAAAAATAAAAGGGTTGGAGAGTACGGCATCATTTTGTAGTTTAGTATTAATATGTGGAAGTTACTTTTGATACGGGTATTAATACGTATCTCCATCAATACCTATAGAGTTTGATATTAGTAGTAATAATATTAAAATGATCCAATATTACTCTCATCATAAAGTCAATTTTCAATATCGATAATCATATCCCATAATATGTAACCAATGATGATCTAGCATCAACGATAAAGGAGTAACACCAATGTTTATACTATATGTATATGTGTTAATCAATGCTCGTGCTAGTGTATTAATAATAATCAATAGTACTATCTACATGAGGGTGCTATTAACATTAATCTTTGGGAGCAATAATAATAATAATAATAATAATAAAAATTAGTTAAGTTTTTCTAACAAAAATTATAGGCATGACACATCCGATGAAGAAAAAAATACTCTTCCACTAACATAACCCAACTTTCACAAAATTATAGATTACAAATGACTCCACAAACAATTTACATTTAAATCGACAATTGCATTTGTCAATTTCAATCAATTCTAGATTACACAACATCAATTTATTACGACATCAACTTACATTCAAGTTTGGAAGTAATTCAAATATATTTATTCAGATTTCATGAACCATACATTTACAATTTCTATTTTAGCAAGGCTTCATACAACTCCATTACCCCTCTATATTCTTCTATCTAATGCGTCTATTTTTCCTCTTACCTTCTCCTCCCTACCTTATCACCATTAATCTTCCTTTACTAAATGATGCAACCTCTCTATTTCTATCTAGACACTCAATCTCTCCCTCGTGTTGGTTTTCCTTCAATCTTAAGGGAACACTTTTAATGCATTTCAAAATTTTGTGCCATATCATATGGCACAACTCCCCTTTGACCGGTGCCATCAACAACATCAATTCTAAATATTTATCCACAACAACCCATACATTACCTTCTCTCCAATACACTGGAAAAACTTGGCCCTGATTATGCTTCTTTTTTCTAGCTTTCATACTCAGAGGTTGTCTATGGGGTCTACATATACTAAACCTTCATTTGCATCATTTAATGAGATGTTGATACATGAGTAACAAAAGCTTATATCGATGGGTCTCATCAAGTCATCTAAATCTTAGGCATCGTTGGTTATTCAGGTGAAATAATTAGATAAGAAACAAAAATAAATCAAAGAACAATCCACATTCAAATCAAGAAAAGAATAAATTCTCATCTAAAGATAAATCATCTAAGACTAATGAGTCATTTTTTTCATATTGCAAGAAGCTTGGAAATGATGAACATTCTTGTTATAAGAATGATATTGATGAATTAAAACATCTTCTTAAGAAGAATCATATTGATCTACCATCTAAAATTTCTGAGTCAGCTTCTCCTTCAAAATTGTCTAATAAGGACAAAGGTCATGCTCATTTGGCTTCTCAACAAGAAATAAAGGGAAATCTCTTTCTCTTTGTGCTTCTATAGGTCTTGGATCAGGGAGATGGATTCTAGATTTAGAAGCATCTCATCATGTGACATCTTTACAATCTATATTCTCTTCTTTTAAGCCTTGTGTTATGTCTCTTATTTTGAAGGGAAATAATACATACATGAGTGTAATTGGGAATGGATCTATTGATATTGGGGAGAGCACTTTTAGTGATGTTTTGTGTATACCTCATTTTTCAAACAATATTATTTCCATCTATCAAATTACACATGGTGGAGATGGGAGGACTGTGGAATTCAATCCTAAGTTAGTTATCATTAGAGACTTGGAGAGTAGAGAGATTCTTGCTACTAGGATCGTTGATCATTTATGACAAGTATATACCTTTGTAGATTTTTCTTTAGATGGTGACATTGTTCCTTTGGCTATTGATCACACTTCTATTGTGAACCATGATTTTGAGGAGACTTTTGGATACCCGAATTTGGGGGTTCTCACATTAGATCCCATTCTTGAGCCTTTCATTTCATCTCCTCGATCTACTGTTGCATTTTATGATGCTTGTGTTGCTACAAATATGGCTTCTTGTGATTTAGTGCAGTAGGATATTCATCATCTTCCAGCTACATCTACTTGGGATGAATACTTGATAGACATTGGTGGGTTATTTATTGAGTCTCATATTTTAGAATTGGGAGACACCATTGATTACATACATCTTCTCTTTGATGGAGTTGATCCTTCTTCATTTTTTGTGAGGGAATACTCTAATCCTCTTATTCATTCTCTACATGATCATTCTTCATAGTTTGGCATGAGTGTGGATACTTTTAGAAAAAAAATTGGAGGTTCTTCTTTATCTTCAGAGGAGGCATCTTTTCCTTTCGATTATGTTCTACATCCATCTCTAGGAGATTTTGTATTGACATCTTTAGTTGTGTGGCCTATAATGCCTATTTGGAGTGTGTCAATTTTTGGCATCAACATGAAGACACTTGAGTGTACTTTAGAGACATCACACATCATTCTTCTTCCCACATCTTCCTTTTAGGAATGGGAAGACATCCTACATATCATCTTGGTTTTGTTTCTTCCTAAGATGAGGAACATTATCAATGAGATTGGATCATCTTCAACATTCAATGTCAAGCTTCTATCATTGCAAGAGACTCTCCATTGAGGGGGAGTTGCACGGTCTCTCTTCTTCTTCTCTCTTATGGGGGTCCTTTTCCTCACACGAGGTTTTGTCCCTCTCATGCATCATTGAGAGTATTTTTTTTTTATCTCTTTTGGGGAGGAGTTTTGTCCCATTGGGTTTTCTAATTTTCTTCATTTGTGAGAGATAGCATTTGAATTTTTACATGGGTACCTAACATGGCCTAGTAGTTGAGACCCATCCTTGCATCTTTGTATCATTTGCATAATAATCTTCTCCCTAAGTTGCACTTAAGAGGGGTGTTGGTGTGAATAAATGTCTTGTACCTAGTTAATTCACATGGGACTTAGGGGACATCTTCACATGTTAAGTTTACTTAGGCCCTAAGATTCTTTCTATAATAATTAGTTGTCATGTCTAGATTTTATCTTTTCCTAGGTATTTATGATAAGTTGTCTCATATCATAGGATTAAGACACTTGTCATAATCTTATGGAATCTTATGTGTCACCTTGGCTATATAGCCAAGGGGTTCTCATTTGTAAATCAATATTGAAAGAATTCTTGGATATTCAATTCTATTGCAATCTTGAGCATTACATATTAATTTTTTTGTGCTTTCCATTGGGACCCTAGATCTTGGGTAGCTATTTCCATAGCCAACTCTAACACAATGACTCAAGGATTCACCATCTATTTCACATAGATTTCACAAACATAGCAAAGCATTCCAAAAATTATTTTCCACATCAAACAAAGATCTAACAAAGGGTTTATACCCTACCTTAAGAATTGCTATCCAAGTTGTAGAAGACCCTCCAAATCCTCTTGTCCATCTTTCCTTCCTCTACCCTTATTCTCCTCCTCCTTCCTCCAACTATCATTCCCATAATTTTTTTACTACTTAAGTTTTACAAAACACACAAATCATTTTTTTACAATGCAATAGAAGTTAAATATGATGAGAAAACATCCTTGTGCCTTTGAAGGAATTAAGTTTGTGATGCCTCCTATGCACTTTACACCTAGTGCGAGACAATGATGGATATAATTAAGACTAAGGATAACTTTAATTTTGTCTTCATCTATGATAATTATTTAAGCTAGGTGATTAAATGAGACATATAAACAATTGTGCTTATATGCAATAATATTTAACTAAAGGAAATTAAATTCTAGGGAATAAAAAACAAATATAGAGTTATAATTCATAATCGTAATACTACACATTAATTTATCTTTTTGATTTGAACAACTTATATGTTTTGTAATTTGATCTTTCTCTATGATTATTTTGGATTTATACAATAATGGTTAATTTAAACCTACATATATTCGCTTAATAATTTAGTATTTACTAGGTTAATAACCAACACATTCTTAATAGTTATGAAAAGTATGCAAATGTAGTATAGTGTGACAAGAATGGAGGCACACGAGCGCGGGCACGGGCGAGAAAAGAAGGATTTTGAAAATCCAAGCAATGGAAATGGAGGCGAAGCAACATCTGAGAAGTCTCAGGTGGATCAGGCGTTGGTACTGAGTAAGAAGCAAGGTGAGGATAATCAGGATGATGTGGACTCTGGAAACAAAATCCTGGTGGATCCGAGTGGAAAGGATATTCCGGCGGTTATTCCTGCGGGTTCCCTTGCCAGTTAAAAAAATGAAAAATCCAAAGATGCGGTGGGGACTACTGGTGGCATTGGAGGTAATCGAAAACCCTGGACTTCTCTATTTGGGGTAAAACCAAATGGAAAGTCATCTTTCCCTCTGATGCAAAATATCTCTATCCCAGAAAAAGGTAAGTTTGCAATTTCTGTGCTAGATCTGTTAATTGATCATAATATTGCTTTAATGGAAAGAACCCTAGTTGGGAAATTTATGGGCCCTAGACCAAAAATTGAAGTGGTTAGGGAGTTTGTTAAAAACAAATGGAGAACTAATGGAAAAGTCTCAGTAGTAGCACTTCCAAAGGGTTTTTTTGTGTTTGAGTTCACTTGCAGAGAGGATATCTTGGCTATTAGAAGTGGGGGTCCGTGGGTTATAGGGAAATCTTCCCTGGCTCTAAAGAAGTGGTCCTCTAATCTAGACCTTTCAGACTCTATTCTTTAGAATGTCCCAGTATGGGTTAGATTTCTGGGCCTTCCCCTGGAATACTAGAATGAGGATGTCTTTTATGGTATTGCGAGCTCCTTTGGTGAGCTCCTTTCTATTGATTCTATGACAACTGCTAGAAAAAGGTTTGTTTTTGCAAGAATATGTGTAGGGGTCTCTCAGAATGCTGACCTTCCCTCATCGGTTGAGATTCAGTCAAAATTGAGTTCCTGGTCGCAGGACATAGAGTTTGAAACCATCTCGTTTGCTTGTTTCAAATGTAGAAAATCCAGGCACTGGGCTAAGAAATGCCACCAAAGAGAAAGAGAAACGAGCTGGTTCTTTGGAATTTGTATGGAAAAAGAAATCAGGAGGTGATGGCCTTGAAAATAAAGAGTCTAATGTTCAAAGAACTTCTAATGAGGCTGAAGTGGTTATGGAAAATAATGGTGAGGATCCGTTGGAACCCCAGCATAAGGATCTTGTGAATACCTTACCTATTAAGGAAAAAGAAACCAGTGAAGATCTAACGGTTGGGGAAGAAAAACCAAATCAAGAAGCTTTCCCCTTTTCCCAAGAGCTGACCCCTGTTGAGAAAAATGATGGGATCCCGGGTTTGGAGGATATTCCCATTTAGGGGTTGTCCTTGGAGCTAAACATCCCTCTCCCACACCCTTCCTCTGAAGGTCTTTTTCCTTCGGGTGTAGATCACTTTACGGATCCTAAATCCTTGGAATTTTTTAAGGATTCCCTCGTTAATCTAGACCACTCTACTTAACTCTCTAGCAACTTTTCAACTTTTCATTTGAATGGAACATGGAGACATTACCCTGGGAACAAAGGCTCCTTACTAATAAGGAATGGGAATCTAGCAAAGAGACAAATAGTCAAGAAGAGATTGATAAAGAAGAGATCTTATCAAAGAAAAAGAAAAATACAAACAAACAATGGAAGACCCCAAGTGGTATTTCTACTAGATCAAAAGCAAAGGCAGATTGTGGAGCAACAAAGAACTCTCGAGGGAAAAAATCTTTTAAATGGACAAGAGAGCATAACAGTTTTCAGGATATTGCAGATGGGTCTCAAAAAACCATCCCGGAGTGCCTCAACTCCCCTGGTAATTAATGAAGATTATGTCTTGGAATATCGGGGGACTTAATAGTCCCCACAAGCAGGATGTTCTACGGAATTTTGTCAGAGATCACAAGCCTGATATTCTTCTTATTCAGGAGACAAAAATGTCAAAGGAAAAAGTAGAAAAGTTGAAACTGTTTTAGCATTGTAGTACTCATGAAAACAACTCAAATAGTGCTTCGGGAGGTATTGCTACTTTCTAGAATTGTCACATAATCAAAGGGGATCCAATTTTGGAAGGCACGAACCATATTGCTACTAGATTCACACATATTAGGGATAATTTCAGTTGGATCCAATTGAAGATCTATGCCCCCAATGGAAAAGGTCTTAGAAAATCCTTTTGGATGGAGTTGGCTGCCTTTAGGAGGATTTTTGATAGAGAGTCTTGGGTTGTTATGGGTGACTTTAATACGCCCTTAATGAATGAAGAAAAATTTGGAGGTTCCCAGATCAATGAGGAGAGTAAAGAGGATCTTCAGAGTTTCATTGACAACCAGGGGCTGATTGATCTGGATTTACATGGAGCTTCCTATACCTGGTCGAATTGCAGAAAGGGGATGGATCTTATACATGTCAGATTAGATAGATCTTTAGTTTCTAATCATTGGGTTTTTGATTATTACTGTTCTCTTAAAGCTCTCTCTAGGATTGGATCTAATCACTTACCTATTAGTTTTGTTGTGGATCCTATAAAAAAGAAGAAAAATATCCCTTTCAGAGTTGAAAAAATGTGGCTTTCTCATCCTGCTTTTAAAGAGGAAATTAGGAAATGGTGGAATATAAGTATCTCTGGCACAGCTATGTTTAGAATAGCTAAAAAATTAAGGGAAGTTAAATGTAACTTGAAAAAATGGAAAAAAGAGTCCTTTGGGAACATCTTCAAGATCAAATCTGATCTTCAGATGGATTTGGGGGAGATTCAATATAAAATACATAAGGAGGGATATTTGAATGATACAAAGGAAAGAGAAAATGAGCTACTCAATAAGATGCATGACATTATCAGAAAGGAAGAGGAGTTCTGGAGGCAAAGATCTAGAGCTTTATGGTTATCTGCAGGTGACAAAAATACTAGGTACTTTCATCTATCAACATCAAAACACAGAGTTGTTAACAGAATATCTTAGATTGATATGAATGGTACAAGGTATGAGGAGGAGGAGGATATTAGAAAGCATGCTGTTTTATTCTTTAAAAATCTTCTTTCTAAAAATGATGAAAATAACCAAAATGATCAGGACCATTTAATAGAGGCTATACCTAAAGTGATCAATCAGGAAAATAACTCTATGATGTCTGCTATTCCTACCAATGAGGAAGTCAAGAAGGTTGTTTTCTCTTTTGATGGGAGTAAAGCTCTAGGTCCAGATGGGTTCCCTTTGTTTTTCTTCCAATGGTTCTGGGAGATTGTTGGAGATGATGTAGTGAATGTTGTTAAAGAATTTTTTGGATCCAAAAGTCTCCTAAAAGAATTGAATGCCACTTTCCTAGTTCTAATCCCTAAGAAGCCTGGAGTGATGAACTTTGAGACCTTCAGACCCATAAGCCTCTGTAATTTGATCTATAAAATCATCTCGAAGGTTCTGACTTCAAGATTCTTAATTCTCTTGCCAACTTTGATTTCACCTCAACATAATGGATTTGTCCCTGTAGACAAATCTTTGACTCTATTGTTTCCGTGCATGAGAATATCCATTCCTTGGTTAAATCTAAGACTGGAGGCTTTTTGTTGAAGCTTGATATCTCAAAAGCCTATGACAGAGTTGACTGGATTTTCTTATTTAAAATTTTAAAGGCTTTCAGGTTTTGCAATAGGGTTCTTCAAATGGTAGAATAACTTGTGTCAACTGCCTCTATTTCTGTTCTAGTGAATGGATCCCCTACGAATTTCTTCCAAAGTTCTAAAGGTCTAAGACAGGGTGATCCTATTTCTTCTATTTTATTCACTATCATGGCAGAAAGTCTTGGAAGAAATTTGAAAAGGTTGATTGACAATAGATCCCTTCTTGGTCTTAATCCTTCCTCAAGTAACCTAGTTTGTTCTCATCAACAATTTGTTGATGATGCTATGCTTTTGGGTAAATCCTCGGTCTCGGAAGGAAAAACTTTGAAATCTTTGCTCGATAAATATGGGAGAGTGTCTGGACAGTTGATTAATAATCATAAAAGTTCTCTCTTCTTCTTCAACACACCGACTCACAGACATACCAAAATTGCCATAATCCTTGGTTGTAGGGTGGAATCCTTACCTGCCACCTATCTTGGATTACCCTTAAGCCTTAAACCCCCTGAATCCTTTTGGATTTCGTTGGTTGAGAGGTTTTGCAAGAAGCTTGCTTGTTGGAAAGGAGCTCTGTTAAGTCAAGTGGGTAAACTTCAACTCAAAGCGTCTCTTCAGAATTTTCTGATCTATGCTCTGAGCCTCTTTAAGATTCCTGCTAAGTTTGCAGATGCCATAGAAAAGATTCAAAAAAGATTTCTTTGGTCGGGTGTTGAAGAAAAGAAAAGACTACCTTTAATAGGAGGAACTAGTGTGCAGACCGAAAAAGGCCAGAGGATTAGGTCTTAGAAGAATCATAATGGTTAACAAGATTCTTCTAGCAAAACAAATATGGAGAATTTTTTCATCTTCAGGCGAATGGGTTGATATCCTAGCTAGCAAATATTTAGAGAGCAATAGTTCTCTTATAATACTGAAGGAATCCCATCTTCTCCCCAGAGGTTCAACCTGCAGGAATAATTTGATCATTGGGAAAAAAATTATTGACTCTAGAACAGGTTGGCAAGTTAGAAGTGGAAACCAAACTGGATTCTAGGAGGATATATGGTTGTTTAAGGAGCCCCTTATAAAAATTGATTCCTTTAGTGGATGGGCTAAGATTTGCAAAGCTTGTTTTGGTTCTTATGTGAAAGACTATAGAGTGAATGGAAAATGGGTGGATCTGTGTCTTGTCAGTCAGGCTCTTGCTCCTATTCAGTCTTCTTTGTTGGCTATTAGACTTTGCTCTGATCAGTTGGATGATCGTCTTGTCTGGACTGATGAACCCTCGGGTAACTATTATGTTTCTCTACCTTTGCTAGGGTTACTTCTTCCCAGGGTCCTCCTCCCTTTTGGTCAAAGGTTTGGTTCAAACATTTGATCCCTAAAATCAACATTTTTTTTCTGGATCCTTCTCCAAAATAAGGTGCTCATGGTTGATAACCTATGCAAACGCGGCTTTCAAATACCTAATAGATGTTTTCTTTGTAAGATGGAGGCTGATTCAGTTCATCATTTGTTCCTTCATTGTCCTTTTGTTTCTTCAATTTGGGAAAAAAAATCAGTTATTGGCAACTATCATGGGTTTTTCCCTTGTCTATTGAAGAATTCTTCCTTCAATGGAAAGCCCCAACTCACAATCTTGTTCTCCAGTTTTTATGGGATCTCTCTTTCCCTCATGTTGCTTGGGGTCTTTGGAAAGAATGTAACAACAAAATTTACAAAGATAAAGAAGCTCCGATGGACATTGTTTTTGATAAAATAATCAGATTTCTGAAAGAAAATGTCAATGCTATCTCCCAGAAGGTTAGTAATTCTGAGAAAGTGGCTCATTCATCCTATGATCTTATAGTTGACAAGGAGTGGAATATAAGTCTTGATTTTCCTTGCGCCCCTAAAAAAGTTAAGAAGGATAGAGAGGGTGTCCGTTGGTCTTTTTCGCCTAATGGATGGGTCAAAGCTAACTTTGATGGAGCGGCTAAAGGTAATCCGAGGGCGGCGGGTTGTGGTGGAGTCATAAGGGACTCCTTTGGAAACTTTCTAGGTGCGACAACCGCTCCTCTTGGTTCCCAAACCAATCACCTGGTCGAGGCCGCCGGTATTTTTCACATTATAAATTTGGCCCAAAGTCTTAATTTTAAAAACCTTTGACTTGAAGGTGATTCCAAAAATATTATTGATTGTCTTCTTGGCAAGTCCCCCCCTCGTGGACTATAAAGTCTTGGATTGATGATGCCATCTCAACTTTAGCTAAGTTTGACAACATAAAGATTTCACATGCCTATAGAGAAGCCAATGCTATAGCGGATTTTTTTGCTAATGAAGGGGTTAGGAGTAATGAATAGAGCACTTGGCTAAATTTTAGTGATCTAAGTGTTAATGTCCGAGCTTTATTGAGTTATGATGAATCACATCGACAAGAGGCATGTCATCTCTTTAATGAGGATAGGATGGAGTTATCACATCACAATCATTAGATTGTATGGGACCGAGCTTAGTTGCTTATTCCGCAAGGTGGCCTGGTACACTTTGTGCGTTCTTAGATTTGGTGGGACTAGTTCTAGTAAAGATTTCATCTTTGTTTTCCCCACTGTGCTTGCCAAGATGGGAGGATATAGGAAAAGAATTGAGCCAAACAACTTCGAGATGCACACAAGAAATTCTAAGGCTTGGAATAAAGTTAAAAGTGGGGGTTTACTTCCTTTCCTGGAGAAACTCCATGGTTCCAATCAAGAGGCTACAGATCTTTTTGAGAAAAAATTGGAATAATGGGGATCTTACCCTTTTTGGTAGGAAAGTTGAGCTCAACGAAAACCTTATAGCTGAAGTGACGGGAATGTCTACTGATGGGAAAAAGTTTTTCAGGGATAGGGTTTTCTCGGATGAAGCCATCATCAGATTTCCAAAAAAAGAGAAGGAAAAACTGAATTTGGTGAAAATTGCTAATAGCTACTTCGAAGCCAACACCATAAAATCTCTATGGAGAAAGGTTCTTCGTGTAATCATGGAGTATATAACTATGGATGGTCGCTTCACCAGGGTCTACGGTTATCACTTTGCCCTGCTCAACCATTGCTGCTACAAGGTCAGGGTTTCTTTCCCCTACTATCTTGTCGCTTCTTTGAGAAAAAGTTTGGATGACCACAAGAAAAACCCTAGAAGATTCCCTATTTTGCATACTGGCCTGATTAGATTAATTGTTGAACATTGCCAAAAAATGACCGTCCTTGCTAATTTGGAAGCCTCCCTTGATTCTGAGGATGATGATATTGAACCCAACTGCTCGAGGTTTTTGCCCAATTTAAGTCCAGCTAGAACGGGCCTTAGCCCATCCATTATCCAAATTGGTAAGAATAACCCTAACCCCCTTACAGTGAAAGCTCGTGTTGTGCCTAAGTCGGGAAGCCCTTCCCTTAAAACTAGAAGTATTGATAAGAATCCTCCAGCTAAAAACCTTGTCTCGTACTCTGAAGATTCTCCTAAATCTGAGGAGTCTGGTGCTAACAATTATGAGCCCTCTGTTGTCCTGTTGCTGGATAGAAATGCTAAAACTAGCTCCCTTGTTACTCCTGACCTTGGTAATACTTGTGTCAACACTGATAGAGATCCCACTGTGGATGTTTTGGATTTAGCTAGAAATAATGCTGATAACCATTTCAAACTTTTGGAATGGACTTTTCATGAAATTAATGAGCTAAAGATAAAAAATTGGGCCCTTCAAAGTAAATTGGAAGATTTGGGAGCTAAGGTTGCAACACTTGATAAGAAAGAGGTGGAACAGAGAGAATACAGTGTTAGCAAAGATACCCAGTACCAAGTCGGCAAGGACAAAAATGTTGAAATTGAGCTAGAGAAAATGAAAAATACAGTCAAAATTATTGCTGAGCAAAACAATCATATGGCCAGACACAACGCCATCATCATCAACACCATGACTGAAAAATTGGACAAAGCTCAACAAGGATCTTTGGTGGTTGATTTGGAGGAAATCAACGAAAGAAACTAGGAGGAGGATGCTAGCAATTCTAAGAGAACCAGGGCCAATTTGAAGAGGAAGGCTCCTCCCACTCTGCAAATGATTTAAATATTTAAGAAGGGCATTCAAGATATGCAGAACCTGGAGGCGGAGACAGAGTCTATCCTGAAGACTCTGGGTTGATTGCGGCTGGTCTTTTGTTGGCTTTTCTACTGGCCTTTTTTGTCTGACCTTCTTGGTCTTTTGTGGGTGGCTACTGCTTTTTTTGGTTTTTTCCTTTTGTGCAGCCGGTTTTGTCTGATGGACTTTTTTTTCCTTTCTTTTCTGTTGTAAACTTGTGGTTTCGGGTCCCTATAAAACCCGTTTTACCCTTTATCAAAAACCAATACATTCTTAATCACAAGGGATCTAAGGAAATAATTACATTCATGAGTCTACATAAAGACAATTTAAATCAAACTTAAACTATACTATTAGTTTTATAGGTGACACAAAGAATTTAATGTATTAGCAACAATTGTATTATTCAATTTGATCTTTAAGCTTGAACAATTAGATTACTATACAATTAATCTCTTTTGAATGCCAATATTATTTAACAATTACAAAATGTAACATGTTTCTATTAAATTATGAGTGGATAAATCACTATTTAATCCATAACTTAAATCTTAATTGATAGTTTTTAATTTCTATTATTCTCACTTATACATGCAAAAAGTTGTACTAATTATATGGTTTAGTTTGAATAATATATATGTTCTATAATTTTATTCCACCAAGACATAACAAAAAATATGTCATTCGCACCTGTGATGGCATCAAGTTAATGATTCCATCATAAGCATTTTGCACATTGAATGAGAGTGGAATGGTGACAAACTAGTCAAGGGTTAACTTTAGTATTACCTCTAACTAAAGAGACTATTTAGTCTAATAGAAAGAAATATTAAAGGAGATAAATATGTTCATATAGTTATTTTAAGTTCTAACATAAAGTACAATTAGTGTACTATCACTAAGACTAAAAGAATGAAGTAATTGAATAACTATAAATGTATAACTCATATTAATTCAAAAACAAATTGAACAATCAATGACTATCCAATTTTTTTTTTTGATTTACATATAAAAAATTCTCCAAAATTAAAATATATGAGTAATGTTAAATCTAAGTATGTCTAATTATTTAATTATTTATGTATAATGTTTAGTTTCATAACCCAATAAGACAACATCAATATTGTGATCCTAATATCTCATATTTCATTTTATATATTTGAGTATGCCATTACTTGTTAAATTTGAAAGTTATACCAATTCTAATATTTAATTTCAATAATTTATTCTCATCCTAACTGTTGATATTTTTTATATCAAAACATGTTAAACAATTTGAATCGAGTCTAATTTGTCTCATAATAATTTAAAAATGAATAAAATAGGTCATCAAACTCTTAACTTGATCTCATTACTACTACATTACTTTATAATTTTGAGTTGAACTTTAAAATTCAATGTTTACGAATGATTTATAAAATTTATTAAGTATTCTTGAATTAACTTTCAAGGAGAGATGAATTATAAAACTAAAGGAAAAAAAACAAAAATATTGTATCTAAAAACTAATTAACTAAGTAATTAATAAATAACTAAAAACTAATTTCAAACTAACTTATGATACCTTAAAGATGAGTCTCCTCAACTATTTGTCATTTTCTCTTTGAAGATTGCTTTTCACATGCAATGTTATTTCTTTATTTCTTCTATTTGATTATTGTTTGTAACAAAAAACATCTTGTAAAATTTATGTTGTAGGTTAACAAGAGGAAGAAGATGAAAGCAACATATTTCAACTCTCTTTTCTTAATGTGATTTCATGAAATTCTAACTTAGCTATACTCAATTTGTTTTTTCAATTTGTTTTATTTTTAAAATAGTGGATAGTAATGTTTTAATTATAACTTTTATTTGTTTTATTGGGTTGAGCTAATTTAAAGGGTTTTTGAAAATCAAATATTTTTAGGACATACCAAAAATTATAATTAGAAAATAAAAGTTATAATTAGCAAATGGGGTTGCAAGCTAAGTGGGCCTAACCTTGGGGAAAAACCTGTGGTTAAGTGTGCTTGAGCTAGAGAAATACTAGGATGGGTGACCTCCTGGGAAGGCCCAGTGCTTCACCCCTGTGAGCATCACCTAGATGCACTGAATGCTATGTGGAACATTCATTATCATGAGAGATGGGTTCTTGTGAACCACTACTCATGAAACATGGGTCAATGAGTTTGACTCAAAAACTACACAGTTGAATCCTAATAGCAATATCATAATTTGATATGCTGTGGAAAATACCTCCTACTTATCAATTCATGAGATAAAAGAGCTCTATAATAAATGGTTCATAAGGCACAACACTTTTTGAAGGTTTTGCAAATGGGGTTGCAAGGTAAGTGGGCTTAACCTTGGGGAAAACTCTATGGTTAACTACGCTTGAGTTGCAGCAATACTGGGATGCGTGACCTCTCAGGAAGGCCCAATGCTTCACCCCTGTGAGCATCACCTAGGTTCAAAGAGTGCTAAGTGGACCATTCATTATCATGAGAGATGGGTTCTTGTGAACCACTACTAATGAAACATGGTTCAATGAGTTTGACTCAAAAACTACACAGTTGAATCCTGATAGTAATATCATAAGATATATATATGACTATTTTATGATAGATTATTACTGTGGAAAAAATATGTCAATGTTTGCTTAATAGCTAGCTCTAATGCCTCAACAATAGGCCTCTTCCCATTCACTGCTTGAGAGGCAAGAGTAGTAGGAGGCCATGGAAGCTGAGACATAGAGGACACTCCATGGGGACCCTTCCCCTTATCATACCAAATGGGCCAAGGCATAGTGGGTAAGACAGGAAGGTCAAATGTTGGACACTTGGAATTTCACTAAGTAGGCACTATCAGGCTATCTAGCAAATGCCGAGGAGAAGAAGACAATGGCACCATAGTAGGGAAAGAGGAAGCGATAGGTGGGACAGTGGGAGAAGAAGAGGAAGGGCCCTGAGCACACTTCTCCTCTTCCCTCTTTCAAGCCAAGGTGGCCTCATGTTCACCTTCATGCAAGCCCTATGTGAAATGGCATAGGGAGGAGGGTATCTCACCTTAGGAATTATGCCCCCACTCTTGTACTTCACATAGGTTTGGTACAATAGACCCATCCTAGGAGGAAGCAGACCAAGGACCCCAGGCCAAAAGTGATCTAGTTAGTAGGCCCCACATGTAATCGATAGTTTATAACTAGTTTCATGAACTACATGCACTTAACCCTCATGGGAAAACTTCATACACTTATGAACTACTGAGGGAATTGCATTCATAGTGACCAACCAGGTTATACCTAGTTTCACTCTAAAGAGCTCAGACCCCAAGATAATGTCAAAAAGTGCATTTACGAATCTAGGTTGAACTAGGACTGACAAGGTGATGCAACCAATGGGAGGGACAAAAATCCCATCATGTGTACGAATAGTGCTCCTAGATTCATCATACCCATCTTTGTGTAAGAAATTAATTAGCATAATCTCCTCAGTGATGACATTCACTTGGCACGTAGGGTCAACGAGGAAACCCATTATAGCGTTTTTATTGATGCGCATGGGGATGTATTAGGTAGATGGTTCTCTATTGGAATTCATTAGAAAGTCCTATGAAATGAAAGTTATGGTAGGAGATCCACTCGTAGGTTGCGAGATGGGATGAGTAGATGTAAAAAGGAGGCCATTTCTACGTACACTAGATAGAACTTTCATAAGATCCCCCAAGGGTTTCATAGTTAGACGGTGACCAACTCAAGGTTTCATTCCACGATGCTTATGGAACCTTTCAGCTACACCACTAGGGGTCATAGGTTGGGTTGCAAGGCTAAGTGCCTCACAACACTTGCACCCACAACACTCCTAGGATACAAGGAAAGGTTCTTTCAACACTGCCAAATAGAACCAAAATGGTTCACATTAGGTTCACCAAAATGTAGAAGAGGGGACCAACCACACTAAGGCTCCAGTTCATAGAGAGTTGAGAGTGGAAGGCTGCCCTAATCTACCTCAAGTTGGACAATCATTGAATGTCAAGGATAGAGAATGAAGAGCACTCTTAATGTTTCTATCACTCTATTGACCCAAAAAATTTAATGGGGCTAAATGAGCAGGCTTCTAGAACCTAAGCTATAACTCAGACAACTCTTTGTTAGAGGACAACATGCAAATTAGGGACAACAACATGGCACCCTAGTGTCTCATAGGTGTGTGGGCGTCTATATAGACAAAAAGTGCAAAAGGACCGTGCATGGTACAATGAACCTACTGACAACTTAGCAGTTGAGGTTTGAAGTGCTAACTAAAATGATAAATAATAGAATAACTAAAATGATAGAAAGATGATATAGAAAAGACAAGAATGAAGGTGGTGGAAATGAACTCACGAAGGGTCTAGTTCACCAGCAAGCTCCACACAAATGGGTACCTACACACAACCAAGAGGAGAAAAATGTTGGGGCTATATAAGGTTTTTCCATAGTCAAACCCTCGCTTTGGTGTTTCCACCTCCACAGACAACTAGATAGATAGATATGTAGAAATACGATAAAGAAAATGATGCTAGAACAATAGTGAAATCAAACACTACTAGAGACACTATGCTACTCAAATCCAACAACAAAGTAGTAATAACAAAGCATTACCACCCTTAACCAAAGGCACTCAAAGCCAATGAGAAAGGAATGCAAGTCCACAACTATGGAAAAGTTGATGTAGCTGCAACAACGCCGAACGTAGTCCCACAAGACACCAATTTATAGCTTATGTGGTAGATGTGAGGAATGATGTGATTGTTAGAATCATGGAGCCAATAGTGCAATAAGCAACAAGAGTATGGAGCAAAACATGAAGCTAGAGTGAATGAATGCATAAAGAATGTGTGTAGAAGCTCAATAATTGCCAAGAAGATGGATTGAATTGAAACATATCCATTTGAAGAAGGTTTGGGAGGGAAAGAGTCATTCAAAGGTCAATAGGAAGGTGTAGAGGCATTATGTTTTATCAAAAATGGAGAATGTAATGCCTCTACAAATTCTAGAGGGAGGAATCCTATTAGGATGACAACATGTCATGCAAACGTCTATGCACTGCGCGTGCATCCTCGACAAAAATTGCCCTGTCGACACTAAAAAAAAGCACCAAGTGGATGGGGTACATAATGAGGACATGGAATTACTTGGTCAGATTTGATTTTTCTAAAGTGAGGGATGTTAAAGGGGAATTTGCAAGGGGGTGCAAATTTACTCCTATACAACTAAAAATCATATCTTACAAGAATACTTTATCTACACATATTACTCCAAAAATTTCATACTTTTTTTCCTATATACTTATTTTAATCACCATCTTTACTTTTTGTAAAGAGAACACAAAAAGGAAGTCATCCATACCCAAATCAAAGTTTGGTTCCTTTATTAACACTATTGTATTTTCAATCTTTCTACTTGCATCTCTAAGTTTATCATAACCATTATAATGTTTCACTCTTCATCAAGAAACCCTACATTCAAATTTGAAAATGTCTTATCTACTTTACTATAGTACTCTTTATCATGTTATTATTAAAAAATACTACAATCACATAAGTATATGAGTTCAAGAGTTTAAATCATAATTTTAAAATGACACTTTAGATAATCAACAATTCTTAGGCTACCAATATTTTATACTTCAACCACAAGAAAATAATCAAATATTTAAGACAAGAATAATTCCATCCAAAACTAAAAGGTTACACTTTTTGAAAAAAAATAATTTAACTAAGTTTCTGTAAATAAATTTACTATGACAATAATTCAAAAATACTATTAAATAACTTAGAAAAGAACAACTAATGAATTACAACTTTTCTTAACTCCGACCTTAAAATTTATTTGACTATATTGAAAACATATTTTGATCTTTAATTCATTTTTCCTAATTGAGGAAACATATTTGCACTTTCAAACAACCATCTACTATAGACTCTTACTACCTCATTTTGAACCCCTTCACTTAACTAATAAGTTTTACTATAGAAATTGATAAGCATGTGTCAAAGAAATACATCTTAGCTACAAAAGAAACCCACTTCATGATTTAAGGCATTTATTATTCCACAATTCTCATATTTATAAAGAAGGCTCTTTGATAAAAGATAAAGGTTAGAAACCCATCAACATTATGAAGACAAGAGAAGACCAACTTGCATTATATAGTAAATTTAAATATGTTTACACAACTATAGCTTGCTTATTCAATCAAGAACATGAAATCATTCATTTAGTCAAGCTAATATTTCTTAAAGTATGAGATAAGTACATGTAAATCAATTTCCTTGAAATAACTTATCAATTTTCTCAAAATAACTTAACTAGTAATTCAAGGATATGTCATACATAATTATGATCAATCAATATTTCACACAAGGAGATACTTTATAAAACAAATAATTAAAGTCAACATACATAACAATAGTGATTATGCAAATATATCCTAAAAGGTGAACCTTTCATATTTATCATGATTTGAGGAAGAGTACAAAAATAATGAACACCTCACATTACTTTTGAAATAAAAGATTCTAGAGCACTCCTTGGTTAGCCAAAATGGTTTTCTCATAGCATAATAGAAAATAGAAATAATAATTTAGACAATTAGATTCCTTCAACCTAAACTTGATAGGAATCTACAATGTTCAATAACATTGTTCAATACCATAGGAAGACCTAAGCTTTATTAAAATAATATTAATAATCTTATAAATTGGACTTTCACACTAAAAATCTTTATGAAATAGATTTTAATTCTTCAATTTAGATTAAAGTTTTTAGTTCTTCACATAGGACCATTATAGACACAATTATTCATTGATGTTAACCTTATGATCAAAATATAAATAAGTAGTTCTTCTTAATCATCATGATGAATCTGATAAATCCCCTTGTAGTGAAGAAGAAATGGATGAAGACAAAGGAAAATAGATGACAATTGAAGAGAAAGAAGCTCTAGAAAAGATCCTTAAGACTCCTAAGTATGTGCAGAAGAATCAATTTAAATATCAAATCATTGGAGATAAGAGCAAGTGTGTCTTGACAAGGAGAAAAGTTGTTATGATAAAAGAATGGGTAAACTATTTTTTTTACTTTCTAAGGTAGAGTTGAAAATAGTAACTGAAGCATGCAAAGATGAGAATTGGATTAAAGCTATGAAAGAGAAGTGAGAATAGATTGAGAAGAATCTAACTTGGGAATTGGTCCCAAGACATGTAAATAAGAATGTGATAGGAACTAAATGGTTTTTAAAAAACAAGTTGAATGAAGATGGAAAATATGTTAGAAATAAGGCTAGACTTCTGTGCATGGGCTTCTCACAAGTTGAATGTAAATATTTTGAGGAGAATTTTTCTTTGATGGCAAGGATGGAATCTATCAAGATGTTTTTGGCTTTTGCACCACATAAAGATTTCAAGGTATATCAAATGGATGTGAAGTCTACATTATTGAATAGTGAGTTGGAAGAAGAGGTATACATTGAACAACAGGAAGGTTTTTGGTTGTTAGAAGATGTTGATATGGTTTGGAAATTGAAGAAAGAATTGTATGGACTTAAACAAGCTCCTAGAGCTTGGTATGTAAGGTTAGACAAGTATTTATTGTAGCAAGGATTCAGAAAAAGGTACTGTAGACAACAAGCTTTACTTCAAAGTTGAAGGAGAACAAATTTTGATTGTGGTAGTGTTTTTTGATGACATAATATTTGGAGGAAATGAAGGTATGCATAAGAGGTTTACAAAGGAGATGCATAAAGAGTTTGATATGTCAATGTGTGTGGAGATGAATTTATTCCTCGTGCTACAAATCGGTCAATTAAAGAAAGTTATATTCATTTCATAGTCAAAGTAAGTTAAGGAAATTTTGAAGAAGTTTGGAATGGAGGATTCTAAATTGGTATATACTCCTATGGTTACTAGTTGTAAGTTGAGAAAGAATGATGAATCTCCTAAGATATATTAGAGCAAGTATAGATCAATGATTGGTGAACTATTTTACCTAACTGCTACCATATCGGATATCATACATTCAGTTTGTCTTGTGGCTAAATTTCAAGAAGATCCTAGAGAATATCATGTTGCAACAATGAAGAGGATATTTAGATACTTGAAGGGCACTCTATACTATGGTTTGTGGTATCCAAAGGATACTGACTTCTCCTTGAGTGCATATACAGATGATTGAAGAAGTACAAGTGGTGGTGTTTTCTTTCTTGGAAGTAGATTGGTTTCATGGTTAAGTAAGAAGCAAGATTCAATTTCATTATCTAATATAGAAGTAGAGTATATTGTAGCAGCAACATGTTGTACATAGGTGTTGTGGATGAAGAAAAAATTGAAGGATATCAGAGTATCATATGATGAACCTATTCCTATATTGTGTGATAATATAAGTGCAATCAATATCTTAAAGAATTTGGTGATGCATACAAGAATAAAACACATTTCAATTTGGCATCACTTCTTAAGAGAGAAAGTTGCAAAGAATGAGGTAAAGTTGGAGTGTGTGCCTACTAAGGATCAAGTTGCAAATATTTTCACAAAGGATCTTCTTAAATATACTTTTGAGTATATCTGACAGAAGTTAGGGGTTATTTCCCCTCCTTTCAATTAGATACATAAGTGTGTGCATATGTTCAAGAAGCATTTCAAGATACATTCTTGGTCTTGGACTGATGCTAAAGGCTACCTCTTAGGGGGAATAGGTAGTGGTATTGTTGGTTTATGCAATCAAATGGAGCATATTTTGTGCCCCTAAGGGGGAGAGTGTAGAAAAGTGAGTACAGTGGAGAGAAAATGAGTTGTTTGTAGGTTTTTCCCTTTGAAGTGTTGTCAAAGTGAGAGAGAGAGAGCGAAAAATTCATATGCATATGTAGATGTAGAGTGCAGTAAGAAGAAGTGAAGCATGGGTGTTTTATAATATGAAGTACATAGGAAAGAGGAAGTCGGTTGAGTCTCTGGCCCTTTGCCATTGATGTAAAAGGAGTAGAGTGTTATTTGAAAAAAAGGAACAAAGGGGGGGAGTATGATCTGAATAACTCCTCATATAGGGGTAGAAGAAGTCTGTGAAGCATAAGTAAAAGAGAGTGTGTGAAGAGTAAAATTTGTTCCAGTTAGGGGGATTACTACTCGGTACATAGTTGTTGTTGGAAGATTTTTGTTATTGATAGTTTTTCAAAGAGCTGGTGTTTCCATCAATGACAAAAGGGGAGATTGTTGGAAGTTAAGAGTTGTTGTTCGTGTTGTCATTGATGTCAACACAATGTTGTTGGTGTTCTCATTGCTATCAACTTTCAGTGATTGTTAGAAGATTAAGTTAGTTGGGGAGATTGTTGGTATTATGGATGTGTTGTAGTTGATGATAAGTGTTTTATATGTTTTAGATATGTTTAAGATGTGTTAGTAGTGTTGGTTCACTTGGTTTCTAACTTCTTTTGAGAAAATTTCAATAAAAGAGTGTATAGTGTGCTTCAGTGGTTTTTTTGTGTTTTTTTCCTCATTTATTCATGGTTGAAGATATGATCATGCCATTTAGACATGATGAACAAAGGTTTTTAGAGGTGTTATATCCATATTTTTAGGTTTTGGATCATAAGGAAGTAGAAGTTGTGTTTGGTAGTGTGTCTATCTATGAAATAAGGTGTCTAGGAGAAATGAGATTGCTCTGCATTTCTCTTAGTGAAGTTTCTTTTCTTGTGGATTTGGGAACTTTCTTATATTGTACATATCTACCTTCCTTTAAGGTTTTAGGTGCTAAGGTGTTCCACAAGAGTAATTAGTGAGTTTCATTTATGTAGTAGTGTGTTTTGTTGCACAAAATGAAAGTGTTCTTCAATTTCAAGTGGTTGTAATATTAGTGTTGAATATTTTGATTTGGAATACTCTTGTATGTTGTGGAGTAATTTTATGTGGTCCACAAGATGTTTCTAGACCTAGAGAGTCATGTTTGTGATCACTTGTTAGTGTTAGTACAAATTTAGCAGACCTAGCATGCTAACACTAATTGTAGAGGATGTTTGTGGATTGTGGAAGTGTTGAGAAGTGTATTGATATAGATTTAGGTCCTAATTAACCCTTGGTGTGGTCTTCCTTCACTTATTTCCATCAAGAAAGTGTTTGGTACCAATCTATTTGGTGTTACACATTTGAGGTGCATGTGTTTCATTGAGGCTGACCTAATTAAAATTATTTTAGGTCACGAATGGTATAAATGCAAGACAAGGTGTTGGTGATGTTGTGTGGAGTGTTTGGTGTGGAAAAGATGTGAATGTGATCAAGTGTGGTGATCTGAGTGTGAGATTAAATGCCTTTGAATTTCGGATGTAGTGAGAAGATAGTGTCTACATTTCAGTGTGGTTGAAGTTGTTGGAGGTAGTGAGTTGAAGGTTGTGGATGGCCTAAATTTTTAGTGGTGGAATTATCATACTTCCTTGAGATAGTGAATCTCTTTGTAATAGTCTTCTTCTATTCTTCTTTCTTTAGAACAGTGAGTCCTTCTGGCAATGAGCCTTTCTTTTTTGGGGGTAGTGAGCCCTTGGAAATGACCCTAATTGTATTAAATGTTGCAATTCATATATATGTGATCTAATCCTCACCATGGTTATTCCCTTCTTGGGTTTTCCACATAAATCTAGTGTTCTTATATTTTTTCATTAGAATTTCAAATGTTTGCATTTTGTTAATGCATGATAAGGGTTTAAAGGCTGATAAGGGTTTGAATGATATTAAGGGATTGATTTTTTTTAAGTATACAAACAGATTCACCCCCTCACTTAGTTGTCCTATGCATCTAACATCATGGATTGTTTGAGTGGGGTTGAATACTTCACCAAGATTGACTTGAAGAGTGGCTACCATCAAATCTAAATTAGAGAAGGTTATGAGTGCAAGATAATATTCAAGACCAAAGAAGGTTTATATGAATGGTTGGTCATTCCTTTTGGACTAACCAATGCACCTAGTATGTTTATGAGATTGATGAATGAGGTATTGAAAGAGATTTTAGGTAGATTTGTTATTGTTTATCTTGATGACATATTGATATTTAGTAAGACATTAGAAGAACATTTGATGCATATTAGATTGTTTTTTGAAAATTTGAGAGAAGAGAAATTCTCATTAACTTGAAGAAGTGTAGCTTTATGAAGAGGAAGTTGGTATACTTTAGGTTTTTTGTTTCAAGAGAAGGAATAAAGACGGATTTGGAAAAGGTGAAAGTTATCTTAGAATGGCCTACAGGTCTATAAGTGCTACAGAGGTGAGATCATTTCATGGTTTGGAAATTTTTTATAGGAAGTTTATTAGAGGTTTATGTAGTATTTGTGCACCACTAATTGAGACCATGAGAGGTGAAAAAAGAGATTTCAGATGGACTCCAAGGGCATAAATAAGCTTTGATTTGTTGAAGGCTAAAGTGACAGAGTAGTCTATTTTAGTACTTCCCAATTTTAGCAAAGTATTTTAAGTGGATTGTGATGTAAGTGGTAATGCCATTGGAGTTGTCCTAAGTCAAGAAGATAAACCCATTGCTTACTTTAGTGAGAATTTAAATGATGCAAAAAAAAAAATTCAATTTATGATTAGGAATTTTATGCTATTGTTCAAGCATTAAAAAAGTGGAGACACTATCTTTTTCCTAAAGAGTTTGTTTTGTTTAATAGTCATCAAGCACTTCAATATTTGAGTAGTCAAGGGAAGTTAAATCATAGGCATATGAAATGGGTAGAATTTTTGCAAAGTTACACATTTTTTTTAAAGCATAGAAGTGAGAAGTCTAACAGGGTTGCAGATACATTGAGTAGAAGATAAGGTTTGCTAATTGAAATATAGATTGAGGTTGTTGGATTCAATGAGTTGAAGGAGTTGTATAAAGAGGATCCATATTTTAGAGACGTTTGGAGGGCTTACATAGAGACTATTTCAATTGATAGGACCAAGTGGTTGTATTATATAATTCAAGATGGTATGTTATTAAAAGGTAACAAATTGTGTATTCCTAGAAGTTAAATGAAAATAAATTTGGTTAAGGAAAAACATAGTGGAGGACTTGCAATACATTTTGGTATTGATAAAAATATAGCACTTGTTGGAGAACAATATATCAAAAAGTATGTGCAAATTTATAGGATTTTTCAAGTGGAAAAAGGGACTAGCGTAATGCCCTGTCGCGCGAACCCCAAAGAACAGTTAAGACAACAAATACCGTAATTTTTTTTTTTTAAGTTAACATATAATACATTTACATTAAGTTTCCAATACACAACATTCAATTAAAAGATACACTATCAACCTATGTCCTTTGGGGTACACATGAAGACATTACATAATCTAAACCCATAACAACGATAACAACAATTTTTCCAAGTTGCATCATAACCCATGACAAAGCATTCATTAACCAAAACCATACATCCATTATAATCCCATAATTAAGAAGCATTCACATATGTAAACTCATCATAAACAAGATTAACTCAATTTCAATAACCATAAACACATTATAATCATGAGAATACAAGAATAATATTTCCACAGATACAACATGTTCATATAATGATAATCATAATCACTAATCATATAAGGAATACAAAGGTACAATTATACATTACATCAATCAATCACATGAGTTTACATCATTAATTCCCAACACACGTGGGTGTAATACATCAATACATAAGTATGACAGAATAAAGAATGTACATCTGAAAATATAGTGAACTCTGTAACACTCTGCATCTGAGTAATGTTGCAATGCACGCATGTTGACAGGGAACCCAACAGGGTGCGTGACACATTCCACCCAACCGCATGGACCCGAAGGCCCAAACCCCCATGCCAGGAGTCAACAAAAAGACCCACGATCCAAGATAGTCAAGACAGACAACCGCAAGACCAAACCACAAAAAATAGCTAGAACATAATGGTCAACAACATCAAACACAACAAGACAAACTGCTTCTGGAGGCAACCAAGGAAAAAGCAAGGGAAACTATGGGAAAGTTTCATTGCACGACCCTAACATGGGTTATCATGGCTGCCTCTCAATAGGTGTCAACCCCCATCTATGGTTATCCTAGCTGCCTCTCACTAGGTGTTGCCCCATAGGGTGACACGTGCAGGACCACTAGCCCCTCGTGACGACAAGGCAGTGATTTTTCCAACCACGGCCTTCTTAGTCCACCCTTAGTCTGCGAAAGCACTAATGGCATTGACGAGGTATATCTCTTATCTTTAGTTAATGTTTTCCCACCCATTGGTTTATTTATTAGGTTTTCACTTGTTTAACCAGCTCTTCCATGGGTTATCCAGGTTTCCCCTTTGTGCGTTAGCCCCCATGAACAGCCACCCTCTGAGTTAGCCCCATACAAAATACACAATAAGAATGGGTGTATAGAAGCATATGAAGCACTAAAACCACAAAATTCACAATCAGTTGTGAGGAATAACCTTCTCGCTCAAACCATAATCCAAAGCAAGAAACCATGAAACCAGGCACACCCATAAAAGCACGATATAGAAAATAACCAACAATCCACAAGGGACTAACCACAGAAACATTCAATGTGCATCACTCTATCCCACTGCCTTTGAAAGCCTAAAACCAACTACCGAGTAAGGGAAACATAAACATTGTGGGTTCCCAACGTGCTCAAAACATGAAAAAACATAAAATCTCCTCAACAAGCGGAGTAAACAAAAGTTTAAGTGTAATCAACATGAAATCACTATATCCACCATAAAACATTTTCAAGACAATGCTTACAGAATCCCTTAATATTTTTAGTTACACAACCAAAATACTATGTATCCAACCTTCATTATATCATCGTTCTAACATCAATAATTTCTCCAACAAAACATCCTTAAATCCATCGATTGAACTCTATTCTCCTAACTAGTAATTCATCGATTTTCAAAAACATAAACCATTTGTTTAATTACATCAATATTAACTAACTGGGATATCCATATGTACTCTATTGGGATGATCTTTGTGAAGCAATGTTCTAATCTTTGTGGAATTTACTTCCATTTAACAAATCTCTATAGGAGATCAACATAAATCAAAACATAGCAATCATCCCAATAACCTAGTATGAAAATCTCATTATACCAAAATGCTATAAGGGTTAAATGGAAGAAAATTCCACAAAGATCAGAACATTACTTCACATAAATAACACAAATCCATAATGGAAGCAAGGGATTACTTAATGAATTTACAAAACATCCATCTCAAAATCCTAAACAATTGCTATAGATGTCATAGGTTACAAGGTAAGTTTAATATTGAAATCAACCCAAGTTAACTATTATTCATTTTAAACGATAATAATTTTTATTTCCATTAATACGTATCTTTGACTTATACTAAACACAATTATTTTCAACTTTCTATACTCCTAATCAACGTAAATACTTTAATCTCTTTTAATACTATTACCCTACTTCTCATTTGACATATAATTGCAATCACATCTAATTTCATAAACCTACTTGAAGGCAGTGATTCTATTCAACCTAACCACCCCTTAACAAGCCAAGTTCTAGAGTATGAGCTACGATTGTTGATTAAAAACTCCATAAGATGTTTTCTCAAAACAAGTTAATAAAATGAGTAAACATCGCTACCATATTAAGCAATTAAACACATGTGGCAATTAAATGTTATTTCCTATTTACAATTCCTTCATATAACAAAATTTTATTCATGAAAAAAGTAGTAGAAACTATTATGAAAATTTTGACCCAAGGACCCTATCCTTATCAAAGCAATTAATATATTAAAATTTTACCTAGATAAATAAACTATCCTAACACCTTACTTATAAACGTCATCCCATTAGCTTACAAAGACAAATCTTACACAGTGTAAGTCATGAAGGAAAATATAATCACAATAGGTATTAAATAGTCTTAATTCAACTTACTCATCTTTTAATCAAGATCACTCATTTTATTATCCTATAATTAAGTATAATTTTAAATCATAATTTACACCGACATATACATAAATAAATAAATAAACACTTACATATATAGATATATATAGATATATATATATACATAAATATATTTATAAAATGTGTATTGATTCACTTAATTGTTGTCATGCTTCAATAACATATCCAACGATAGCAAACATATACAAATATAAATAACATAGACATATATTTATTATTTTACAGCCACCTGCTATTTATACAGTTTAACAAAATCATCATTGAACATCCCTATAATCATCCCACATGTATACATGTATATTTATTAACTAAATGTAACAAAATAGAAATCGAATACTCTTTTCTCAGCCTACGGTTTATAGCTTAATGAATTAAGTGATACAAAGCTTGAAAAACGCCTTAAGGAGAAGTTGTCACCTAGAAATGCACCCTATGCAAAGTTGTAAAAATTGAGCTTTCTAGCGAAACATTGGATCACTCCAAGGCTGTGGGTCACTTGAGATTGGAGTGAACCTCCAGAGAAGGTCGGCTTCCTTTGGGTATCACCTAAACTATTGATCTTTGTGAGGTAAAGGGAGAAGAAATGCATACAAAATGAAACTATACTGAACTATTCCTATGGTGATACACCGAGTTGGTAAGAAATCATGAAACGAACGCAGGAAGAACATACACTAGAAAGCAAATAGTCAGCATTTTCACTTACTTAACATAACCCCTTTAAACTCATGCACTATTCTTAACAGGATTGCTCTACATGCATATCTTAGGAAGGAAAGATGAATTTCACAGCCTTAGGTATGATTACAGATTTTAGAAAACATAGTTAAGAACTTGCATAGTCTAAAATACATAAATGAGAGCAATACAAACATTAACAGTAGCTTCCAAGGTAAACTTCGCATTGTATTCCAGATTCTGGTTGAGTTACAAAACATACATTTAGTCGAGAAAGGATTGATAAAATCACTAACTCTTTCAAATGCACCATCCGAACTATTTTCAAAAAGGAAAAAAATTATCCTTATATATCAGACTATGTCGGCCCCCTTAGGGCTTACAAAATATCAGTCTCAGAAAAAAAAAAACTATCCTAAGATCTTTTGATTGAATTAAATGTTGCACCCCTGCGTGTCCTTGTTGTGTGTGTCGGTGAAAAACTACTACTTGGAGAAACCCCTTAGATCTTTTGAAGCTACCAGGTGTATTTACTTTTGGTCTTTGTGTCCACCTATTGAATCCCCCTATTGAGCGCCTTGAATGCTCTTGAGTCCGGAACAGATACACGTTGGTTCTCATTCTGTTGATTCTCTTGGCACTAGTCAAGCTGCCAACGATTCACCCGTAGCTCTCCTTGATTGGTTGGGCACACTACATGCAGACTCCCCTCTGGTCAAAAGCTTGTTCAATCAAAATCACATCTCGGCGAGACACTAGAAGTGTCTCACTGATGCGATCATGTCCATCTGCAGCTATCGGCATGACGTGGAAACATTAATGAGAGTCCTTATCGAGCTTCAAAATTCATACTGATGTTGTCCCTATGGTCGCCAAGACAACCAATTGTTAGTGAGACGATTTATCGAAGGAAAAACGTTACCCCAAGAACCCCCTTATCATTTCGGCAAGAGCTTATTGATATCATCCCAAATAAATTTCACTCTACCGGGCTCCATATTTCCTTCAGCAAGACCATATCAAGTTGGGAAGACTTCATAGCGAGGCTCATTGTGTTGCCAATGCTCCTCCTTTCGCTAAGACTACACTGTATCAACAAGACCTTTTCGCAATGGCTGGGAGCTCTACTGATGTCATTTATGTCGAGGAGACATTCTGCTAGTCGGTGAGACTTTTGAGCAAAGTTTCCAACCCTTGGCGAGCTCAGCTTGCTTTCGATGAGACATTGGTGTGTCGGTGAGATCCTCCACTGAGCTTCATTTCGTTTTGGCGAGACCCTTCGGCATTGGCATGACCTCCCTGTCAAAACCAAAATACTTCAGTGAGCTCCCTCCCGTCGCGAAGACATCTTGCCGACCTCTTTTTTCCTCCTCGAGCTCATTCTACATTGGCAAGACCTTTTGCATCACTAAGACTTTACGGCAATCCCACCGACCTTCGCCGAAACCAACATCATTTGTCGATCCTTTGCTTTTCAACTACTGTCAGCATGACCCCTTGATGTCGCCGAGACCATATACCGAAGGCCCATCTTATGCCGATCCTTCTTTCCCTCCTCGGCTCATTCTTTTGGCCAAACCACCTATTTGTCACCGAGACACATGCAGAACTCCTCATTCTGCTCGAGCTCCATTTGTTTCGCTGAGACTTTGGCCTGTCGGCCAGACTTCATGCCGAGCATTGGGCGCTACACCGACGTCAAACGTCGGGGAGACCTTTTGCATTCGGCAAGACCTTATGCCGAGCCCTCTCTATTTCTTTTGGCAAGACTGTGGTAAGTTGGGAAGACGTCCTAGCACAGCCCATCGGTCATACCAATTTCTCCTCTGTCACTGAGACCACGTGATGTCGGTAAGACATCCTGCCGAAGGCACCCACCTAAGCCAAAGAATCCATTCTCCGCCAAGTTGTTCACTTATCGGCAAGACATCATGAGTCGGGGAGACTTCTCTCTGACTTAGAATGCTATACCAAAGGGCTTCTTATCGGTGAGACTTTAACGGGTCACTGAGACCATACCCGAATGCTTTGTCCTTTGGTGGGCTCCCTTTCCTGTCACTGCACTCACACTTCGATATGACCTTATTCCGAAGCCTACCTCCTTTGCCGACGCCGCTTCAAGAGTGATTGTCAGGGAGACCTTCTATAATCGGTAAGACCTCTTAACGAAGTCTGTTGACATATGTCGAAGGCTATCCTTTCGGTGAGACCCCCCTTAGATCAGCGTGACATCCTGGTGAAGGCTTCAACCTATGCCGAGAGAATTCCTCTTGGTATGACTCTACTCCTTCGGCCAGACCTCTTGGCGATAACCTCCATCTTGCCCAGCAATGTATTTATTTCTCCTTTGGTCAGGGAGACATCTTCACTTCGGGGAAACCTCAGGGTGAAAACACAACACTGTACCGAAGGCAACCCATGTCGGAAAGATCCCCTCAGTTTGCCAAGACATCACGTAGAAACCCCTTCCCTTTGGCGAACTCCTTTTCATTTTGGAGGCTCCACTGGTCGGTGAGACCTTTGCTGATGACACTTTTTATGTCGCCAAGACTTCCCGGTGTCGGCAGGATCTTAGGGCGATATCTTCAACTGTTGGTGAGCCCTTTGATGTTTTGGTGAGGCCTCCCTTTGATTGGCCAAACCGTCTCTTTTCGTCGAGACTTTTTGTCAAGCCCTTCGCCTCTTGTCGAGCTCTGATCTCGGCGAGACATTACAAGTCAGGGAGACCCTTCTCTGATGGTTGCTCCTTATGTCGATAGTGCCTCCACCTTATCATTGTCGAGGAGACTTCAATGGTCGCTGAGACCTTTTGTTGAAAGACAACTCACACCGATAGGATCCCTGGTTTGAAGCATTCAGACCTAATGGAACCCCTGCTAGTTGGCAAGACCTCAGGAATGTCTTGTCGACTTTCTCCTTAGATGATTTTCATGTCAAACCTACCTTGGGTAGTTTCTCCCACTGAGCTCCCCGTGACCTAGCAACAGATGTAGAGTCTTTTCCCTAGTGTGAATGTTCCATTGGCCTCTCGAAGATCTAACATATGATTATCTTGCCTGATTTAACTGTAGGTGAAATATAGGCAACAATTCTGGCGACCTTTGCGAGATGTTTGCCTGCTAGACATGAGAACCAGTAGCTACAACTTGTCCATTGGGTATGGAGTCATTAGAAAGCTTAGAGAACAAATAAAATGTCAGTCGACACATGGTTGCAAATCGCATGAGACTTCCTTGAACATAACAGGTCGCTAAAATGACAAAACAGGAGAAAAGGAAAAGAACAATATTTACTGTGTTGAAACAACACTTATGGAAAGCATAAAGCATAAACTAATATGTACAATAGATAAAAACCATCAGACTTGAAAACAAGGTTTAAGGTGTATCCCATTGACTGGGATAGGAAGTACTTCCCCATCTGTTGTAGCCAGTTGATAAGCATTGTGCTCCTTACAGTCTCTGATAAGGAATGGGCCTGTCCACAAGTTGTCAAACTTGGTGTGATGGCCCGGCTTGCTTTTCAGAACGTCCCATTTGAGCACGAGGTCTCCCACCCTAAAACCTTTTTTTGTAGCCCCTCTGTCAAATGTTTTCTTTGTTTGGAGCTGATGATACTCCAAATATTTCATTGCTCTGTCCCTTGACTCTTCGAGCTCCATGAGCTCCGCATACCTTACAAACATAGGGTCGTGTCCCTCAAGCATCTCCAACTGGTGAACAATGTCAAGAGCTGAAAGCTCCATAGATAGGGGTAATCTTGCCTCTTTGCCATAGACCAACATATATGGCGAGTTACCAACAGACCTCTTAGGGGTCACTCTGTCTGCCCAAAGTGCATTCTTTAAACTGATGTGCCAGGTCCTTTGATTATCCTCTATGGTTCTTTTAATGATCTTGATGAGATTCTTATTTGTGCTTTCAGCTAAACCATTACCCTAGGGGTAATAATTTGAGGATGTATTCAAATGAATGCCATGTTTAACGACCTAATCAATTACTCTTAGACCCGTGAATGCAAGAGCATTGTCAGATATGATAGAGTCAGGAACTCCAAATCTAGTGACTATATCCTCATAGAAGCTCAAAACTGAAGACTCCTTTGCTTCTTTGAAAGCTATTGCTTTTGTCCACCTTGTGAAATAGTCTATAGCTGTGAGCACCCACTTGTGACTAGTACTCGAAGGTGGATTTATTGGTCCAATGAAATCAATGCCCCATCTCATGAAGGGTTGTTCCACTTGAATTGGATGTAGAGGCATGGTAGGAAGTTTTTCCTTTCTTGAAAACAGAGCGCATTTGATACACTTTCTTGACCAGGAATATGCATCTTTGAACAAGCTGGGCCAGTAGTAACTAGCTCTCATAATTTTCCAGGCAGTAGTTTTGGGAGCAAAGTGACCTCCTGCAACTCTGTCATGGAACTCATGAAGTAATTTTTCAATTTGATCACTGTGAATGCATCTTAATAAGACACCATTCAAATATTTTTTGAAAAGAACATTGCCCATCAGAATATATGGTATGGATTGCAATCTGAAGTATCTCCTTTTAGCTCTGTTCAAACCCGGCGGACACTCACCAGTTTGTAAAAATTGGGTCATATCTTGAACCCAATTAGTTATCCCCACAGGTACATTGTCTCGAGCATCATGAACCTCATTCGTATTAGCAAGGACCACATCCTTTTCTAGTTCACTTTCGCTGCTTGACCTAGTAGCAAGTTGTTCACAAAGACCTCTGCCTCTAACCAGTTTGGTGATCTTAATATCTACATCGTACTCCATCACCTTATTGATCCACCTTGCTCTTTTTTCATTCAGATCTTTATTCAATAAGAATTCCTTCACACTTGGGTGTGCCACCATGACATGAATTTTATTATGAGAGATCAAAGGCTTGAATTTCTTCAGGCTTCTGATCACAGCAAGAACATGCCTCTCTACAAAGGAGTATTTCTGTTCATAATCAACCAAACCTTGACTGAAAAAGGCTATTGGTTGTTCTAAATTCTCTTCATTTTTTTGAACCAATATTGAATAAATGTTATTTGTGCTACCATAAGCATACAGATAAAAATCTTTAGAAAAATTGGGATTTACCAGTGTAGGAGCTGCTGCTAAGGCCTCCTTGACCTTTTCAAAACTATTCTTGGCATCTTTTGTCCAACTAAAAACTGCATTCTTCTTTAACATAGCTATCAAAGGCTGTAACAAGTTTGCAACATTTGGGATGAACCTTCTCAGAAAGTTGATTTGGCCCAGAAAGCTCTGTAGACCCTTCTTGTGATTAGGTAGCGGCAACTCAAGTATGGCTTTGACTCTCTCAGGATCAATAGTAATTCCTTGCTTTGACACTATGTGTCCTAATAATTTCCCTTCATGAACAACAAATATACTCTTCTTTGGATTGAGAGAGATACCAAACTCTCTGCATTTTTCAAAAACTTGCCTAAGATGTGACACATGTTCATCAACATTCTTGGAATAAACTGTAATATCATCTAGGTAAATCAATATGATCTTGTTGATCAAACTTTGAAATGCCATGTCCATGGCCCTCTGAAACGTGGCACCAACATTGGACAAACCAAAAGGCATCCTTTTGTATGCCATGGTGCCCCATTTAGTTGTGAAGGTAGTTTTGAACTGATCTTCTTCTTTAACCAGCACTTGATTATACCCTAAAAAACCATCTAATAAGGAGAATCTCTCAGAACCAACAACTTATTGCAAGATTCGTTCCATGGAGGGCAACAGGTAGTGGTCTTTCAAAGATGCTCAGTTAAGATCCCTAAAGTCTACACAAAGTCTTATTTCACCACTTTTCTTCCTAACCGGTACAAGGTTAGAAACCCATGAAGTGTGTTTGATAGAAAGGACAATACCCCCCTCAACTAATTTAGTTAGCTCTTTAATCATTAGGGGTTCAAGTTTAGGATTCAAGGGCCTTTGTTTCTGCCTTACTGGCTTAGCATCAGGCTCTAACTCAATTGTGTGCTGAGCAATATGGGGATCAAACCCTTTCAAATCCGAATATTCCCAAGCAAAGACATCATAGAATTCTTGACATAAAGCAACAAAAGATTGTCTATCTTCTTGTGAACAAATTTTTCCTATCTTAAGGAGTTTACCTTTGAAAATCTCCAGTTCTTCATAATGTTCTTCTTTGATTTGCAAGCCAGCTTTACCCTTTTTAAGTTGATCATCAGTACTGAAAATCGACTCTAAGGTAACAAGGCCTTTGGATAACTTATTTGTCCTCAGCTGTATGACTTGGTCACCATACTGTTGCTTGAGTTTGGCTTGATTCATCATGGAGAACTGATCTTCTTCGAGCAGGAAAGAAATGATTTGTTCATCACTGTCAAAGACTTGCCAGTGAATGTTGTTATCAGGAATTGATGGCCTGACTACAACCTTCACATACTGTTATACTTTCTCTTTTCTAATATCTCCTGGAATATCAAACTGTGCTCCAATGGTTGCAAGCCTGTCAGCATGCTTGTTCTGATTTCTTGGAATAGACACTAAGTTAAGGCATCAAAAACTTTGAGCATGTCCCACACTCTGTTTCTATAAGACTTTAATGTGTCATTTTTAGCAACATTCAGGCCCCTTACTTGATTAACAATTAATTCGCTGTCCCTATAGACTTTCAAGCTAGTTATTCCTATCTTCCTTGCCCACTCTAGACCTTGAACAAGGCCCTCATATTCAACAGTGTTGTTGGAGCATGCAAAAGCAAAATGGAATGCAGAGTAGTACCTATCACCTTGTGGAGAAATCAACATTGCACCTCCTCTTGCTCCATTCTTACTTTTGGAACCATCGAAGAACATCTCCCAAACTCCACTTAGTGGTTGCAACAACTGATTTGCATCTTTCTCCAGGTTTGGAATCTCTATGTCAGGCTCATGAATGACATAGTTTCCCTTCAGCATCTTGAATGAGGTCCTCAAGACTGTCCAATACATTTTCAACTGCCCGTTCATGCAACAACACTTCAAGAATAGCTTCTGATTGAAGTTCTTGAGCAATAGCTAGTTCATTGTCAGAAAGAATGACACAATTTGTGTCTGCAGCAGTAGGAACAACATTAAAGGGACTTGGGTTATATGGCTCAATGTGATCCTTAGCCAATCTTTCAGATTTAATGGTAACCTTGGTTCCATATCTTGTTCTAAATAACATATGTGACCAATCAGCTGATACATACCCACCTATTTTGGATGTAAAGTCTCTAGATAAACACAAGGAAAAGAAAGGTGGAAGATCTATGACACATATGTCTTGAGGAACTAAAAAAATTGGACAAGCATGGAGGGTGAGATTTAAATCCTTGATAATACCCAAAGTATTAACCGAAGTACCATCCAATTGGATCACTCCCTTCTCTAAAGGCTAGTATTTTAGTCCAAGTTTGTCAGCAATCTGTTTTCGCATCACGGAGCTGCTAGCTCCACTATCTACCATACAGTTATGAACTAACTTATCACCAATAATCACTGACACGTAGAAAGGAGGTGGTTTAACTCCTTTTTCAATCTCCATGCAAGGTCGTTGATCATTTCCCTGAGAATTATTTGTTAACATAGTTCTAACCTGACCTATTGGGGGCTCGGAATCATCAGACATTTTGAAACTTGATAGGGCTGACTGTAACATATCCTTTTGACCTGGGATGGATAATGAGTCCCACATGGACATTGTAACATTCATTTTTTTCATACTATCAAGGATATTATAAGGTACAATTGGATTTACTTTAGGATGTACCTTTATACCAGTATGATCAGCTTGCGGGTGTGACTGCTCCTTGTCTGGGAGTTGCTGATTTCTTTGCCAAACAGGAGACGCTCGAGATGTAGATGGTTCTGCAGTGTCTACCTTTCCTTTGTCAGCCGCTTGACTAAGCTCAAAAGCTCTCTTCTTTGCCCTGGTGTTAGTTGCAACTAGAGAACTATCTTCATTCAATCCACATAATTCTTGACCTTGCCAATTAAGCAGGGTTGTATCATTGCTAAATTGGTCCTGGTGTTGTGAAGATGCATCATTGCATTCACTCTGCTACGAACTTGAAGCATTTTGTACCATAAGTGCCTGATTGATTAATCCATTTGAGCAAGTGGCCTGCTTATGAGGTTGGTTACAAGGGTAACACCACTCATAGTCTACTGCTAAGTTGTTTTGGGTAGGAACCAGCTCCTTGGTCACACTAATAGGGGCTGGAGCATAGGCCTGAAAAGGCCTTGTGTTCATGCTCTGTCTTGGGCCCTGATACTGCTATCTATTCCCTTGGAATTGGTGCTGCTGACCTTGAAAAGGCTGACTTGAGGCCTGATTCTGATGTTGATAAGGCCTAGAATAGGTTTGTTACTTTTCCAAGTTCACCAACTTGTTACCAAAAGTTTGTAAAAGACTTTTGATCTCTTGTAACTCTTGTGATGAGCCTGAAGCAACACTCTCTTGTTTATCAATTGTTGGAACAGTAGCTGGAAGCGTTGGTACAACTAGTAGAGGTGTGAAAGGAGGTATTTGCAAAGGGATGTTTACATGAATTTCTGGAAATATTGGCATTGGTGGCCTGGGAGCAAGCTTACCAGCTTGTATTAAGTTGTTTTTAGCTCTGATAGCTATTTCAAAGGCATCTGGTAGAGACACTCCTCCCATTGACTGTATCATGGAAGCTATATCGTTGTTCGGAGCCCTCAAAAAGTATAAAAATGTGTATTTTGGAGGTGGCCTCACTGTTGCAGGGATTCTATCCCAAGTCCTTTGGAATCTGAAGTTGAAGTCATTCATCTGCTCTTGTGGAGCCCTCTTAATTGTAGTCAATTGTTCCAATAGAGATAAGTTGTCAAATCTATCTTGAAATTGCTTATGCAACTTGTCTCCAAATTCATCCCATGTTGCAATTGAACTGACTGGTAGGCTCCTATACCATTGCACAACTCTTCCTTTCAGTGAAGCAGCTAGTAATCTCACTGCAACATCTTCTTGGGTTATGTGATGGACTCCGCATAATGAAGCCACATCTCTCATGTGTTCAATTGGAGTAGTTTGGTCTTCCCTTGTAAAAATTGGCAGACTCTTCAAGGCTGCCATCGGGATGTCGTTGTGCTCTGCCGAATTTAAGGGGCTACCTCTATTGAAAGCGACAAAGGGTTGATTCCTTGGAGCGGCCATTGGAGGTAGCTGACTTGGATTTACTTGTATAGCAAAATGAGATGCCAATGATGGAGGAGTAGACTGAGTTCTTCTAGAATAGATAATTGTTGTTCCTCTTTTTTCTGTTCCTCTGCCTTTTCTTCTTGGTGGTGACAGCTGCAAATATTCGAAGGTACCTGAGCTACCTCTTATCTGAACTTTTCTCATAAACTATAGAAGGCACTGATTTATGAGGTTCTTCTTCTTTGTGGAGTCGCCAAGTATGCCAAAGGACCTCTATAAAGTTTGAAATTCACTGGTTTCATACTAAACCAGTAGTTCAATCTAGTTCACTGTCCCACCAAGCGTGCCAAAAACTGTTGTCACCTAGAAATGCACCCTATGCAAAGTTGTAAAAACTAAGCTTTCTAGTGAAACATTGGATCACTCCAAGGCTGTGGGTCACCTGAGATTGGAGTGAACCTCCGGAGAAAGCCATCTTCCTTTGGGTATCACCTAAACTATTGATCTTTGTGAGGTAAAGGGAGAAGAAATGCATACAAAATGAAACTATACTGAACTATTCCTATGGTGATACACTATGTTGGTAAGAAATCATGAAACGGACGCAGGAAGAACATACACTAGAAGGAAAATAGTCAGCATTTTCACTTACTTAACATAACCCCTTTAAACTCATGCACTATTCTTAACAGGCTTACTCTACATGCATATCTTAGGAAGGAAAGATGAATTTCACAACCTTAGGTATGAATACAGATTTTAGAAAACACAATTAAGAACTTGCATAGTCCAAAATACATAAATGAGAGTAATACAAACATTAACAGTAGCTTCCAAGGTAAACTCTATGTTGTATTCCAGATTCTGGTTGAGTTACAAAACATACATTTAGTCGAGAAAGGATTGATAAAATCACTAACTCTTTCAAATGCACCATCCGAACTATTTTCAAAAAGGCAAAAAAAATGCCTTATATATTAGACTGTGTCGGCCCCCTTAGGGCTTACAAAATATCAGTCTCAGAAAAAAAAAAACTATCCTAAGATCTTTTGATTGAATTAAATGTTGCACCCCTATGTGTCCTTGTTGTGTGTGTCGGTGAAAAACTACTGCCTGGAGAAACCCCTTAGATCTTTTGAAGCTACCATGTGTATTTACTTCTGGTCCTTGTGTCCACCTACTAAATCCCCCTGTTGAGCGCCTTGAATGCTCTTGATTCCGGAACAGATACACGTGGGTTCTCATTTTGTTGATTCTCTTGGCACTGGTCAAGTTGCCAATGATTCACCCGTAGCTCTCCTTGATTGGTTGGGCACACTACACACAGAATCCCCTCTAGTCAAAAGCTTTTTCAGTCGAAATCGCATCTCGGTGAGACACTAGAAGTGTCTCACCGATGCGATCATGTCCATCTGCAGCTATCGGCACGATGTGGAAACATCGATGAGAGTCCTTATCGAGCTTCAAAATTCATACTGATGTTGTCCCTATGGTCGCCAAGACAGCCAATTGTTGGTGAGACAATTTACCGAAGGAAAAACGTTACCCCGAGAACCCCCTTATCGTTTCGGCAAGAGCTTATTGATATCATCCCGAATGCATTTCACTCTATCAGGCTCCATATTTCCTTCGGTGAGACCATATCAAGTTGGGAAGACTTCATAGTGAGGCTCATTGTCTTGCTAATGCTCCTCCTTTCACTAAGACTACACTGTGTTGACAAGACCTTTTCAAGACGGCTGGGAGCTCTGCTGATGTCATTTATGTCGGGGAGACATTCTACTAGTCGGTGAGACTTCTGAGCGAAGTTTCCAACCCTTGGCGAGCTCAACTTGCTTTCGATGAGACATTGGTGTGTCAGTGAGATCCTCCACTGAGCTTCATTTCATTTTGGCAAGACCCTTTGGCATCAGCGTGACCTCCCTGTCGAAACCAAAATAATTCGCAGAGCTCCCTCCCGTCACGAAGACATCTTGCCGACCTCTTTTTTCCTCCTCGGGCTCATTTTGCATCGGCAAGACCTTTTGCATTGCTAAGACTTTACGGCGATCCCACCTACCTTCGCTGAAACCAACATCATCTGTCGATCCTTTGCTTTTCAACTACTGTCGGCATGACCCCTTGATGTCGCCGAGACCATATATTGAAGGCCCATCTTATGTCGATCCTTCTTTCCCTCCTCAGCTCATTCTTTTGGCCAAACCACCTATTTGTCGCCGAGACACACACTGAACTCCTCATTCTTCCTGAGCTCCATTTGTTTCGCTGAGACTTTGGCCTGTCGGCCAGACTTCATGCCGAGTGTTGGGTGCTACACCGACGTCAAACGTTGGGGAGACATTTTTCATTCGGCAAGACCTTATGCCGAGCCCTCTCTATTTCTTTCGGCAAGACCGTGATAAGTCGAGAAGACGTCCTAGCACAACCCATCGGTCATACTGATTTCTCCTCTGTCGCTGAGACCACGTGATGTCGGTAAGACATCCTGCCGAAGGCACCCACCTAAGCCAAAGAATCAATCCTCCGCCAAGTCGTTCACTTATCGGCAAGACATCATGAGTCGAGGAGACTTCTCTCCGACTTAGAATGCTATACCGAAGGGCTTCTTATCGGTGAGACTTTAACGGGTCGCTGAGACCATACCCGAACACTTTGTCCATCGGTGGGCTCCCTTTCCTATCACTGAGACACTCACACTTTGGTATGACCTTATTCCAAAGCCTGCCTCCTTTGTCGACGCTGCTTCAAGAGTGATTGTCGGGGAGACCTATAATCGGTAAGACCTCTTAACGAAGTCTGTTGACATATGCCGAAGGCTATCATTTCGGTGAGACCCCCCTCAAATCAACGTGACATCTTGGCGAAGGCTTCAACCTATGTCGAGAGCATTCCTCTTGGTATGACTCTACTCCTTCGGCCAGACCTCTTGGCGATAACCTCCATCCTGCCCGACGATGGGTTTATTTCTCCTTCGGTCGGGGAGACATCTTCACTTCGGGGAAACCTCAAGGCGAAAACACAACACTGTACCGAAGGCAACCCATGTCGACAGATCCCCTCAATTCGCCAAGACATCACCTAGAAACCCCTTCCCTTTGTTGAACTCCTTTTCACTTTGGAGGCTCCACCGGTGGGTGAGACCTTTGTCGATGACACTTTTTATGTCGCCAAGACTTCCCATTGTCGACAGGACCTAAGGGTGATATCTTCAATTGTTGGCGAGCTCTTTGATGCTTTGGTGAGGCCTCCCTTTGATCGGCTAGACCGTCTCCATTCGCCGAGCCCTTCGCCTCTTGCCGAGCTTTGATCTCGGCGAGACATTATGAGTCAGGGAGACCCTTCTCCGATGGTTGCTCCTTATGCCGACAGTGCCTCCACCTTATCGTTGTCGGGGAGACTTCAATGGTCGCTGAGACCTTTTGTCGAAAGACAATTCACGCCGATAGGATCCCTGGTTTGAAGCATTCGGACCTAATGGAACCCCTGCTAGTCGGCGAGACCTCAGGAATGTCTTGCCAACTTTCTCCTTAGATGATTTTCATGCCGAACCTCCCTTGGGCAGTTTCTCCCACTAAGCTCCCCATGACCTAGTAATAGATGTAGAGTCTTTTCCCTCGTGTGAATGTTCCATTAGCCTCTTGAAGATCTAACATATGATTATCTTGCCTGATTTAACTGTAGGTGAAATATAGGCAACAGGAGACTCACAGAAAGGCAAGGCCTACAGAGTGGTGAGTGTAACTGAATAACACTGAAGTTTGGGAAGAAATCAAAGCTCACTCAAAGAAAACAAATGCATTGATTGAATTGGATAGGATGTCAAGCAATTCAAAATACTATACCTTGGCTAAGAGCTAATCAAGACCAGCAGTACCCAAGCAACTTCTCTATGATTAAACAAATTCTAAACTTTTGAAAGGTTCCACCCAGGCAACACAAGAAAGCAGATATAAAAGTAGGCAAGAGAATGAAATGGAACAACAAATATTTAGAAGCAAAATAAAATCCCCAACTGAGCATATAGATTAAGTGGTGGTGATTAAAAAAAATTCAATTCGATTCTCCAAAATAACAAAATTCATGGAATCAGACAAAGCTTGTTTGCTAATTTCATGGTTGCTAATAACAACAAAAATAAAACAAGGCAAATACACACAGATAGCCTATGGAGACCATCTGCCCCCATGCATGCCATCGACAGATCTAAGAAGAGTTAGAAGTGATGAATTAAAACTCCAAGCACGAGCTAAAATGTTGTCTCCATAGCGCCGCCTAGGAGTAAGGTAGAAAGAAGAAGGCATGGAAAACACAAAAAGAAAGGATAAGTACGTCATTGAATCAAATGAGATAGCGATGATTTCTTGAAAAGAGCATCAATCTTTTTGCTCTATCGAGTCTAGAAAATAGACAATGGACAACCCAAACTGGCACAAGAGAACGAAAACAACAACGGCAGGGATGGCACATGCGTCGACGCCACTAAACTTATGTTTCTCAAATGATATAAACCCTAGTTTCGTTTGATGTTGCGTGTTTTCTAGGAAGACCGAACTCTCAGCAAAAAGGTGAAAGTCCTAGACTAAGCCGATATCATCTATCAAAGGTGTCGGCTAGAACTATCGATGGACAAAGAATTCAATAAAAAGCAATTAAAACCCATAGCAACTGGCGAAACCAGATATAGAAATGACTCACAGGCATCTACAATTCGAGTTAATGATAGGAGACGATAGGGGTGAGGATATCTAGATTGAAAGACTCAAAAATATAAACATGTATCAACAATTACCGAACAATAAAGGTAGTAAATTGAAGTTACACTGGATAACTGTGTAATTGACAGATAAGAGGAAAATGGCTGCAAATTTTTGCCTCAATACATACAACCAGAAGGCAGGGAGACAACCAACGAAACGAGATGATTGCAATATATGAATGTATATAGATATATAAGTGCTTAATAACTTATTATTCTATGGAAATCACATTCGTGCAAACAGGTGTTCGTTTCCAACAAAGAAAAGAGGGTGAAAAGAATTTTCGTTCACTTAAAATAGAGAAAGGACAATCAAAATTGTAAGCTTCACCAACCTGCACTCCTGTGCTCAGAATGGAGAGGGCACACTGAAGTCCTCTGCTTCGCAGTCACCGACCCTTCCTTTAACTGGATCCCTCGAGATTAATTCAATTCGAACACACTTATCAAAAGCCAAGAACTGTAATCTTCTTCCCGAATTATTTTGCAGAGCAAAAGTATTCTCTTTGAGAACCCCCCCACGTTAACTGATCAAAACATTCTCTTTTTTAAATCTCATCCAAAGTTAAATATATAGAAGGCTCCCGTTTTCAAAAATAAAAAAGGAAACAAAACAACAGATTTTTTTTTCCAAATAGAACCCAGTTTGAAGATATGCATGCTTTGCATGCAAAATCTTCCCATCTTTTAACTTGCTTTTCACCGATTACCCATTATCTCATAGTTAAACAATTATCCTCCCAAAATGATATATTATCAATTATTAGAATATAATTTAAAACAAAACTTTTTATCAAAACAATTTAGTATAATTATTTAAAAATCATATTTCTTTCCACATTCAGATAGATAGATGATAATAATTATTTATCTTTATGTATTATTTTAATCATTGAGTACCTTATTTTTTTTTAATAATTATCATCACCTTTTATAAACATACTTTCTTTAGTTATCATTTTAATTTAACGATTAAAAATCCATAATATCATTTCACAAGTATAGTTCATTAATTGACATCTACTTCCCAATCAATTTAACCTGTCTATTAACTCTTATCAATTTAATTAATTAGATTGATCAAGGCTACTAAATATTACTTTATCACATAATTCCAATTCAATTAACCAATTAATGCACCCATCGAGACACATAATTCGTCTAACCACACTTACATAATTGTCTCGAAAGTAGAAAGCGGAGGGGCACTACAACTAGTCAAAACACAAGTCTATATCACCCTTTACTGATACCCAAGAGGCCATAGGAAGAGAATAGTATGGAATTTATTCTTGGTTTACCAAGGACCCAACGGGGATATGAATCAATATTTGTGGTAGTGGATAGAGTTTCCAAGATGGCTCATTTCATTCCATGTAAAAAGACTAATGATGTTGTGCATGTTGCAGAGTTGTTTTCAAGGAAGTAGTGAGGCTACATGGTGTACCAAAGAGCATAGTTTTTTATAGAGACACAAAGTTTGTGGGATAATTTTGGAGGACATTATGGAAGAATTTAAGGACTGGTTTGAAGTTTTGATCAGCCTACCATCTTCAAATAGATGGGAAAACATAGGTGGTAAATAGAAGTTTGGGCAATTTGTTGAGATGCCTAGTTGGAGACAAGCCAAAGAGGTGGGATTTGATTCTACCTCAGCGGAATTTGCATATAACAATTCAATAAATGAAAGTAAAGGTAAATATCCATTCCATATAGTTTATGGCAGCAGCTCGAGAGTTGTTTTAGATTTAAAAAGGATTGATAATGTTGAAAAGAAAAGTGTAGAAGCAGAGGACTTTGCCTATTAGACAAAGAGCATAAATGAAGAGGTAAGGAATCACATCAATAAAATGAATTTTCAGTATAAGTCTAAGGTTGATGAAGAGGAGACAAAAGGAGTTTCAAGTTTGTGATGATTTAATGGTACATCTAAGAAAAAAATATTTCCAATTGGTACCTACAACAATTTGAAAATGAAGACTATAAGTGTTGCACTTATATAGCCCCAAGGAGTACTAAGTTTCGTGTACTCAAATTGGAGATCTATTTTTTATTTTGGTTGCACCATGCAAACCTATTTTTTATATCATTAATTTCTTCTTCCATGAACCAAAGGAAAACTTCTTGACCCACAACATTAGCTAACTTCTTCTCCAATTGAGGTATGACTTCCTCTATAGGCCTCTTAAGATTTCCAATAAAAATTCCACCATCTCCAAAGTGGCGAACATCAACAACAAAGAAAGTGTCAAAACTAAAACAAATCTTTAAAATTGTCGGACTTCTTCATGACAAATGAGTGGCTTGCCCGATATAGGAACCACATCCATGAATATGCTCGATATTAGAATAGAATTAAAGGTCTGCCAATTTGATTCTTCAAATAACACGTGCTTAGGCATTAGAGAAAATATCACTCAAGGTAAAGTTCGCCAAAAGAAATAGCACCAATTATTAGAGCCTCCTACCTTTATGCAGATGAAGTAATCATAATGTCTCCAACGTTGGTCTTACTCCCGCTAATCAATCAAGAATGTGAACAAAGTGAAGTGTTAAACAATGGCAACGATGAACACGGTGGAGGGACAAAGAAGAAATGCAGATGAATGATGGAGTCAAAAAGGTTTTTGCACATGGTTTACATTGTTCACCTGTTGAAAAATGTAAGAATGGTAGAAAACAATAGCAGTTGCATGTGGTCTTCACTGCAGTACCATTGTAAACACTATTGTGAGAAAAACAAATGAATGGAGAGAGATCAGAGAGAGGTCCAAGAAGAAACCTGCTCTGATACCATATTGAAATGAGAGAGAGAAAAAATGAGATTTCTCTCAAATTAAATCATTCATGCTACACCAAAAATCTATTACATTATATTTGGCATTACAAAGCCATTTTTCCCATATGAAACTAAGTACGAGAATATAACTTCCAAAACCTAATTTATTTATTAATTTAACAATAGCATGTTAATTTATTTATTTAACTATTTTATGTCATGTACTAAATTCTAACAAAATTTTAGCTTGAACCTTGCCTTGGGAAACGTGCTAGATTTTACAATTTTTAAATTAAAATTACCAAAAAATCAACTAGGGCATCAAAAACTTGGGAGTTGTGAAAAATTAAATTTTCAATTAATGTACAATCATGATTTGGATGCCCAATAGGTTTGACTAGAAATTTGATTTGGTAATTCAAAATGGAGTGGAGGAATGATGGTGTCGGCTAGTAGTGGCTTGCCTGGCTAGGAGTAAAACCAACATGCATTGGAGAATTGAGAGAATGCCATTTTCAGCCATTAACTAAATTTATAGAAGGGGGCATGGATTGAAAGGTAGTGGAGTGGTTGAGTGGTATTGGCAGGGTGTTTGGTTAATTGTTTTTGGTTTTTGGTTTTGTTGTTGGTTCCTAATTTTGGGAGTTAGAGGATTTGGGTGTAGCATTCCTGGGAGGACATTTTTCATAATTGAAATTGTAGGTGGAAGGAAAAAATCAATGGCCAATATTTTGTTGAAGATATTGGTGGTTGTATGTTTTAATTTCTAAAATTTGATTACAAGTGCAAGAAGAAGATTGCAAGAATTGGGAGGAAGATTTAATGCATACTTGTAGTTTATATTGTTGCTTATAAAAAGGCATTTACATCTCATTTTCTATGTATTCTCGGTCCTCTTGGCTTCCTTTGTATTCTTTCCATTGAATGTGTTAGAATTGTGAAAAACACGAGCCACGAGATCAAACAAAGAACAAAGACAACTTCCACGCAAGAGATCTGCAAACAAAGAATTGTTATATTCCTCAATAAGAAAAAGCTACATAATGAACCTCAAGAATATTCAAGGAAAACAAGAGTCCTCAAAAGTTGAGAGTTTTATCAAAGGCATTCAAATGTATGATAATTCAATGAGGGTTGAGTTCTATATAGGAACAACCTTAAATGGTAAAGGGATTAGATCATGACAAGTGTCAACATCTCATTCAATGAGATAAAATGATCTAATAATATCTCTCTAGTTAACATAGTAAATCACTCCTAGGTTTAGCTTAAGTGCATGAGAATAAATTAGAATAATAATTATTTAAAAATTAATTAATTATTAGCTAATGCATGATTACTCTAGCACTCCCCTTAAGATGAATATAGGGAGTAGCTAAAAACCCTAAAAAGAATGCATGATGGGTCCTGAAAAACAAGGTTGGTGAAGTACCCATGTACAAACACAAGATCTCTCAAAAATAGAGAAAAAGGAGAAAACCACATAGGAAAAAATCCTCTCCAAAAGAGAGAAAGGAAAATAAGGGACTAAAAAAGCCTCCAAATCAAGGTGAGGGACTAAGGAACATGTAGAACATTGTTGAAGCATGAAGAAGCAATAGACTATTGTTGAATGATCACTAATATAGTGTTGAAATGAAGAACCTCCAAAAATAGAAATACAAGAGTTTCCATATGGTAAATGATCCATCTCACTGAAATGCATGTAACCAGACGCTAATGTACATTACATCTGAAAGTGCATAGGAACAAGAAATAGATACGTAGATCACACAAACATGAAACCAAGGAAGCATTAGCACTAATAGTAGAAACCCCTCCATAATGTTGGCAAGAGAGAGCCATGACAGGAACACTGAAACTGTGTGAAACCAAGAAGTGCATGTAAGAGAAACAACCTGCAAATAAAAGGGTGTGCAAACTAAGGAACACACACATGAGACAAGAATCACTAGGATTCAGTGTTGTCATGGAAGGGACACTCACTCAAGACAAAGGTGTGATGGAAAACCTAAGGCAAACATCAACCCCCCCATGACACTTTATATCATAGTGTGAGTACAAAAGGTACAACAAGATGTGCAAAATCCACAATACTACATACACCAGAATGTTGAGGCACTTTATTTTAGTGTGTTTACATAATAAAAAAGTGCATACAATGGAAATGAAGTACACAAAAAAATATGCACTTCAAAAAATAGCACCCAAAAAGGAGTTCGAATGTAGAAGATATGGCTTGTCAAAGTCTACAAAATGAGAACTGAACAACTACAACATTGAGAAAATAGAATTATAAAAAAGAACAAAATTCCAAACTAGAAACCACCTACACCACCATGAAGAGCATGAAATTCTACCCCATTTTAAAAAAATACACTGGAAAAAACCATTGTATGGCTGAGATATGGCCTCTAGAATATAGGGTGCAAATCTGAAAAGCCCAATGGATAGGGGCTGAGTAGGGAAAAAAAGGACCCCATCAAATTTGTCAAAAATACCTTCAAAATAGAGGCCCACCAAATTTAGAAGCTCTACTAAGAAAAAATCCTCCACGTACACTATTTTTATGTTTAAAGAAAAAATCATAAAAAAACATACTTTTTAATAAAAACATATATATATATAAATAAACCATTTTTTATATAAAAAAATATTAAATTTTAAAAGGGTTAGCAGGGGCAGAGCCCACCATCGCCACCCCTGAGTGAGGCCCAAGGGTCGTTGCTCTGCCATATAGCAGGCATTAGTACCCTTAGGGTACCCCACTACAGGGGCAGGGCTCAAGGGACCTACCACCCCTACCATAGTAGGGGGGTCTAGGTACCTTGTTACCCCCCAAAAAAAATTAATATAAAGTTTAATACTAAAAAAAATCCTGCAACCTTATGAAAAAAGGTTTCTAATTTTTTTCAAAAAAAATCGTAGGGATATATATATATATATTACCTTGACCTATGTGTTGTGGAGGCCATACGTCCTCCTTCACAAAAAAAAATTCCTTAGAAGTTCCCAACTCCAAAATAGGGAGAATTATATATTAAAATTTGTCGAAGCAACCTCCTGAACACAACCGTAAGGTTCTTTTCAGCTTAAAATATTCTGAAATTGTAGCTACCCTCCAAATCTAAAAAAACAAAATTGTTTCAAACCCTCATAGATCTAACCTTAGGAATCCAAATCAAGCCAAACAAAAAGAAAAAATGACTTTCTTGATAGCTCTAAATCCAATGGAAGACTCTGTTTTGGTTCCAGATGCACCAAAATTTCACCCACCTCTAAAATTTGCAAAAAAACTTAAGTCGATTCCAAATTTGAAGCCTGTAACCCTTATTGAAGAAAAAACCTCATAAATTGAGAAGAGGCTTGTTGAATCCATGCTCTGATACCATATTAGAATTATGAAAACATGAGCCATGAGATCAAACAATGGAAAAATACACCTTCCACGCAAGAGATTTGCAAACAAAGAATTGATATATTCCTCAACAAGAAAAAGCTATAGAATGAACCTCAAGAATCTTCAAGGAAAATAAGATTCCTCAAAGGTTGAAAGTTCTATCAAAGGAATTCAAAGGTATGATAATTCAATGAGGGTTGAGTGCTATATAAGAGAAACCCAATGGTAAAGGGATTAGATCATGACAAGTGTCAACATCTCATGTAATGAGACAAAATGATTTAATAATAGCTCTTTAGTTAGCATAGTAAATCACTCCTAAATTTATATTAAGTGCATGAGAATAAATTAGACTAATAATTAATTAAAGATTAATTAATTATTAGCTAATGTATTATTCCTCTAACAAAATGTATTACACATAACTTTGTAGGTGTCATTGAGAAAATATATATTGTAATTGTTGTTGATTTTTGGTGTCTCTATTTATTTTAATTCATCAAATTCTTGTGTGAGTTTGGAAGTGCAAAGAGTTGCAAGCAAGCTCTCTTGCATCAAAGATCAGCAAAGAAACAATAATATTGGTTGGGTTATAAATACAACCCACCCCTGAGCTAGGGATCACATAGTTATCCCAAAAACTGACACATACAATTCACAACTTCTATAGGAAACACTAGTCATATAGATTTCTAGCCAAATATTCACCACATAAACATTCACATTACAAAACTTAGCACATTACAACAATTTCATTTACATACTTTTCCTCTTCACCTTATACACATATATTGGTTATTTATGCACAAATTTAGACAAGCTCATACCCATGAACAACTACATAATTCACAACCAAAGACATAAGGATTCACCATCTATTTCACATAGATTTCACAAACATAGTAAAAAAAATTATAATTTTTTTGTCCGTGTCAAACAAAGATCTAACAAAGGGTTTAGACCCTTCCATAAGAATCATTATCCAAGTTGTAGAAGACAATCCAAATCCTATATTTCATCTTTCCTTCCTCTACCCTTCTTCTCTTCCTTCCTCCAACTAACATTTTCATCTACTAAATAAAAAATTAAAGAACTCAAGGATAATTCTAAAGGAAAATTCCCACTCTCCACTCAAGGAGAAAGAATAAATAGAAGGGAAAAAGAAACTACCTATTCTTAACCACCTAAACTACCCAACCAACTCCGATTTTCACCATTTTTAAGAGTGTGAAATAAAAGTGGGCTAGAAACCTCAACTAGTACAGAAACAACAATAAACTACTAAAAAAGCTACTAAAAACTGCTTATAAATGATTGAACATAGTCACATGACCATTAGTAGTTTATTACTGGTCAGTCATTTATAACGTGACTAGATTGATGACTAAACCATTTTTAGTCATTTATTGATTATTTTGATTAATCAATTTGGTAGTATATTTAGTCGTTGATTTAGTCATTGATTGTTGTAATTTGGTCACTTATTTAGTCATTTTTTATTCACTGATATATATATTCATTGATTTAGTCATTGATTGTTGTAATTTGGTCACTTATTTAGTCATTTTTATTCACTGATTTATGTCTATTGGTAGTATATTTAGTCATTTTTATTTCACAGGTTATATATTTAGTCATATTTATTCACTGTTCACTAATTTTTGTCAATTGGTAGTATATTTTTTCAATTTAATTATTAATTAATGTTAATTAGTATTATATTTAGTCATTTTAATTGACTGATACTTGAGCATTTAAACATAAAACATAGAAATACACATCAATAATCAATTTCACACAATAATACAACCATTGAGAAGGAAAAATAGGTAAACTTTATTAATAAAAGAAAGGTGTTTTACTTACAGCTTAGAAATAGAGTATTACAATTTTTATTTTCAGTCACAAGACTAAAAAATATGAGCTATAATATTGCACAAAAATGACTACAAGAAAGAAACTTCAAAAAAAATTTGCAATGATGGAAGCACATACTTGGAGCCCTTCAATGTGAGTGTTACCTGATTTTCACCTGCGGGCTCAATCAGGCAGGGCAATCTATGTTTCAGGTTTTCATGAAGGCAAATGGAGGCATTGTTTTGCAGGGTTAAATCATACATCTGATGATATTTCACAAGGAGGTCTGTTGGAAAGCACGCCTCGATCAGATTTGGCACAAAACTCCTTAGAGAAGAAAGCCGGCGAGACCCTTCTATTGTCTTGTCGACTAGCAGTGCATTCTATTTGTTTGAAATACACCGGTCGTTGGGACATTTTGGCCACCATGAGCTTATATGTATCTCTCTGCTTGGAAAGAAGTCATGTCGACCCTTGTGCACAAGGTTAGCATCGGGGAGAGTCTCGCCGACAGATGGAGGTCTCAGCGAAAGATGGTGCCTTCGTTGTATGGTCTCACCATCGGTGTGAAGTCTCGCCGACCATAGGTGGTCTCCCCGAAGTGGTCTCAGCTCGCCAAAATATTTTTCCTTTTGCATGAGGTCCTGCCAACCAGTAGATGTCTCGCCGAAAGAATAGTGGCCTTGGTGTAAGGTCTTCCCGACCCGCTAAGGTCCTGCCAACATATGGGAGTCTCGGCGAAAGGGATTGATATCGCCATGATGTTTGGCTGGCAAGGCGATGTCTCACCGAAATAAGTTGCATTCGCTAACAGAAGGCTCGGTCGGTGTAATGTCTCATCAACCGAAGAGGGCTCGCCAAAGGTTTTTGAGTTCGGCGGGAGGTCTTGCCGACCCGATGATGTCTTTCCGAAATGAAATGAGCTCGAGGAGAATGGAGGAGCTCGACATGATATCTCGCCAACTGGTGGTACTCTCGTCGACATGTTTTGTGCCTTCGGTGTAACATATTGAGCTCGATATGAGGTCCTACCAAGAGAATAGAGTCTCTCCGATAGATATGTGGCTGCGGTAGGACTCATCGTCGAGTTTTGCATTCGAAAAGAAGTCTTGTCGACAATGGGGAGTCTTGCCGATAGCGATGGATTTTCCAATGAAAAAGGATATTGGTGTGACCGATGGGAACTCGCTATGACCTATGACCGATAACAATTGTCTTGCCGATGGTTTTCTATGACATCGATATAAATTTTGCATTCAATATGAGGTCCCGCCAACAATCCTAAGCTATGTCGACTGTCCTGTGGAGTGTAATCACATCGGGGAGACACGGATAGTGTCTCACCGACATGAGATTCAGTCTAAATAGCTTTTGACTGCATGGGAATCTTATGTAGCATTTTTTCAACCAATCAGAGAGAACTAAAGGTGAACCATTGGCCATTTGACTGATTGACTACCTTTGTGAAGAAGATCAACAGAATGTAAGTGACATGAATCTAATCTATGATCAAAAATGATGGATCGTTTGGTAGACAGAGGTGTTCGTCTGTAAGGATCTAACTTGGATAAGCCTGATGCTGCTTCTCGAAGAAGATCAACTTGCGGAGGGGCCTAGAATAGGAGAAGAATAGAAAGGATGAGACCGCAAGGACAGCTAGGATGTTGACTGGCAAGAGTAGATTGACATTTATGATAGCACTCAAAAACGTTCAAAGTAGCTTTGATGGGAGTTTGAGGGTGGACACAGGGGGGCAGAAGTTAATGCGATTGTTGCAAAAGATCAAGGAGACCATTCCTGGAGCGATCCTTCACCGACATGGACAACGGGGATACATATTTAATGCAGATATTAACTTCATTAAAAGATCTAGGGGTGGATCTTTCTAGAGGCTGATATTTTTGTAAGCCCTAGGGCAGGGGCCGGTACTTTTTGTATATATGGCATTTTTGCCTCTTTGTAAAGGAGTTCGGATTATGCATTCTAGAGAGTTAGTGATTTTTCTCAAATCCTTTCTCAGTTGATGTATGCTTTGTAACTCATCTGGAATTTGGAATATAAAATACAGAGATTACCTTGGAAACCAGTGTTAGTGTTCATGCTACTTTCATTTTTCTTTCAGATTATGTGAGTTTTGAACTGTGTTTTCTCAATCTACATTTGAACTTTAAAGTTGTGAAATCCATCTTTCCTTCTTAAAATGTATATGCAAATTAAGCCTTTCAAGAATGATGCATAAGTTCACAAAGTTCATGTTGAGAAAATGAAGTAACTATCATTAGTTTTCTAGTGTGTTCATCTATTTTATATCATGATTCCTGTCAGTTTGGTGTATTGCCATAGAAATAGTGTTTCCCTCAGTTTTAATTTTTAATTATTCTCCTTCTACTCTTTTCCTTTACAAGATCAATAGTTAGGTGATAGCACAAAGGAAGTCGGCATTCTCCGGAGGTTGACCTCTGTCTGCAAAGAAACCCACAACTTTAGAGGTCTTCCCATGTTACACTGGATTGTTGAATTTTTCATTCAACAGGGTGCATAATCCAAGTGGATAACAATTCTGGCACGCCCGGTGGGACAAGTTCCACCTTATATTGTTGGTTTGGTATGCAACCAGCAAGTTTCAGACTTTACAGAAGTCATTTTTGCATACTTGGCGACTCCATAAAGAGAAAGAACTTCAAAATCAGTGCTTTTCCAGTTTATGAGAAGAGTTCAGACAAGGAGCAGCTCAGTTCCTTTTGAATATTTGTAGCTATCACCAACTAGAAGACAAGGCAGAGCAACAAAAAGAGGACCTCCTTCTAAGAGAGTACAGTCTAGACCACCTAGTGTTAGACCAGAAATTACACTTTTCCCACCAAGGAAAAAAGGCAGGGCAACAGAAAGGCCAGGGACAACATTTGTTTATTCTAGGAGAACCAAATCTACTCCTCCATTTGGTGAGATCTCATATTGTTGTCTCGTCTTTTGTTTCACCTAGAGTGCAAGTGAACCCACCTCAGCCACCTCTAATCGTTGCTCCCAAAAATCAACCTTTTGTGCCATTTAATGGATGTAGTCCATTAAATTTGGCATAGCACAATGACATTCCAATGGTAGCTTTGAAAAGCTTGCCAATTTTCACTGGGGAAGATCAGACTACCCCGATTGAACATATACGAGATGTTGCTTCCTTATGTGGTGTGCACCATATCACACAAGAAGACATAGCTATAAGACTACTTGTAGCATCATTCAAAGGAAGAGTATTACAATGGTTCAGGAGTCTTGGAGTAGGTTCAATTGCCACCTGGGATGAGTTGGGTGACAAGTTGCACAGGCAGTTTCAGGACAGGTCTGATAATTTGTCTTTGTTGGAGCAATTAACTACGATTAAGAGAGCTCCTCAGGAGCAAATGAATTATTTCAATTTTAGATTTCAAAAAATCTGGGATAGAATTCCTACAACAGTGAGACCACCTCCAGAATATGTATTTTTGTACTTTTTGAAGGCCCTTAACAGCGATATAGTTGTTATGATACAATCGATGGGGGGTGTTTCTCTACCAGATGCATTTGAAGGAGCAATCAGAGCTGAAAACAGCCTAATATAGGCTGGTAAACTTTCTCCTAGACCACCAATGCCTATATTTCCAGATATTCATTTGAATATCCCTTTGCAGATACCACCTTTTGCACCTTTGCCACCTATTCTAGCAGCATCAGTCGTTGTTCCAGTTGTTGTAATGCAAGAAGTTGTTGTCTCAAGTTCTTCAAATGAGTTACGGGAGATCAAAAGTTTATTACAGACTTTTGGTAATAAGCTTGTGAGCTTGAAAAAGCAACAATCATATAACAGGCCTTATCAACAGCAGAATTCAGGTCAACAACAACAATATCAAGGTAATAGATAGGCTTATCAAGGCAATTACCAGGGCCCAAGGCAGAATGTGAACACAAGACCTTTTCAGACTTATAATCCAGCACCTGTTAGTGCAATTAAGGATCTTGTCCCTATTCAAAACAACCTAGCAGCAGATTATGAGTGGTGTTACCCTTGCAACCAATCGCACAATCAAGCCACTTGCTCAAATGGACTTATTAATCAAGCACATATGGTACAGAATGCCTCAAGTTCACAGCAGAATGCACTCAATGATGCATCTCCACAACACCAAGACTAGTTTACTAATGAAACTACCCTACTTAATTGGCAAGGTGAGGAATTCTGTGGACTTAATGTGGATAATTCTCCAGTTGCAGCTAACACAAGGGCAAAGAAAAGAGCTTTCGAGCTTGATCAAGCAGCTGATAAAGGAAAGGCAACAACTGCAGAATCATCGACATCTCAATTGACTCGCGTTTTGCAAACAAATCAGCAACTCCCAATCAAGGAGCAGCCACACTCACAAGCTGATCATGCTAGCATAAAGGTACCTCATAAAGTAAACCCAACTGTACCTATAATATTCTTGATAGTATGAAAAAGATGAACATTACAATGTCTATGTGGGACTCAGTAGCTATCCCAGGTCAAAAAGATATCTTATAGTCAGCCTTGTCAAGTTTGAAAATGTCTAATGAATCTGAGTCTCCAATAGGTCAAGTTAGAACTGTGTTGACAAATAATCCTCAAGAAAATGATATACCGCCTAGAAAAAAGGCAGGAAACAAAGTTAAACCACCTCCATTTTACATGTTTGTAATCATAGGTGATAAGTTAGTTCATAAGTGTATGGTAGACAGTGGAGCTAGCAGCTCTGTAATGCCAAAGAAAATTGCTCACAAACTTGGACTAAAGTATCAACCTTTAAAGAAAGGAGTGATTCAATTGGATGGTACTTTTGTTAATACATTAGGTGTTATTAAAGGTTTGAGTCTTACCCTTCATGCTTTTCTGAATTTTTCAGTTCCTCAGGACATAGGTGTCATAGATCTCCCACCTTTTTTTTCTTTGTGCCTCTCAAGAGACTTTACAGCTAAGATAGGTAGTTATGTGTCAACTAATTGGTCACATATGTTGTTTAGAACAAGATATGGAACTAAGGTTATCATTAAATCTGAAAAGTTGGCTAAAATTCACATTGAGCCGTATAAGTCAAGTCCTATCAATGTTGTTCCTACTGCTACAGACACAAATTGTGTCATTTTTACTGACAGTGAACTGGTTGTTGCTTAAGAACTTCAAGCAGAAGTTGTTCCTGATGTGTCATTACATGAATGGGCAACTGAAAATGTGTTGGACAATCCTTTATATTTTATTCAAGATGCCGGTATGGGTAATTATGTGATGCTTGAGCCTGATGCAGAGGTTCCAAACCTCAAAAAAAGTACAGATCAGTTGCTGCAATAGCAAAGTGAACTCTGGGAAATGTTTTTTGATGGTTCCAGAAGCAAGAATGGAGCAAGTGGAGGTGCAATGTTGGTTTCTCCACAAGGTGATAAGTATTTTTTAGCCTTTCGTTTCACTTTTTCATGTTCTAACAACAGTGTTGAGTATGAAGGACTCATTGAAGGCCTCGAGTGGGTAAGGAAAAGAGGAATTGACTGTTTAAAAGTCTATGGAGACAGTGAATTGATAGTTAATCAGGTTAGGGGGCTGAATGTTGCTAAGAATGATGCTTTGAAGTCTTACAGAAATAGAGTGTGGAACATAATTGAAGAATTTAATGCCTTCAATCTGATTTCTATTCCACGAAATCAGAATAAACATACTGATAGACTTGCAGCAATTGGGGCACAGTTTGAAATCCCAGATGATATCAAAAAAGGTAAAATACAGCAGTATGTCAAGGTGGTTATCAGGCCATCAATTCTTGATAACAACATTAACTGGAAAGTATTTGAAAGTGATGAAAAAATTTTAACCTTTTTGCTCCAAGAAGATCAATTTTCTATAGTAAACCAGGAAAAGATTAAACAGCAGTATGATGATCAAGTGATACAGTTGAAGACAAATAAATTTCCCAAAGGGTTGGTTACCTTGGAATCTGTATTCAATTATGATGATCAGCTTAAGAAGAACAAAGTCGGCATTCAAGTGAAAGAAGATCATTATGAAGTAGAAATCTTTAAAGGTAAGCTTCTCAAATTAGGAAAAATCTGTTCAGTTGAAGATAAGAGAGCTTTCATTGTTTTATGCCAAGAATATCATGATGTTCTTGCTTGGAAATATTTTAATTTAAGAGGGTTCGATCCTCATATTGCACAACATACAATTGAGTTAGAACCTAGTGCCAAGCCTGTTAGACAAAAATAGAGACCATTGAACCCCAAGCTTGAACCTTTAATGATCAAAGAGTTGACCAAGTTAGTCGAGGGGGGTATTGTATTTCCAATTAAACACACATCCTGGGTTTCTAACCTTATTTCGGTTAGAAAAAAGAACGATGAGGTAAGATTATGTGTAGATTTTAGGGATCTTAACAGAGCGTCTCTGAAAGATCATTATCCCTTACCATCTATGGAACAAATTCTCCAAGCCGTTGTTGGTTCTGAGAGATTTTCTCCTCTGGATGGATATTCTGGTTATAACCAGATTCTAGTCAAAGAGGAGGATCAACATAAAAAAACATTTACAACAAAATGGGGCACTATGGCCTACAAGAGAATGCCTTTTGGTTTATCTAACGCTGGTGCCACCTTTCAACGTGCCATGGATATGACATTTCAGAGTTTAATTCAGAAATTTTTGCTAGTTTACCTAGATGACATAACTGTATATTCAAAGAATGCAGATGAACACTTGTCACATCTCAAGCAAGTTTTTGGAAAATTTAGAGAATATGGAATATCTCTCAATCCAACAAAGAGTATTTTTGCAGTTCATGAAGGTAAATTGTTAGGTCACATAGTGTCAAAAGACGGAGTTACCATTGATCCTGAAAGAGTTAAAGCTATACTTGAACTGCCATTACCCAATCACAAGAAAGGATTGCAGAGCTTTTTAGGGAGAGTCAACTTTTTAAGAAGATTCATTCCTGATGTTGTAAATTTACTACAGCCTTTGACTGCCATGCTTAAAAAGAATGTAGTCTTTAGTTGGACTAGAGAAGCAAAGCGTAGTTTTGAAGAAATCAAGGAAGATTTAGCATCAGCTCCAACACTGGTAAATCCATATTTCTCTAAAGACTTCTTCTTGTATGCTTTTGGCAGCATTAGTTCAATTTTTGCTATGCTTATTCAAAAAAATAGTGATAATTTAGAGCAGCCAATAGCTTTCTTTAGTCGAGGACTTGTTGATTATGAAGAGAAATATACATTTTTTGAGAAACATGTCCTCATTGTGATCAGAAGCCTAAAGAAGTTTAACCCTCTAGTTTCAAACAATAAAATTCATATTCTGGTTGCACACCCAAGTGTGAAAGAATTTCTGTTAAACAAATATTTGAGTGAGAAAAGAACGGGGTGGATCACAAAAGTAATGGAATTTGATGTCGACATCAACATCACAAAACTTGTCAGAGGTAGAGGAATTTGTGAGCAACTTGCCTCAACCCCTAAAGATGTACAGAAATTAGAAACTGGTGTTGTTTTAGCTAATACTGATGAGCCTCAAAATGTTCAAGCTACTGCACCTGCATCAGTTGCAGGTTGGGTTCAAGAAATGACTCACTTTCTTCGTACTGGCGAATATCCACTAGGTCTAGACAGAGCAAAAAGAAGATACTTCAGATTACAATCAATTCCTTATGTCCTCATTAATAGTATTATTTTTAGGAAAGATCTGAATGGTGTCTTATTAAGATGTATTGATGCTGATCAAACAGAATAGGTACTTCATGAGTTTCATGATGGAGTTTCGGGAGGTCATTTTGCTCCAAGGACAACTGCTTGGAAAATTATGAGAGCTGGTTACTACTGGCCCAACTTGTTTAAAGATGCATATGCATGGTCAAGCAAGTGTATTAAATGTGCTTTATTTGTAGGAAAGGAAAAGTTGTCGGCTATGCCTTTACATCCAATTCAGGTAGAGCAGCCCTTCATGAGATGGGGCATTGACTTTATTGGGCCAATTAACCCACCATCTTGTGCTGGTCACAAGTGGGTGCTTATTGCTACAGACTATTTCACATGATGGATAGAGGCAGTAGCTTTGAAAGAAGCAAATGAATCTTTAGTTTTGAGTTTTTATGAAGATTCACTAGATTTGGAGTTCTTGACTCCATCATTTGAGATAATGCTCTTTTATTTGTTGGATTAAGAGTCACAGATTGGGCTATTAAACATGGAATTCATTTGAATACTTCCTCCAATTATTACCCGCAGGGGAATGGATTAGCTGAAAGTACAAATAAAAATCTGATCAGGATTATTAAGAGGACCATGGAGGAGAATCAAAGGATTTGGCATACCATATTGAAATCTACACTCTAGGCAGATAGAATAACCCCTAAGAGATCAGTTGGTAATTCACCATATATACTTTTTATGGTAAAGAGGCCAAATTACCCCTATATGTGGAGCTTCCTACTCTAGACATTGGTCATCAATTGGAGATGTATGAAGAATAGGACCCAATGTCCGTGAGATATGCAGAGCTCATGGAGATTGAAGAATTAAGAGATAAGGCAATGAAAACTTTGGAGTATCATCAACTCCAAACAAAGAGAACATTTGATAAGAAAACTATAGCCAAAATTTTTAAAGAAGGTGATATTGTTCTCAAGTGGGACATGCTAAAAAGCAAGTCGGGCCATCACACCAAGTTTGACAACATGTGGGTGGGTCCATTTATTATCAAAGACTGCAAAGAACACAATGTTTACCAACTGGCCACAATTGAAGGTGAAATGCTTCCTATCCCAGTCAATGGGATACACCTCAAGCCTTGTTTTGAGATTTGATAAGTTCTCCTTATACATGCTTTAGGTTAGATTTCATGCATTTAATAAGTGTTGTTTCACTTTAGTTTAATTGTTGTTTCATTCCCTAAGTGTTGTTCCAACATAGTAAATAGTTTCACTTCAGTTTCTCCTGTTTCAATAATTTTTTGGCAACCTATTATGTTCTATGAGTCTCAAGTGAGTTATAGCCATGAACAAAATTGCCCTTTGTTTATTTCTGAGTTTTTCCTAATGACTCCATGCCAAATGGACAAGCCTAGGCTACTGGTTTGTGTGTTTAGCAGGAAAACATCCAGCTGAGGTCGCCAGAAATGTTACTGATTTTCACCTGCGGGCTCAATCAGGCAGGGCAATCTATGTTTCAAGTTTTCATGAAGGCAAATGGAGGCATTGTTTTGCAGGGTTAAATCATACATCTGATGATATTTCACAAGGAGGTCTATTGGAAAGCACGCCTCAATCAGACTTGGCACAAAACTCCTCAAAGAAGAAAGTCGGTTAGACCCTTCTGTTGTCTTCCTGACTAGCAATGCGTTCTATTTGTTTGAAATACATCGGTCACCGGGACATTCTGGCCGCCATGAGCTTTTATGTATCTCTCTGCTTGGAAAGAAGTCATGCCGACCCTTGTGCACAAGGTTAGCATCGGGGAGAGTCTCGCCGACAAATGGAGGTCTCAGCGAAAGATGGTGCCTTCGCTGTAAGGTCTCATCGTCGGTGTGAAGTCTCGTCGACCATTGGTGGTCTCCCTGAAGTGGTCTCAACTCGCCAAAAGATTTTTCCTTCGGCATGAGGTCCTGCCAACCGGTAAATGTCTCACCAAAAGAATAGTGGCCTCAGTGTAAAGTCTTCCTGACTCGCTAAGGTCCTGCAACAGATGGGAGTCTCAGCGAAAGGGATTGATATTGCCATGATGTCTGGCCGACAGGGCGATGTCTCACTGAAAGAAGTTGCATTCGCTAACAGAAGGCTCGGTCGGTGTAATGTCTCACCGACCGAAGAGGTCTCGCCAAAGGTTTTTGAGTTCGATGGGAGGTCTTGCCGACCCGATGATGTCTTGCCAAAATGAAATGAGCTCAGGGAGAATGGAGGAGCTCGACATGATGTCTCATTGACTGGTGGTACTCTCGCTGACATGTTTTGTGCCTTCGGTGTAACGTGTTGAGCTCAATATGAGGTCCTGCTGAGAGAATAGAGTCTCGCCGATAGATATGTGGTTGCGGTAGAACTCATCACTGAGAGTTTGCATTCGACAAGAAGTCTTGCCAACAATGGGGAGTCTTGTCGATAGCGATGGATTTTCCAATGAAAAGGGATATCGGTGTGACTCATGGGAACTCACTATAACCTCTTACCGATAATGATTGTCTTGCCGATGGTTTTCTATGATATCGATATAGCTTTTGACCACCTGGGAATCTTACGTAGCATTTTTTCAACCAATTAGAGAGAACTAAAGGCGAACCATTGGCCATTTGAATTGACTACCTCTATGAAGAAAATCAATGGAATGTAAGCAACATGAATCTACTCTATGATAAAAAATGATGGATCGTTCAGTCGACAGAGGTGTTCGTCTGTAAGGATCTAACCTGGATAAGCCTGATGCTACTTCTCGAAGAAGATCAACTTGCGGAGGGGCCTAGAATAGGAGAAGAACATAAAGGATGAGACCGCAAGGACAGCTGCGATGTCGACTGGAAAGAGTAGATTGACATTTATGATAGCACTCAGAAACGTTCAAAGCAGCTTTGATGGGAGTTTGAGGGTGGACACAGGGGGAAAAAGTTAATGCGATTGTTGCAAAAGATCAAGGAGACCATTCTTGGAGTGATCCTTCACCAACATGGACAGTGGGGATACATATTTAATGCAGTATTAACTTCATTAAAAGATCTAGGGGCAGATCTTTTTGGAGGCTGATATTTTTGTAAGCCCTAGGGCAGGGGCCGGTACTTTTTGTATATATGGAATTTTTTCCTCTTTGTAAAGGAGTTCAGATTATGCATTCTGGAGAGTTAGTGATTTTTCTCAAATCCTTTCTCAGCTGATGTATGCTTTGTAACTCATCTGGAATTTGGAATATAAAATACAGAGATTACCTTGGAAACCAATGTTAGTGTTCATGCTACTTTCATTTTTCTTTCAGATTATGTGAGTTTTGAACTGTGTTTTCTCAATCTGCATTTGAACTTTAAAGTTGTGAAATCCATCTTTCCTTCTTAAAATGTATATGCAGATTAAGCCTTTCAAGAATGATGCATAAGTTCACAAAGTTCATGTTGAGTAAATGAAGTAACTATCATTAGTTTTCTAGTGTATGTTCATCTATTTTATTTCATGATTCCTATCAGTTTGGTGTATCACCATAGAAATAGTGTTTCCCTCGGTTTTAATTTTTAAGTATTCTCCTTCTACTCTTTTCCTTTACAAGATCAGTAGTTAGGTGATAGCACAAAGGAAGCCAGCCTTCTCCGGAGGTTGACCTCTGTCTGCAAATAAACCCACAACTTTAGAGGTCTTCCCATGTTACACCGGATTGTTGAATTTTGCATTCAACAAGGTGCATAATCCAAGTGGATAACAGTGAGCACATGCCCCTTTAATCTGTTAAAACTTCTACAACGTGGGCAATCTTCTTGGAGCAAGTTGTAACGTGTAGAATCTAAGAAGGAGAGTGTTGATTGTGTCCCATATATGAAGCTCTCTCCTTCAATGCAGTCAACAATAACCCAGCTAGAATCTTTCCTCCTTTATATGTAATGTTCCATCTGATATGAGCAATAGGGTCTACCTTTTCTGCCATGAACATGAAGTTGTGCCTCAATACAACCAACAAAATTACTATTAGTCTCAATTCAAAAAGAATAAAAGTGCATTGTATATTGCAAGTTTACAAAAGTAAGTCCAAACATAGCAAAAAGATAAATCAATTAAAAATTTGTAGGAGATAGATTACATCCACAAACATGGGAGAGCTATGAAAAATTGGAGAAAATGGCTTGGAAAATGACAATAACAGGGTATTTCCAGATTCAAGACTTTTACTTAATGTTGTGGAATAGAAGAAAAAAGAATCATTTATTTGTCACCATAGTGAAAATTTAGCAATTGCATTTGGTTTGTTAATCATGGCCCCTGGTACAACTATTAGAGTTGTTAAGAACCTTCGAGTATGTTCTTATTTTCACTTTGCATCTAAATTCATCTCCAAGATTGTTGCAAGAGAAATTATTCTTAGAGATGTGAAGCATTTCCATCATTTTTAAATAGGGACAATGTTCTCTTGGAGAATATTGGTGATGCTAAATGAAACAATCTAAAAAATAGGCTTGCACTATAATAATGTGCACTACATTAGATATCTAGTAATAACAAAGGAACATCCATCAAAGCATAATAGCAGGGATTTTTTGTCATATGTTGTAGTTACAAGTGCCCTACTAGACATACATGATACTGTGGAAGCACAAAAAAGGCAAGCGAACTATTTCAAAAAAGGCCTCAAAGAAATGTGATATCATGGAATGTCGTGATTGAAGGATATGTTCAAAATGGGTTTTTTTGAAAAGTCCTTAGAGAATTTTAAGAAAATGTAACCAGTGGGTGTAAATCCCAACTCCTTAACCTTTGAAAGTGTCCTTCCAGCCTATGTGTGAATTGTAGCTTTGGATGAGGATATGAACATCCATCAAAAGCATATTTGGAAGTGGTTTTCTATCAGATATTGTAGTTGCAAGTTGCACTTTGGATCACCAAATCCTTCACAAAACCTTTTGCACAACCACCGCAACATTGCATGGTTGTTGTTGGGCCTTCACAGTGATGTGGAGAGCTTTCCCCACATCATCATGAAGGCCCAACAATAGTTATGTAGTGTTGCAATGGCTCCCTGCAACACCGTGAAGGATATCAAAAAATGCCTCAAAGAAATGTGATATCATGGAATGTTGTGATTGAAGGATATGGTCAAAATGGGTTGTTTTCTAAAAATTCCTTAGAAAAATTTAAGAAACTGCAACCAGTGGGTGTAAATACCAACTCCTCAACCTTTGAAAGCATCCTTCCTGCCTGTGTGTGAATTGGAGCTTTGGATGAGGATATGAACATCCATTAAAAGCATATTTGGAAGTGGTTTTTTATCAGATATTATAGTTGCAAGTTACACTTTGAATCACCAAAGCCTTCACAAAACCTTCTACACAACCACCGCAACACCGCATGGTTGTTTTTGGGCCTTCACGGTGATGCAGGGAGCTTTCCCCAAAATACCACGAAGTCCCAACAATAGCTATGTGATGTTGTGGTGGATCCCCACAACATAGTGAAGGCCCAACAACAACAATGTGGTGTTGCAGTGGCCACCACATCACCATGGGACTGTTGTTGGGCCTTCATGGTGTTGCGGGGAGCTTTCCTTACAACACCGTGAAGGCCCAACAATAGAAGTGTGGTGTTGCAATGGCCACCGCAACACCACAAGACTGTTGTTAGGCCTTCATGGTGATGTAAGGAAAGCTCCCCACATCACTGCGAAGGCCCAACAATAGCCATGTAGTGTTGTGGTGGTTGTGCAAAAGGTTTTGTGAAGGCTTTGATGATCTGAAGTGGAACTTGCAACTTCAATATCTGATAAAAATCCACTTCCAAATATGCTTATGCCTTAATGAGAAATAATCACTCATATAACTAATTAGTTGGAAGAAAACTGGGTGATAACATGAGTTCTCTGTTAGCAATAAAAATATTGAAAGCACCTTCCTTAAATGCTAGTTTTGCATTTTTTGATGTAAGAAATTGGATTCTATGGATATGAAGTCTCAAAATTATGCTCTCAAACTATTCCTTGTGATATTGAATGTGGTACATCACATTACACATTCAAGTAGAGCAGATGACAATTTATTTCATTAGCAAATGATGGGAGCCTTCTCATCAATGGATAAGCTATTGTAAAGAGCCCACAAATACTGATACGAGCTCTTGAGGAGTGACCTAGGAAGAATGAGAGCAAGGTTTTCATCCTTTAAAGGTTCTTGCTGTGTGAATATTATCATAAATATGTATTTTGCATAGGTGCAGAAATTCTTTGTAAGGCTTATTTTTGGGTGAGCACAAACATTTCATGACATACCTTCTTCCTAATTGTGGAAAACCATTGAAAAAACACATTTGGGATGCAAAATTTAGGGCACATATACTCTCGGTCATTGCTTCTCTAGGTGGTATGTAATTAAGTGGATATCATGGAATAGAGTACATTATATGCTATCTTATGTACCGGGGAAACTTGTGTCAAAATCTAAGTAGATAAATGATTCTTTTACTGTCAAAAGATTATACCTTCCATTCTTAGTGTATCTATTGTCATACCTCTCACTAACACTATTAGTTTATCGACGTTATCCTACTACCTCTACAAAAGAGCTCCATTTGAAAGCATCTTGACTACATATTATGCACAACAAAACTCTACAAGTGCAACAAGATGTTTGCAAGACAAAATATGAATTCATTGAAACATTATTGTCTAAACAACATAATATCTTCAAATGAAGGAGCATTGTAACTATGACTGAGAAAACATTGTGTAGGCATTGTTAGCACTGAGAAATGAAGAAGATAATACATTGAATTAGGTGACTGAGATCACTAAAAGGAATATCATTGTTAGAGAGTTTCAAACTGTGAATTTTCCTCTATCCTATAGGACTAAGAAAGGAAGAACATTGTCAAACAGTGATTTAATCATAACAAGCAGTCCAAAAATAGTGAAAATTACTATCAAATGGTGACAAAGATTTATCCTCTAAGTCATTTGCACATGGTGATTGAGAACATAGTGAGTAAGAAGTAAAATAGCACTAGATCATAGCAATACAAAATGGTCATGAGTTATGCAATGGACTTCACTGTTCTTTTGATCACAAAGGAGATCAAGATAATAACCAACATATTGATGTGCAAAAAGAATGTTCATGGAGTGCAAACTTCCTTACAAAGCAATTACCATACTATTTTATGTTATTATGGATATGTTCTAACCTATAGTTAATTGTTGTAGCATAACAAATAAGCTAAATATTTATTCATATACCATTGTTTCAAATTCAAAATTGATATACCTTATTCTAGGAGCAAATCACAAGGAGATTCAATAGATAAGACACCATTATTTCAAATTAAAAATTGTTATCTCTTTCACAATTGTTTGCTTTATTTATTTGATCTAAGGCAACTTGTTGTATAGAAGATGCTCTCAAAATCACAATAAAATCCTTTATTCTAGGAAGACTATTCAGAATCTTCCCATCATAACAATGAACAAAAGCATTAGTCATTAACTTGAACTTTGCAAGAGTTTCATCAAATTCTACTTTTTCACTCTCTTTTCCATTCTAAATTTTATTCCGAATTTCATCCATGAAGAACTTACTTAGCCTATAGATCTTGTTGTTATCCATAACTTTACCAAGTATTGAGGATAGCTTCGAGTTTTTACCCAAGCAACAATTGACAAAATTCGGCCTTACCAAATACAATGAGTTGAAAAGCTCTTTGAAGTTATTCTGGAAAAGAGTTCTTGAGAGAATAATGTGGAGTTTTGAATTAACCTTTTTGTACGAATTCCATATCTTTGATTGGCTATTTTGAGCTTGATGACCTTCATCAAGAACAAGCAAACATGTGCTCTCTAAAAGAAGTTTTCCTAAAGAGGCTAAGCATATTGGAAAATGGATTTTAGAGAGCCCAGGACTGCTCATTCTTGATGAAGGTCATCAAGCTTGAAATATTTGATCAAAGATATGGAATTCATGCAAAAAGGTTAATTCAAAACTGTGCATTATACTCTCAGTAACTCTTTCCAGAATAACTTCAAAGAGCTTTTCAGCACATTATATATGGTAAAACCAAATTTTTTCAATCGTTGCTTGGGTAAAAACTCGAAGCTATCCTCGACACCTGGTAAATTTATGGCTAACAGTAGGATCTACAGGCTGAGGAAGTTCTACATGGATGAAATTGGGAATAAAGTTTAGAATGGAAAAGAGAGTGGAAAAGTAGAATTTGATGAAACTCTTGCAAAGTTTGGGTTAATGACTAATGCTTTTGTTCATTGTTATGATGGGAAGATTCTAAACAGTCTTCCTAGAATAAAGGATTTTACTGTGATTTTGAGAACATCTTTTATACAGCAGGCTATCTTAGATCAAATAAATGAAGCAAACAATTGTGAAAGAACCAACGATTTTGAATTTGAAACAATGGTGTCTTATGTATAGAATCCCCCTATGTTTTCTCCTATAATAAAGTATAGCAATTTTGAATTAGAAATAATGGTATATGAACAACTATTTAGCCTATTTGTTATGCTACAACAATTAACTATAGACTCCTACTTTTTCTTTGAGTATGACAATACTTAAGCTTCTAGTGTTTCTAGATGGAACCTATAGCTAAAAAGTGTAGTCTCCATATGAAGGAACCATCTTCAAAGCTCTTCCTTGAAACAAGGGTTGAAAACATTAGAAGAAAAACAATACCATAATTCTAAAGTAACAATTTATATCAAGCCAAATGTTAGAAAATATAATTAAAAAGACAAATCCTTACAATTGGACCTCAAATTGGACCAAGCAGATTTATGATTTTATCTTTAGAATGTAGGAACTTTCTCTGTCGGAGCTTCACGACCTCAAATTGGATCTCCAATTGGACCAGTAGATTTATGATTTTATCTTTAGAATGTAGGATTTTTCTCTATCGGAGCTTCACAACCTAAATTGGATGTGAAATTGGACCAAAAAATTTATAATTTTATCATTAGAATGTACAAACTTTCTATCTGATTTTCACAACCTTAAATTGGATCCAAAATTGGACCAGTAGATTTATGATTTTCTTTGTCCACCGATGTTTGTATTCCTATACTCAAGTTCTGCTTTTGAGCAAAAACACCCAGAAGTGTTTTAGACCGGCTCAAGGTACTCTCCAACCTGGTTATGTCACTAATAGCAATCCAAGTTTTCCTGAACCGTCCATACCCGAATGTTGCATCACAATCTATTCTTCCTGCACATAAAAATTCCACATATCAACCCCTTCTAAATAAAACATTTAATCATCATAAAACCATAATTAATCAATCATTTTAGTCTCAAAAAGAATCTAATGTCATTTACTATCAAAACAAAAGCTGTATAAATCACAAAAAATCCATGAAGCCTCCTAAATGTAGCTTAAAGTAAGTTTACAAGATGGGTTTCAGCATAAGAAGCTTTCTACTATAGCTCTCAATGAATGTATTATAAGAAGAAAACAAAATTCTTCACACTCAAAGTAATGAAATCAAACATTTATTCCAAAAATATGTTAGCAAGAGCTAACTAAAAATAGAATGATTTTTTGCTTGGTTTCTTTTAACAATATGCAAAGTGGAAATGGAATAATCACTAAGAAATCCTAACAATAAAAAATGAAGTAAAGTTTCAAGAAAGGAAATTCCAATGTACTATTGTGTAATGGTGATGAAGGAACTTATATGAGCATGACCTGCATAAAAATCCCTACCATTGAATTGCCATCCATCCAAAGAGAAAAAAAGCAATGTAAGGATTTGAGGAATATAAGTCCAAAGGGTTATGTTGTAGTGGTAATGGAATCACCATAAGAGCACAACCGAGAAACAAATTCTTGTGACTGTAATTATGTGATCCATAACTCTATTGGTCATGTGGCATAGTTGTGCTATAAAAAATACAAGATGTATTCATGTGTGACCCAAGCTTAATGTGTCTATGTTGTGATAGAAATGGAGGCACTCATATGAGCACAAATCATGTATAAATTAATCATTGGCATCACAATTAGGTGTCAATCATCATTGGGTGCATTCGTGTTGACTCAATTTTAATAGGTTACAATGTAATGATAGCATGATCCAAGAGCGATTACCTCTTGTTGCAATAAAGAGCCTATAACTTTGGTTGATATGTAGAGTGGTTGTTTTATATCAATTATTTAGTGTATTGAAGCACAACCCATGTTTAATGGGCTATTCTAGAGAGTGATCAATATTTTCTAAACCTTATGAATGTTACTTAAAAGGACTATGCAAGGGCAGTGATCATATAGAAATGATAAGGTTTCTTTATGCCAAAAGATATGAATACTTAGAATGAGTCCAGATATGAATAAGGACAAGAAGTTTGCATATGATTCATCACCATGACAGTGTCAAGTGCAAGCTACATGGAAAACTCTTAGCTATACCTTGGATTATGAGAGGTTCATGAAGACATGAAAGCAGAGTTTTGAAGAGGATAGTTCTCTATTAAATACAGTCATGTTACAATTTCAAAGGCTTTCACCATGAAGGTCTCCTTGAGAATTCAATAGTGGTTGACCTATTAACAAAGGGAAATGATTTGTGTATAAACATTTATAAAAAGGCAGATTGCAGATAATAAAAGATGGTTATAAGACATAAAATATTATAGTTGTTTTCAATGGATATAAGGGAAATCCATACGCAAAAGATACTCTTTATGACTGTAATAAATAGGATAAGTACCATGAAACTAAGGGAAAATCAAGGAGTAGGGATAGTTACTATAACCAATGGATAGTGACAAAAATTTATGAGGATAGTTAGATCATACATGATAGTAAATATGACCTTAGTCATAGTTGAAGCTAGCATAAGTGGATATCAAGTAATTGCATTGAGATTAACCTAATTAAAATAGGATAGCCAAGGTTATCAATATTTATAAGACATGAAAGGATAGAGAACAATTATCTTGAAGACTTTTAAACTGCCATCTTCATATATGAATGATAGTCATGAAAGATCAATCATGAAGGATTCATGGGATAGTTATAGCCACATGAAAATGGATGATAAGGGAGATCTAAAAAACTTGTTTATTTAGGTAGAAAAGGATGGATAAAAAGAAAGAAAATCTATAGTCATGATAATTTAGATAAAGAAAACATGCAATGGTAGGCTACTTTTGAACACCCACATAAAACCCTAATGAGACTTGTCTTGAGCATTTATTTTCAAACAAATACATTTGAGGAAAAAACCTCACAAATTGTTAGCAACTAGAGGACAAAACCCCTACTAGTTTGTAAATGGCCATGGACGAAAACCTATTGGCTAAAGAAGCGGTTCTCACCCATAGGTTGTGGAGTTTTAATGGTGGTCGATATTGGTGATATCAAGATAATAAAACATACATATTTCCATTTATTCATCATCATTTTCCTTATAAAGACATACATATTGCAATTCATAACCAAAAAAACTCCTCATAACCAGTAAAATCCATTGTCACTTCAACAATGAGACTATTGTCATGTCTTAAACATATCATGGCCTGTGATCTCAAAAGATTTGCATTGTGATATGAAATTATCACCTATGAAGGTGGTTGTTTTTCCTAATAAGAGCTTTGAATTCCTAGTTTGGGCTTATGACAAGGATAAAACCTTCATGAGAAGACAAGCAAGCTCTTCTTAAAAACTTCAAACCAAACTAGAAACCCTAATGACATAGAGTATACAAGTAGCAAGATGTGAGGATGAAGGCATCTAGGAAAACCTCAAATATTACTCAATGTGGGCATGATCTGTCCTCAAAACCTTGGACAATCTCCTTGTGCATGCAATGTGTCTTCAAACCCTTGTGAATCTCTGTAGTTTAGATGAATTCAAATCCAACCAAAAAATGTTTCTTTAGATCAAACTCAACATGCCTTTATCCCAGATCTTCTCAACAATGTGGATAGATTTTGGTGCAACCAACTACTCATTATATGCCATGCCCTCAAAAAATATTTGGACTTCTTTCAACCATCAAACTAAAAGACCCTAACCTTCCTCTTGTTACTTGGCTCAATAGATACAAAGAATGAAAATTCTCTTTTTCATTGTTTGGCGCCCAAAAAAAACTTAGTCAAAATTTTCTTTTCCATTGTTTGGAACCCCAAAAAAACTTAGTTTTTCACTTTCTTTTTTATTACTTTACACTTTATTTTCCACCTGATGATCAAATTAGTCACTTACAATGATCAAATTAGTCATTTATTTAGTCATTTATAGTTGTGTTGCAAAAAATGACTAGAATTTAATCATTTTTAGTTGTCATGACTAAAATTTTTAGTCATGTAGTCATTTATTTGTCAAATCCTACCAGCGCTCCTTTAAAGTGTTTTATGATAAAAATTAACCCCTAGCCTATGGAAACTTTCTAAACCATAAAAGGAAACTTAAACCTTATAAAAGTGCATAAAATCAAAAAATGTTAAAACTCACTCAAGAAAACATTCAAAGACAATTAAATAAATTTTCGCATTGACACAAAATTCACATAATACCAACAAGACATATTTCACAACATGGTCCAAAAAGACCTTAGTACTCCATACAATCTAGGTTTGTTGTTAAACTAGGAAGACACAAAAATAGCTATGTGACCTCAACCACCATTGGCAACATTCACCTATTCACTTAATAGAAAGGTGTCAATATATCATATAAATAATAATATTTGAGGAAACTATTAAATTAAAACTTCAAAAATAAATATTATTTTTCAAAACTTCTTATCTAAGCTAATCATCTAGGAAATCATACCTAGAAATGATTTAAATCAATAACCATCACAAGTAAACATTAACATATAATGTCATCTCTACAATAACACCTACTCACACGTCCACATTATATAATCATCTAATAAAAGCTATCATCTCAACAACCCCAATCGACATAATGTAATCTATCTAATCAACATATAACAAATAATCCATCATAAATGAACATCTCGATCAACACGTACTTATATAATCAATGGAAGGAACTCATTTGGTAATCATAGAGAAATCACAACAACTATTAGCAAGATAAAATTAGTTAGTTAACCATACCCAATAACAACCAAGAATATGATCATCATCGATGTATAGGAATAACCATCACCCATAAAACAAATGTATAATGTCCAAACATAGAAGCACATAAAATATTGGACAAGAAACATCAAAGATACATAGAATCAACGAGATCACAAATAGATGGGGTCTAACATAAATGACTTAGTATAGTACAAACCAAGGGTAATTGCCTAGGCAAGGTTGAAAATTGTATGAAATTTTTCCTTGACACATTGGTTCTAACTCAACTTACTAGGGTTTCAGGCCTTAACACCTTTCCTTTACAAGGGTGCCAAAATGTTGGGACAAATATGAGAAGATTAATTTCAAGATTATGGCTACAAATTTGGTTTATAAATTTAGTTTGTTCATGAGTTAATCTGGGGTGTAAGCTTGTGAAAGGAATAATAGTTGTATGTTTAAGAGATGAGGGTAGCAGGTTGAGCAAGAATGAAATACATCTTTAACTTCAATTAATTACCTAAATAAAAATCTCACTTAAAATATTTGTTTTAATTATGTGATAGGAATAGGGATTATCTACTATAGGAATTATTGACCAATAACCCATCATAAATGAACATCTCGATCAACACATACTTATATAATCAATGGAAGGAGCTCATCTAGTAATCACAGAGAAATCACAACCATTAGTTAGATAAAATTAGTCAGTTAACCATGTCCAATAACAACCAAGAATATGATCATCATTGATGTATAAGAATAACCATCGCATGTAAAACTCATGGATAATGTCTACACATAGAAGCACATGAAATATTGGACAAAAAACATAAAAGATACATAGAATCAACAATATGACAAATAGGTGGGGTCTAACATATATGACTTAAAATAATACAAACCAAGGGAAATTTCCTAGGAAAGGTCGACAATTGTGCAAAATTTCTCCTTGACACATTGGTCCTAACTTAACTTACTAGGCTTTCAAGCATTTAATACCTTTCCTCGACAAGGGTTCCAAAATATTGGGACAAAGATGAGAAGATTGATTTCAAGATTATGGCTACAACTTTGGTTCATAAATTCAGTTTGTTCCTAAGTTAATTTGGGGTGTAAGCTTGTGAAAGGAATAGCAATTGTATGCTTAAGGGTTGAGGGTAGAAAGTTGAGAAATAATGAAATACACCTTTAACTTCAATTATTTCCCTAAATAAAAATCTGACTTAACATCTTTGTTTTAATTATGTGACAGAATATTGGTTATCTAATATAGGAACTATGATAGGAATAGTAGCAATTTGTAACAATCAATAAACTCAAAACTTAAAGTCACAATGCAACATGAAGCAAGAATAATGATGTATGGAGAACCAAACCTCATACACAAATTCCCAACAACATAAGATGCATTTAATTTTTTTTGCAACAACAAAAATCTACATGTATTCATTCTTTATTTATTCAAATCTCCTAAAAATTCATGAATTACAAAAAATATCTAGAATTAAATTGTTTGCATCCATATGGGGTGTATTGAATCTTTAAAATATGATATGAGTCTGAAATATAGCACAAATAATCAAAATACAAATGGTCTCTCTCAATCTAGCTTCTTTCCCAAGCTTCTAGCTCTTGCATTCATCATTAGAAATTACTATTGTAAACAAACCATAAAATCATCAATCTTCTTGCTGTTATATCACACCTCCAAAATTGCAACAAAAATGTCTTCTTATTCTCCTTCAACCTTATTTCTACTCAATCTCTCAAGCTCCCTTCACATGGACTTCACTAGCTTACTATCTCTCAAAATGTAGAGCTCACTAGCTCCCAAAAACACAGGCTTATATGCAAATATAAATCTGTGACAATGGAGTCTTTAAATCCTCTCTCCAATACAGCAACATCTCATCTTACTTACAAAAAATCTCAAATCCATCTTTCCAAATGACAAGGCCTAAATATGTAGCTTTTTGAATGAGAAAAATCACTATGGCTTTCCAAAACCACAATAAAAACACCTCCTTGGAAAACCCACACCCTATTTGGAGAAATAATCATAAAATAATTAAATTACTCAATTTTCACATGGCCTTCACATGGGAACCTTAACCATGTCCAATAAAATTTGGTCAACTATGACACATCCATTGATTCTCAGCAGCTCTGATGGCTCCAAATATAGACATGCAACAACATGCAAAGCAAGTGGCCCTAACATACAATGCATGCAAAGCATGTAATTGAACATGAAAAAACATGCATACCAAGTGGCCCCCACATAGAAATGGGATGCCCAAATGGAATATTCCCCCATTTATGCCTTTGAAACATTTACCAGAGCATAATTCCTCCAAAATCATATTTACAATTTTTCCACAAGGAAAATTATAAAGTTGCAAATAATAATATTTATTTTCATAACCCCTAAGCCCTTATTGAAAATAAATAAAAATTAAATAGCAATATTTTCAGTGATGCAAGATTTCTAGTACCCCTAGATGCTCCTACATCAAATAACAATTAACTAATTTTTTTAACATCACAATCTCACAATAGTTAAATTATAAATAATAAATTTAAACAATACTCATGAATAGTGCATAAACAACCTCTATAAATTCAATCAAAATAGAAATAAAATACACTGCTAAGAACAATAAAGATCACCAAGTGTTCCAAGAAGTGGGCCCTACCTCCTTATTTCACCGGAGTGATGAAAGTAAAATTCTCTTTTACTCTTGTTTGATCAAAAGAAAATTTTGTGCATTTATCATAAATTTAATACATATTTGCTTAACACAACACATAGCTTATACTATGATGTTTATATGACCATAGTTTATAACTGTCAAGTCTATAAAAAAATTAGAATATTCTTTTTTGTCTCATGACCAACAAACTAAAAGATAACAATTGATACAATACTTGGCCACTGACCATAAGCTTAAAATGTTTTATAACAAAAATATGATTTTTAACAAACTAAAAGATCGACAATAGTCTTCACCTTAAATCCTATGTTCAAACAACTACTATGACTCATGTTCACCCATTTCCAACTAATTGAACTGTCATTTTCATAAATTGGTGACAAGCGTTTTTTTAAAAGAGAGAGGTAAAAACTTTATTAGAAAATCAAGAAACAATACAAAAGCGGCCAAAAGATAACAAAGATTCCCCAAAGGAACCCCAAACAGTCACAATTACATATTCTTGTCCTCCAAGATAACCTTTTCCAAAGCCATCACCTACTTTGAAGGAAAAAGGCTTCAATCTCCCACATCCCACCTATCCTCATGCTCTAAAGCCCACTTGGCTAAAAAATTAGCCACTTTGTTCCACTCCCTAGGAATATGACAAAAGGAGATATGCTCCAAAGAACTGTACATTCTCAAAATATATTTAATCAATAAATCCAATTGCCAACTAGCTCCCTCTAGCCTTTGATCATTCATCATATCAACAACAATCTGTGAATCAAATTCATAGATAATCTTCCTCCAACCAAGGGAGTAACCTCTTTCCACTGCATAAAGAATAGAAAGGGCCTCCATAAGATTGTTAGTCTACTACCCTTTATAAACAGAGAAAAAACACACTATCACTAGCATTTATTTTGCCAATGCCACCAATCCCAACATGGCTAGGATTCCCCTGAGAAGAACCATTAGTATTCACCTTTAGAACACCTTGAGGAGGAGGGATCCACTTACCCTCCTGCTAAATTTTCTACTTGGTATGTCGAGGTCCTCTACCACCAGAGTAACCAAGGACACCAATCACTAGATTCAACTTCCTTATGAAAGCCACATCACAAGGATCCATAGTATCAAACATGTTGCATTTCACAAAGATAGTTTGTTGAACCCTGTTGAGAATATTATACCATAGCTGAGCCACCACCATTTGCACACCCTAAAATATCCTCTTGTTCCTTTCCAACCATAGTTGTCAGATAATTAAGGAATCTCCAATGATCCAAACAAACTTAAGAAAAGAGGTGTTTGCAGGAGGCCTACCCATACTATCCCAAAAATCAACCAAAGAAGTGGCATGAACACAAGCATGATTCCAAGCCCCCACTAGAAGTGCCAAATTTCTTGAGAAAAAGGGCATAGGAAAAAGAGATGAGAGGATTTTTCCTCACTATTATTACAAAGAACACAAATAGAAGGACCATGAAAACCTCTCTTCCATAAATTTTCCCAAGTAAGACGTCTATTTTGCACAACTAGCCATAAGAAAAAAATGCATTTGGGCCAGGAAAATTTGTTCCAAACCTGCTTCCACAAAGGAACCTCCATCCTCCCAAACACCTATCTATCTAGCTCTAGATAGCTTGAGGCCACTAAAAATTTACCCTTTGGAGGAGGACCCCAAGCCAGAGTATCCCTCCCAAAAAGGGAATTGCACATTTTTTCAACCAAAATCCGAGCAAGCTCCAGACAATCCTCCTCAGTTTCCCTTGATGGCCACTCCTATGGAGCCTTCTAATGCACCACCTCCACCTAAACTAGAGCCTACACCAATTTAAAATCTTTCACCCTTCTCCAACTAGCATAAAGAAAACTATTAGAGAGGGGAAAAAGATGAGGATACCTAGTCAAGATGGGGGGATGACCATCCAATGAATCATTCCAAAAGAGACCCTGCTTAATGAATTGTACCCCTTTTTTGAGAGTATCCCAAATCAACCCCCTCCCCAAAAAGGATACACTGAGGCACATCCACAACACTCACCCCCTAAAGATACTTAATAGTAAGAATCTTAGCCCATTCTTGATCTTATCTAGTACACCAATGCCAATATAACTTAGTAGCTAAGACTTGGCTAATCAAGCCTATAGGCTTGAGCCCAAGACCACCCTCCTGCTTTAGCCTGCAAATAGAATCCCACCTAACAAGGCTCCATTTTCAAGAAGACAAATTACTAGCCCATAGAAATTGATGGGAAAGGGCATCAAACTCATTAACAAATCACTTAGGGATAACCTTCACAAAACATCTATAAATAGGAAGAGCTTGCACAAAATATTTTAAAAGAGTCACATGCCCAACCAACTAGAGCCATCGACAAGTTCAATAACTTAACCTCTTGTGAAACTTATCCAACATATCTTTCCATAGATCTCTAAGTTGAGAGCCCACCAAGATGGGAATCCCAGGATAAGAAAAAGGGAGAGAAATAATTTGAAACCAAATATCTGAGAAATCATGTTCTAAATAAGCCAAGGAGTGTTAAAGAATAATATTGAGGACTTATCCTCATAGATATTTTGTCCAAAAACACCCAAATAAGTAACCAAATTTTTCCTTAAGTTCATAGCCTCCTGAATTCTAGCCATACCCATCAAAGCAGTATCATCCACAAACTACAAGTGAGAATAAGGACGTACCCTACAACCCCAACTCAAACCATGAATCAAACCTTGACTAACACAAGACTTGATAAGTCTTCCTAGCCCCTCAACCATAATGATGAATAGGTAAGGAGAAAGAGTATCCCCTTGAGGAAGGCCCTTGGAAACTCCAAACAACTCTGAAGGCTCACCATTAATAAGAACAGAAAAGAAAGAGGAAGTTACACAACTCATAACCCAATCGATTCACTCCTTGTCAAAACCAAAAGTAGGAAGAACCTTTTGTAAGAACACCCAATTGACCCTATCATAATCCTTTGCCATGTCAAGTTTGATGAACATGGCTTTCTCCTTTGAATTTTTCATTAAATGAATGGCCTCAGTAGCAATCACAATCCCATCAATAATTTTCTTGCCAACAACGAAACTGTAAGATAGGAAAATTCAAATAGCATAGATTAAGTGAAAACCACAACACTATCTAAGCTAAAATCCCAATCAAAAAAAAGAGAGAACAAACAAATATCAAGCATTCAAACAAAATCACTCCCCATGTTGAAGTTGAATCACCTCCCTTGTCTCTCCTCAAACAACCTTTGCAAGTTTGTCCTCAAATTGTTGTGTGTGTATGCAAATACCTACAAAAAATAAGCATGAAAGTTGGATATATGTGGTTGTTAAATCAAAAATGGAGGATAAAGTCTTCTTTTATAGACAACCATTTGAATGGACAGACGAGATCGAGCTTCTAGAAAGATTCTCAAATTGACGATTGAGGATGCATACACCACAAAGTAGTGGGCTAGGGACGGCTATGACATGGACAATTAAGATTGAAAAGAGACCAGAGGCAATCAATGGTTGAGATTCAAAAAATGAGATAGTGGAGGGAGATAATGGAGGAAATAAATAAAAAAATTATTTATTTCATGAGAAAGGAATCTTTGACCAAGTGGAGGATAAATAATTCATTTACATTATTTATTTGTACAAAAAGAAAGTGGGCATTTAATTAAAATAATTTATACAACCAATTTAATTAAATAGGAAGAAATGGAGAAGGAGAATTAAATAATTAATAATTATTATTTAACTATAGACGAATGATGAAAGGTAAATAATTAAATAAATAATTTATTTAATTATTGAAGAAAGGAGTGTTACCCACACAATTAAATTTAGTTAATTGATCGTAGTAGAATAAAGGTCAAGAGATGAATTAATTAAATAATTAAAATTATTTAATTATGTAAGGAAGAAGACCAAGAAAAATGACATGCAAACCAAGACATTTTTCAGTGTCTACATTTTTTCCCTCTTTGACATATGTAGTTCATCGCGTTGTGTCAAAGAAATTTAGTAAAAACATGCCCCAATGAAAGTAGGGTGGACATATGCCCCCTCAGGGAATTTTGCAAATTTAAAAAAAATAAAAAAAATTGAAAAATTGTTCTGATAGGTCAATTTGACAGCCAAGAGTTCAATGGTGCTGACAAAAATTATTTTCGAGGTCATTAGGGGGTCAAATTTAGGTTCAAAGTGATCAAAAAGTGCACCTAGTACACTTGCTAAGTGCAAACCCTAATTTTTTGTCTATAAATAGGACCTTGATTAAGAAAATTAGTCATTTGTGCATTCCAAATTTAGAAATATTAGGAGCTCTGGGACAGAGAAATTGAGAAGATGCCACCGGTTTCACACTCTACACATTGAGGCTATCGCATCCGAACATTCCACTAACTTGAGGGAGTGCCCGCCCCGATATGTACTTTGAACCCGCTTTGTCAATTTTTTATTTTCATGCATTTTTAAGTAGGAAAATTTTAGTAAGCAATTGCGTCGCACAAAATTCGATGCAATTGTGTGTGTGAACAATGTTGGTGACTACGACTCATCAAAATCACCTCATCATGATGCAACTATTAGGTCCTATGGTAGGGGTGGTTGTAGTGCGATGCATCTAAAATGGTGCACTGCATGTGATTTATGAGTCACAAATGTGACCAGAAATGATGCAATCGATATAAAACACCACATTTGCAAAGGGGAATGACGCATGTGCTAGGAAATGATGCAACTAATAAGGGGTTGACCACAATTGACCCCAATGATGCATTAGTTGAGGCGTGCGATGCACTTATAGTTGTGCGACACATGTGTAAGAACAATGACGTGAGTGAATTATGCAATGCAATTGACGGATGAAAAAAATTTCCCCGGTTTAGGATAAAATGACTTGTTCAATTTACGTCCAATAGGTCAAATGAGGGCTTTAAATTGACATGATGACTTTTTTGGTGACTTCAAGTTGTACTTCCCCCTATCTATACGCGGGAATTACGATCAGTGACATTTCAGCTTCGAGATCAGCCATTAGATGAAGAGAGGCGGGCATTGCTAGACCTCAGATTGTTCTATGTGACATATATGCCCATTATCAGGGAAAATAGAGGTATTTTGATAGCGCTGGTGAAGTACTGGCACTTTGAGACATGCACATTTCATCTTCCGACTGGAGAGGCTACTGTTACCTCGAAGGACATGTACAATATTTTGTGGTTGCTGATACGCAGAGAGCGGGTGCAATATGATCTCATCTAAGGATTGTAATCCATCTATGACTTTTATGATTATGAGGATGAGTCATAGCTTGGTATACATGGCTACGAGATCAGATGGGAGATCCTAGCAAAGAGATATGACATATTTGACTGTGTTCTATGCACATTGATTCCAAGTGTCCTAATTCTAGACCGTAGGGGCCATGGTTTCCTAGTAGGCTAGGAAGAGGTATTAGTAGGCATGGTACAGGATGAGACAGTTTATTCCTGGGAACCTTGTCTATTAGGCATGTTATAATTCCAGCTTCACAACATTCTATATCGGGGGGGATAGAGCATGAGCTACTAGGTGACATTACTCGTGGTATGGGCGTGGGAGCACATTGTAGTGTTTTGACCAGCAGTGGGTCGATAGTTGGGAGCTGGTACACCTTATGCATATCTGTATGGTGGTGTAGTCACTCAAAAACATGTAGCAGATACATGATATTGGAGATAGGCATTGATACATTGGCTATCTTTGTTTGGAGACTGTGTAGGGATTGTGATTTGTGGGTTAGCGAGGATGAGCATTTGTCGTGGTGTCATTAGCCTAGATATTTGATAGGTCAAACTGTATAGTCTCAACATATCATAGAGATTTATCTACCAGAGCGGGTTCAAAGGCAGTTTAGAGAGAGACAGGGTGTACCGACAGGGATAGTTGAGTTTGCACATTCTACATGCGAGGTACATCCATGGGGACAGGTGATACCAGTCACTACCATTGAGCAGGAGAATAATGCACTACATCTAGTGTAGTGGGCCTAGAGAAGGGGTGTAGCAGATCTAGGTATGACTCTCGAGTATGATGCATGGTGGCAGACCCATAAGCCATCTCCATATACAAATCTAGATCAGCTAGCACCTGTAGAGCACAGAGGTAGGGACCCGTGAGGCCGAAGGGGTGACAAGGGATGGAGGGGTGGAGGGTGAGGAGATGGAGGATGGAGGGATGGAGGATGGGGAGATGGGGGAGATGACAGAGGGTATGGTTAGGGAGGCCAAGGAGGAGAGATGGGAGGTAGCAGGTGGTGATACCTTTGTCATCGATCCACAAGGAGAGGAGGATCACCTAGAGGAGAGGGTAGCAAGGGAGATGGTGATGGAGGAGGGAGAGAAACATGCAGAGATACTAGCTCTAGAGGTGGGACATCAAGAGGTCGAGATGATGGAGGTAGAGGTAGAGGAGCATGTGGAGGATATGCGAGCGGAGGAGCATGCAGATGATCTAGATATGGGAGAGGTAGAGATAGTCCTCCAAGAGAGGATTGTGCCAGTTGTAGATGTAGAGGATGGATTGGAGGAGGTAGGGGTCAAGGTCAAGGATGGGTCAGTGGATCAGTGACTAGCCACTCTATTGGCACAGGTACAAGCACTAGAGGCCGAGGTGGTTGCATTGAGGTAAAAGAGGGACACCCTTAAAAAAGGGAGAGACCTAGCAGTGATCAACAAATTGAAAATAAACTAGAGGATGTTGGACTTTGTGGCTACATGCAATGGTTCAGTGGTTGATGTTGTGTGAGATTTGATCAAATCTAGCAGGGGGTTATAGTACTATAGAGATTTATATGAGGCAGCAATTCCACCAGAGAGGAGAGAGTTGAGCTTTTCTCAAGTTTAGAGTGGATCACAAGGTAGGTCACATAGTAGATCACATAGCAGACACTCTCACAGTAGATCATAGAATGGTGATGCATTGGGTCCAAGACGGTCCACCCCATATGAGTAGCCACCGACATCAAAGCATAGGTCTTCAGGCTCACCTCAGTGAGAGGACAGACAGGCATCTAGGTCAAGAGAGCAGGGAAGCTAAGGATAGGGCTCATTTTGATATGATGTATTATGACATTGTATTTTGATCATCAAGCTTGCAAACTCCATTTTGTTATATACGAGATATCTTGACATTGTACTATGACACATTTTGAGTGATATATGATATGAGTTTTGGCAGTGATTTATGATATGTAGTTTTATGTGATTATGCTTTATGGTTATGATGATGTTATGGATGTGATGCTTTTATGAGGTTTATTTATGCATTCTATATGATTATGTGATGTATTAATGCAATATGGATAACCTAATTTTCTGATGTGAAGTGATATCTAAATGCAATTAATGTTATGTCTATGGATGATGCATGTAATGATTAGAAATGCTTAATGTGAATGAAAAATATTATGTATGAAATGATTAGGATTATGCAATGCTTTTATAATGTCGATGCAATATATATGAAATGTGATAAATGTATATGATCATAATGCAAAATGCTATGATATGTCTAATATATTATGATGCTATGAAATGATAATGCTATATGGATGCACTCTATGTTTTTGTATTTTTGCATGAAAATACATGGCTAATTATGATGATAATTCCTTCTATAATGCTTCCTAAAATGATCATGTATGCAGGATATTTTTGTGTGTTACAAGATGCTATCAAGATGTAGATAGAAGAAATGCTAGTGTGGAGAAGATGAATGTTAGCATGAAGAATGGACAAGAGGATGGAGAGGCAAACAGGAAATGACAAAGGATGAACATTCATTCTTTTATATGTTTATCATCATCGGGCATCAAAAATGTCACAAATGGATCACAAACACCATGGTATGATGTGGACCAAGGTGTGCAAGGTGACCATTTGTGAGAGACAAGCAATCAAAAGACAATGCCAAAATACAAGGAATTCCCATACTCATACTAAGGACCCAATTGTCCTAGTCTTTTTGCCAAGACAAACCGCAAACAACAAGCAAAGAAAAGAGAACATGATCAATCATCACTCCTCTAAATCCTTAACATGACCAAGAACCAATCAAAAAGATAAGACAAAATCAGACCAACAAAGTTCTTTCCAAAGAGATAAAGTTTAGTGATGGGATTGAAAAGATTGATGTGATAGGATTGATTAGGTTTAGTTTCAGGAAAGACACACCTTGATGAAGGTAGATGACCAAGATGACTAATTTGATTGATTTTTTAACATGGGATTGACAAGATTGATGTGATAGGATTTATTAGGTTTAGTTTCAGGAAAGACACACCTTGATGAAGGTAGATGACCGAGATGACTAATTTGATTGATTTTTTAACAGAAAGTTGATTGATAGATTGACAAGGTTGATTAATTGACCAAGATGATGAGATTGATTTACCAAGTGATTAGATTAAGTTGTTTTGATAAGGTTTGATTGATACGATTGACCAATGTGATGACACCTAGTTTTAGGAAAGACATAGCCTATTTAAGGAAAAGAACACATCTGATAAAGTTGACCAATTGACCAATGTGATGAATGCCTAGCTGTAGGAAAGACATATCTTGCTTAAGGTGAATGACAAGGTTGACCAATTACAATGTCTAATCTCATAAAGGACACATCTTGATAGAAGACAAGAGATAAGACTGAATGAGACAAATGACATAGTGCCCCATTCCGATATAAGACCAATGACTTGATAGGGGTGATGATTAGGCAATTGATTGATTGAAGATTAAGGATTTGTTGGATATTGTTGTTAGTTGATTCATGATTTGGTTTGAATAATAATTGTGTGAGGACAAAGAACAAAACCAAACTTGAAAAACCCTAAAGGACTGACCTGGGGCCTCAGGGGCTCATCGACTAATGGCCTTTCCTATGTTATACACATAGAGACCTCATAGTTCAACATGACTTGACCTTGCTTTATTTGACAAAGGAATAACTCATGAATTGACCATTTATTCGACAAAAACCAAAAGGGCGAACGTAATTTCTTAGGGTCCCATTGAATGAGGGCCTTGCCTACGTAGCAAATGCACAGATACAATGTAGTTCAACCAAACTAACATAGACTGACTCCAACTCTGACTTTGTTTTTGGGAGTTTTAATGTTTTTTGATTTTGAAGGTTTTCTAATTTTTTTGGATTTTGATGTTTTATGATTTTTTTGGATTTTCATGTTTTATGTTTTTTTTGGATTTTGATGTTTTATGTTTTTTTGGATTTTGATGTTTTATGAATTTTTTTAGATTTTGAAGTTTTATGATTTTTTATGATTGATGTTTTATGTTTTTTTGGATTTTGATGTTTTATGATTTTTTTTGGATTTTGATGTTTTAAAAGGCTGATACCATGAAGATGTAAGTCAAGGAATTTCCCCTAGTCAGGTATAGGACCAACTTAGTATGCGTAAAGGGGAAGCAATGGATGAATGCAAAGAGTGGTCATGAAGGTGAAGAACACTAAATGTCAGTGGTTCTCAAGCCATGGAAAGGATGACAAAGCTTTATTATGGACAAATGATATGTACGAATGAATGAGCAAAGGATGGAAGACCAGGTAGAATGATAGTAGATGGAGGAGCATAGACTAACTACACATGGTGCTTGTTTGTCAGGTTTTCACCATGGTACTTATCCAAAGTGCCACTGAAGTGGTTTTCACTTTTGAGCGAATTATTTCTCTTTACTATTTTTTTTCACAAAGATGCTTGTTTGCTAGGTTTTCATCAGGGTGACTATGTTTTTGATTTTTTGTATTTTTTGTATTTTTTGACTTTTGATGGTATACTCTAAGAATTAGGTGTAGTACTTGTGAAGGTGCATGTTTTTGATGGGTTCAGGCAATGGTTCACCTTCAAGAGTAGAGAGTTGATAAGCATCGGATCCATATGTTGTGATGATTTAAGGGCCCAACCAATTGGGTTCAAACTTTTCAAGCTTTTCTCGATCTATTTGATTCTTTGAATTCTCTTTCACGACTAAGCCACCAATGTCAAAGATTCTAGGTTAAACCTTCTTGTTATATCTATGTCGAAGGCGGTTCTGATATGCCTACAAATGTGTCAAGGCATTTTGTCTCTTTTCATCCAATAACTCTAGCTCATGTAGACGGGATACATGGTATTCTTCTTGATCGATCAATCCTTGCATAGAGACTCTCAGGGATGGTAACTCAACCTCAATATGAAGTATGGCCTCAGATCCAAAGATGAGAAAATATGGATTGGATCTTGTAGGGGTGCAAACACTAGTATGGTAGGCCCATAAAGCAGGATTGAGTTGGAGATGTCAGTCATGGCCAACATCATCGACAGTCTTCTTTAAGATTTGAAGAATAGTATTATTAGATGCCTTAGAATGACCATTATCTTGGGGATAATATGGGGTGGAGAAATGATGTTAGATATGAAACTTTTTATAGATTTCACAAAAATATTGATTCTTGAAAGGGAAACCATTGTATGTAACAATAGACTGCAGGATTTGAATATTTTCTTACCAATAATATAGGTCGTCGGGATGGCTTCAATCCATTTGGTAAAGTATTATGTAGCAACAAGGATTAACTTATGCCCATTTTTAGAAGTGGGATGGATCTTTCCTATGAGGTTGAGTCCCCATTGATAAAATGGCCATGGTGATGTAAGCAGCTACAATTCTTAAGTTGGTGCATGTATAAGATCTCCATGAATTTGACATTGATGACACCTCTTCACAAAGTGGTAGGCATCATGTTCCATTGTAGGCCAATAATATCTTGTACTCATAAGATTTTTAGCTAAGATAGGACCAGCAAAGTGAGCTCTACATATACCATGGTGAACCTCTTGTAAGGCCATTTGTGCTTCATGTGAGTCAAGACATCGGAGGAGGGTTCCGTCTAGGCTACAACAATAAAGGGTATCTCCGATGATGGCATATTTAGAGGCTTTTCGGATAAAGGTTTTGTGTTGGTTGGGGAACAAGTCAAGAGGGATAATTTATTCATGCAAGTAGTTGTAAATTCCTTTGTACCAAGGATATTCAAGACCAACAAGCTTTCACACAAGTTTAGTTTCGGGGACATCAAACACAGGGACCAATAGTTGTTCCACCAACTCATATTGTGATGCATTGTTAGGAATGTCCAAGAGAGATCCAATTGTTTCCATTACGTCAGCTACCTTGTTCTGGATTCTTGATATTTTTTCAAAGGTAATAGCTTCAAAGTACATCCTAAAACTATCAACCATGTGCTTGTAAGGCATTAGCTTCTCATCCTTGGTATCATAATCATCATTGACTTTCTTTATCACTAGCTGGGAATCACCATAAACTTGAAGATCCTTTATTTCCTATTTAATTGCCATTGGGAGTCCTATTAGTAATGCCTCATACTCAACTATATTATTGGTGCACAAAATGCTATTCAAAATGATTTAGGAATGGAATCCCCTTGAGGTGTGATGAATAAAATGCCATCTCTAGAACCATGACTTATGTAGGACCCATCAAAGTACAATTTCCATGTTGTTGGTGTTTCTATGACAAAGTTTGATTCATCTGAAAATTCAGATATTAGAGGATGGTCTAGTTTTACTGGTGCATCTAGAAGTTGATCAGATATCACTTATCCTTTTATTTCTTTTCGATCAACATATTCAATGTCATACTCGCTTAAGATCATCACCCACTTAGCTAAGCATCCTGTCATAGCTACTTTATTGAGAAGATACTTTAGAGGATGAGTTTTGGTTATCAACTTTGTCATGTGGTTTAGCATATAATTGCTCAATTTATAGGCTACAAACACAACTATTAGGCATGCTTGTTCAATAGGGTTGTAGTTTAGCTCATATCCAACCAAGGTACGACTAATGTAGATTGCTCATTCTTTTCCATCATTATCATTTTGTGCCAATAATGCCCCCAATGCTGATGTAGTTGTTGTTATGTACAAAATCAAATGTCTTCCATCAATCAAAGGCATAAGAACTGGTGAGGTCAACAGATAATGCTTGATTTGATCAAATGCTTCTTCACATTTTTTTTCCAAATGAAGGGAATTCCTTTTCACAATAAATGTTGAAATGGATGAATCTTATCTACTAGTTGGGTGATGAATCTATGGATTGATCACAATCTTCCTTAGAAACCCCTTAGCTAATTGATGTTGGTGGGTGGTGACATGTACAAAATAGCTTTTATTTTTGCAGGATCAACCTCTATTCCTCTACGGGAGACAATGTATCCTAAAAGATTGTCTGATTGGACCCTGAAAACATATTTCTTTAGATTTAACCTGATTTTGTACTTTTTAAGTCATGTGAAAATCTTATCCAAAACTGCTAGGTGACCATTTCTTTTTAGATATTTTGAGAAAAGGCCATCAACATAATCCTCTGTAAGTACGTGCATATAATCATGAAAAATGGTATTCATGGCTCTTTGATATGTAGCTCCAGCGTTCTTAAGTCCAAATGGTATAACGTTCCAATAGAAAGTTCCCCAAGCGCATGTAAAGGTTGTCTTTGGTTGATGTTCAAGAGCAATCCTTATCTGGTTATAGCCTCAGAATCCATCCATAAGTGATAGCATTTCATATCTTGTAGTGAGATCCACTATTATGTCAATATTTGGTAAGGGGAAATTGTCTTTAGGACAAGCTTTGTTAAGATCCCTGAAATTCGTGCATTCTCTTATTTGACCATTCAGTTTTGTGACAAAAATAAGATTTGATATTCAATCTGCATAATCAATAGAGCATGTGAATCCAACATCCAAGAGTTTCTTTAGTTCAACCTTGACCAGGAGTGCAATCTGCAGGTGCATTTTCCTTAGCTTTTGTTTGTATGGTTTGGCATTTGGTATCAATGTCAAGTGATGTAGAACAAGCTCGAGGTCCAACCTAGGAATATCAACATATGACCATGCAAAATTAACTTGTCTCATTGAAAAAAATGTTGTAAACTCGAGCTTTTCCTTGGCAGTCAAAGATGTTGCAAGTTGTATGATTCTAGAGTTGTCTTGTGTCCCGATGTTCACTTCTTTTGTCTCTTCTATGAGTAATGGTGATTTCTCTCAGTCTATAGGGAGACTGTCCAATCCTCCATCCTTAGGTGCCTCAAAGAGGTTTTCACCTTCAAATACGTCCTTTATTTTTACTTTTTCATGATCAACAAGCGCCTTTTGATTTTCACCTAAAGACCTAGATTCTTTTTATTTTGACTTTTTTCATTCACTTTTGCAACTAGAGGAAAGGCTAGCCTCACCAAAGTATTCTACACTATTTATTTATATGACAAATCCAACCTTATGATCCCCACTTGGTATTCCTTCACGAAGTTCCATGAACTCAACAATTGCTTCATCATCCTCAAATGTGTCTAAACTTTGTGGTTCTTGTTGATCCCAATCTATTAACTATGGGTAAACAAGGGGTAGGCCATCATTGGTGTTGTCAAGGGCCATGGTGTAGGAAGATAAAGTAAAGACAGAGGTAGAATCATCACATTCCCAAAAGGTTTCAATCCAATCTTCCCTTTCCAAGGGGATTTTTTGGTGGGAATTTGACAAATTTTGTGGGGGACCAATTTTAAACATCTGATTAAATCTTTCCTTAAAGGTAGGCTAACTAGGTTCTCTAAATTTTTCCTCAAGGTTATAGTCATTGAATGATTTTTCAGAACCCCATTCCCATAGATTTAAATCCGAGTTAGTATAGTATTCCTCTGATGTCTCGATTTCATTTGAAGCATTAACAGTCTCACTCGAAGGTAACTCGATACCCCGGATAGTCACTTTTACTAGTACAAACCCTAACCCACTATACTTTGGTAATTTATGGGGTAGCAAGGATTCCACTATCCCATGTTTTTTTAGACCAAGGCCATTGTTTCCATCATATTCTTGTTGCTTCATCAAGAGGAACCCTTTTGGATATTGTTCAACCAACAACTGCTTAGGTTCTATGTCCTCCTCTTCTTTATATAGCCATATGTAAATGTGGTCATCCAAAGATTCTTTGGCTAAATCCCCCCATTTAGTGAAGGTTGTAGAGGGATTATGGATGATAACCTTAGGATGTATGAGATGCGGCTTACCATAAGACTTTGGTCATTTAGGTAACTTTCTAATGAAAAAGAGGCTCTTCATGTTATATTATTTGCATCCTTTGTCTTGAATTTGGACTTTGGGTTTGTACGGCGGGGTGAATGGAGTGGATAATTTGACAAGGGTTAGATGGATTAGTATAGTGTAATGAGGTGGAAGATGAGTCCTCTCAATTTATGGGCACTTTGCATTTAACGGTTCCTTTTAGGTTTGTGCAATACTGAAAGGGATCAAGATCACCAAGAATAGTAATTTAAGTACCATTATGTGGAAACTTGAGGCATTGGTGGTATGTGGATGGTATGTCTTTCATGGCATGAATCCATGGGTGGCTAAGGAGAATTTTGTAGTGTAAATCCATATCCAAGACATGAAAAACTATATTTTGCATAGTTGGACCAACTTTTATGGGAAGCGAAATTACTCCTTTAGATAAACATTCAATATCATCATAGGATTTGATAATAATTTTCTTGGTTTGATCTATGAAATTCTCAAAGTATCCCAATTCTTTTACCAATTTTAGAGAGAAAATGTTTAGACCTAATCCATTGTCTACCAAGACTCATCTAATCTTATGTTTATTTACGTAGACCTCTAGGTGTAGGGGATCATGGTGCAGGGGCACCCTTGGTTCCAGGTGCACCCTTGGGTTTATGTAATGAATTTTTGGTTTTTGTTCAAGTGAGTGTTGATTTCATGTAATAAGGTCCTTTGAGGCCATTTCATGTTAGTTGGAGTTAGTTTGATTCATTATGGAGTCTCTAGGTGCAAGGTTAAGTGAAAATGCAAATGTTGTCAACATTGTTCAAAAGTTGTCAAGCAACTTTGCAATTTTTTGCAAACTAATGTAATTTGATGTAACTAAACCAAATACGATTGGGGAGAGTTAGAATATGGTTTTAAACATTGAAATAATCCTTTTAATCTTGAAAGGAGAGGTTGGAATGAAATTTAGGGAATGAAAGCTCTTTTTTTGCACATCTATTTTTGTGTTTTCCTTGCTTCTTTCAATTTCTGTCACATTGTCAAATTATGGGTGCATTGTACGGATGAAATGGTGGTTGTATGTTGTAGAGGAGGGTCTTAGATTTATTTTGGCTTTTATTTGATAAGGATTCATAAATTTTTGAGAGAGATATGAGCATTTTCGTGAAAATCGTTCTAAACCTTGCCTAGGGTTTCAAACTTGCAAAAAGCTACCATAACTCCAGTTTCCTCCATGGAAATGCTACAAATTGGTGGAAAATTCTGTATTGGAATCATCTACATCCATGAAAATTTTGGGACCATTTCATTCACGTGGGAAAAAGAACTCTTCACCAAAAAATTCTGATTTTGTAGAGAAACAATCCAAAAAAAACCCTCTTAGAAGTAGGATAGTCAAATTTTGAGCCCCTCCGTACAAAGCAACCCTACCTTATTTTTAGATATGTATAAGAATGACCAAATTGGTATCCTAAATGAGTCTCCTTTTTTGTAGATCAGGTCTGGGTCAAAAGATATGTCCAAGGCCTTTTTGAAAGGCTACAAGCAAGAATGAGGGTTTGTGAAGGAAAACCCATAGTTTGATGAACAAAGGCACTTGTAAGTGGTTGTATAAGGTTTTTTTGTCATTGTACACCCCTTCTCTATATCATATCATTATGATCAAACTTTTTCACTAGGTCTTGTTCAGAGAAGGTGGCATGATGCGGCATAGCTAGGTATCCAACCATGCCCTGAAATTCATTGACATCTAGATTAGTGGGTACGGATGTTTTTTGCAAGGTTTTATCAAGGATGGATCTTTGTTGTGGGGATACATAGAGAAGTTCCAAAATAGAAATTTGTTTGAGTCTTCCCTAGCTGCTCTAGGATATTGTACTATCCTTTTGGTTGTGGATTGGGAGGAGGTCCTAGAAGAGTTACCTTGGCTCTACAAGTGGTGATAGCACACTCTAAACTTTTCTTATTTATGGTAATGGTGGCAACATGATCATCAAAGGTTTGTATATTTTGGATAATAGTGTTTTAATCATGCATGATGCAAGTATAATTGGCATTATTGTTATTCCCTAAACTATAGGCTTTTCCTTTGTCATGATCTTGCAAGGGAGTTTTAAATATGGTATGATGAGTATTTTTCTTGCCTTGTGAATTTTCTATTGAAATGATTCCTTGTTCGATGAGATCTTGAATGAAATTTTTGAGTGTCTAGCATCAAGATGTCTTATGTCCCTTTCCATAGTGATATTCACAATATTCATTTTCCTTACCAACTGGGTTTGATCAATGAGGGTTCATAGTTTTTGATGTTTGGTAACTAGATAACATTGGATTGTAAGATTGTCTTTAGGACTGATTCAATAGGTTCACCCAATGGGGTATATGTTCTCTTAGCACATGGGGGACCTATGCATTGTTGATTGGTTTGGACTACATTCAATGTTTGACCTTGACCTTGTGTTAGGGAATTTGATGTGTTTGATGTGTTTGATGTTGAAGGACCTTTGAGATGAATGGTAGGACCTTTGTTTATCACTTTAGCATTGACAACTCCATCATTAGTTACATTCTTGTTTCAGGACCAATATTTACCTTTGTCATTATTGGGCTTTGGGGTCTCTTTCTGTAATTTGACTAGTCCCTTTGTGACAAGACCCTTTTCAATAAGGACACCTTTCTCAAGGATTTCATCAAAAGTTATGCAACATTGGATTTGAAGACTGCTCATCATTTTTGCATTAATATTTTTCACAAATATGGTGACTAGTTGTTTCTTAGGGATGTGACAAGGAAACTTACTTGCTATAATTTTCCATCTTTGGTAAAATGAGGTAAGTGACTCCCCTTCTTCTTGATTAGTGGTGCATAATGTTGTGAGGGTTACATCACTTTCAATGTTAAAGGTAAAGTGATTAATGAATTTATCAGCCAATTCCCCCCATGTTCTAATCCCTGGAGGAAGATGTGAAAACCAATCTAGGGCCAACCCCATGAGACTTCATGGGAATAGTCTCATCAAATAGGTAGGATCATATGTGATTTCCATACATGTATTAAATTCTCATATGTGTTCCACTGGATCTCCTTTCCCTTTGTACTTGGGTAAAATTGGTGTCATGAAGTGAGGGGGAAAGGGCGACATGTGGAGATTTATGTCAAATGGATAGGGGCACAATTCCTCTATAGAATATTTTTTCTTGTTGGTCCCCAATTGCATGTTTGTCATCTATTGTTGTATGGCATGTATTTGTTGCATCAAGGTGTCCATAAGAGATGGTGTTGTGTTGGTTTGACTTGGTGTTATGACATTGGTTTTAAGGTCATATGTTGGATTTGGATTTGGATTGGAATTTTATAGCATGGGGCCTTGGTTACCTTAGTGATATTGATGTATAAACATTGCATTACTGTTGGTTTCTTTTGGAGTGAAATTGGTATTTAGATTGGTCTCAAAATTCATGTTTGTATTTGGTATAACATTTTGAAATTGTGGTGTGGGTCCTTGATTTATGTTTTGGGTTTGGAATGTTGGACCTTGATTTGTGTTTTGGAAAGATGGTGTAATTCCTTGATTGGTATTTGAAAATGTAGGTCCTTGAGTTGCATTTGAAAATGTAGGTCCTTGATTGGAATTTTGGAATGAGGAAGTGGGTCCTTGGTTGGTGCTTTGATTTGGCATTTTTCGTGGGACAATATGAATTCTCCTAGATTTGTTTAGTTGATTTTGATTTTATGGGGTAGTGTTTTGAATTCAAAATGTAGGACCTTGATTTGTGCTTTGAAATATGGGTGTAGGACCTTGAGACATAAAATTGGTTGGTATTTTGAAGATGAGGATTTGTGAAGATCTTATCCATGGAATTTGATGAGCTACCAAATGTAAAATTTTGTCCTTGTGTTGTTGCATGAATTATCGTGTTTCCAAATGTGGGGATATTAGGGGTATGTGTGGTAGTGGTTTCCATGTGTGTTGTCCCAAGTGGCATAGTAGACATTTTTGTGAAGATGGCATCCCTAATGCAAATGGGTTTTGAGTAACTCCGTCCATAATTGTGGAGACATCAAAGCCTTGAGGGAATTTAGTACCCTTTTTAGCTAGTGCATAGAAGTATATATTAGGATCAACACCAACGAGCTCATCAACAAGGTGTAAAATCCTTGGATATTAGTAAGCTCTTTCCATCCCCTCGGGAGTCAATTTCTTGTTGAAAGCATCTAAGCCTAGATTGTCAAGTGTGTTGATTGGGTCTCTTTGTGGTTTTCTTTTTGTGGTGTAGATTGATCTGAATTTAATCCAAAGTTGGTGTCATGATGTCGACTAGAAAATAGGTCATTTGAGGAATCCATGTCCTTTCTTTTAGTTTGTGACCTTGTTTCAACCATGTAATACTTGCAAGTTTTGAAGGTATTGCAAGGTAATATGAAGCTAAACTATGTTTTTATGATTTTTTTGGGTATAAGGATGCAAGGTGATCATGCAAGGTTAATGACCTTAAGACTAAAGGATGGGATTAAATGAGGCTACATGAAACTAATGGATGTCAAATGGTACCAAAGGGAGACTAATTAATAATCAAAGATAATGATATGGAGGCTAGGTAATTCTAAAGGTTAAGATGCAACTAAGTCTAAGATGAGGATACACTATATTTTTGTGATTTTTGGGATATAAGGTTGCAAGGTGAAAATGCAATCTAAGTCCAAGACTAAGGAATTATAGGATGATAATGAGATATGGTATGAAGCTAAATGAAAATAACACTAAGGATATGGACCTTAAGATTTAAGAAAAAGGATGGTAACCAAGCTATTGTAGGTCCAAGATAACAAACCCAAATGTCAATTGACCTTTGTGATGACCAATATTGAGAAAATGATGGATTTGACAAGGTGATTCTAAACTAGGACACAAGTTTGAGACTCAATTTTTGACCAAGATGATAATGAAAAATGTTGATAAATGAAAAGATGAAGGTCAATGACAAGCTAGATAAGTAACCATGGACTATCCAAAGGCTTGATTATCTTCCTATGTCTAAAATCTACAAGGTATGTGCAACCTAAGGTCTAAGATTAATTATGCAAGGCAAAGGTAACCTAAAGTGTTATGCAAACCTAAATGAGGATGATGGAATGGACTGGTAAAACCCTACAAGTCTAAGGTGAAAATGACAAGTTCACTATAAAAATGAATTGGATCAGTTTTGAAAAAGAATTTTGTGAAATTGTGGCTATCAGGCAATTGTGGCACTATTTTTCTCAAATGCATCATTCAGTTGCGGGTTTTTGATGATTAATTGTGATGCACTGTAGCAGTTGTGGATTTGTGTTAAGCAATTGTGTAGTATATCAATTGTAGTTTTTTGGTCAACAATTATGACATAGAATGCGGTTATGGGCCTGTTTTGATCAATTGCGGTTCACAAAGTGTTTGTTTTGTAAATTGATGGTTTTTTTATGGATTTTTAACTGGTTTTGATGAGATTTTGTGAAATAAAATTTGGAAAACACAGAAAAAAATCAACAAACACTTGTTTGGTTTGATTTTGACTGTGAAAATGTTTGATTTCAATGTGAAGAAAGATACTCATAGGCAATGCACAACCTAGGCTAGAAAAGTACTACCTATTGGATCCCCTACTTGGATTGCTCCAAACACCTAAACAAAGCGTACAACTAGAGATATTGGTGGCGTTGGCCCCCCTTACACATCACGAGCTCACAAAAACCTCAAGGGATTTTTGTCTCTACAATGAATGGTGGAACGTAGGGTGGCTTCAAAATGACCGTTCTTGTGCCAACAAGTAAAAGGGTTTTTTGGCCACTAAAAAAATTGGTTCTTATTATGTGTTTTGGGGTAATACCAATGCCTATGTGTGAGGAAAGATTAGCTCAATTAAGAGGATTCCCAATCCCTTCCTAAGAAAGTATTTTGACGTATCATACGAACACTAGGGGTGGAACTTGTCTACATAGGAAATCCTCACCAGGTGATCAAAGACTTTCCCAATGATGACAAAAATTTATATATCAAACCAAATTAGTGTCACTTGGGTCGTTCCCTCTCACAAGATGGGAGGCAGGCCCTCTAAAGGTGACAAAAGTGAGAAAGTACGTTGTTTTTTATCTCCTAAATCATACGAAGCATAAGGAGAGAGCATACACAATACCTTTTTCTCACACTCGCATGGGATTCATTTTAAGAAGAAAATTCCAAATCCAAATGTGTGGGTGGTTAAACAAGTGAAAAAGGAATGCTTTTGATTCTCAAGATTACCAAATGGTGCAAGAGAAGAGCATACACATCCAATGGAAAATGCAAACCACAAGACAAAAAACACACATTAATTTTAACCTTGCTTATGATTTCAAACAAACACTTGGATTCTTTTTAGACCAATGGCATGTGATGCAAGTTCGTTTTAGCTCCCATGAGTGAAATATGCATTTTTTTGTTCATTTTAACCTTTATGAATGAACATGCGTATTCATTTTAACCTTTATGAGTGTGATGCAAGTTTGTAGTTGAAAGAAAACAAATAAAACTAATTAACTTAAATGAAAAGGTGTGTAATCTCGATTGTTTCAAAAGAAACAGTTTGTAAAACTCAAGTCCAATGCCACACACTGAAAATAGAAGGTTAGCAAACCAAAAACCTTATTCTAAAGAAAACCCAAAAGGAAAAACTCAAATAAAATTAAAAACTGAAAAGCTATACCTAAACAGGAAATTGCGTCGTTTGGGCTAACAGTTGTGACATTGTAATGCGTTGTTTGGGCCTGTAGTTGCATCATTGTTCAAATCTAAAAGACCACATTCATTTGTGTCGATCCCCTTCACAGTTGCATTTCTATTTCAAATTTAGGATTCATGCCTTCAGTTGTGTCACTATTTTTAGCAGTTGCGTCATTATTTTGAATTTTGAAAATGCACCTTCAGTTGTGTTGTTGTTCTTTGCAGTTGCAACTCACGACCTATTACAAAGCAAAAATCAAAAATCAAAACATTCATTTTTTACAAAATTTTGTCCATTTCACATCAAGTTCACCAATGTAAGATAGGAAAATTCAAATAGCATAGATTAAGTGACAACCACAACACTATCTAAGCTAAAATCCCAATCAAAAACTAGAGAGAACAAAAAAAAATGAGGAATAAAATGAAAGCATTCAAACAAAAGCACTCCCCATGTTGAAGTTGAATCACCTCCCTTGTCTCTCCTCAAATAGACTTTGCAAGTTTTCCCTTAGATTGTTGTGTGTGTACGTAAATACCTGCTAACAATAAGCATGAAAGTCGAAGATATGTGGTTGTTAAATTGAAAATGGAGGAGAAAGGCTTCTTTTATAGACAACCATTTGAATGGATGGATGAGATTGAGCTTCTAGAAAGATTCTCAGATTGATAGTTGAGGATGCATGCACAACAGAGTAGTGGGCTAGGGACAGCTATGACATGGACGGTTAAGATTGAAAAGAGATCAGAGGCAATTAATGGTTGAGATTCAAAAATGAGATAGTGGAGGGAGATAATGGAGGAAATAAATAATAAAATCATTTATTTCATGAGAAAGGAATCTTTGAGGTCAAGTGGAGGATAAATAATTCATTTAAATTATTTATTTGTACAAAAATAAAGTGGCATTTAATTAAAATGATTTATACAACCAATTTAACTAAATAGGAAGAAATGGAGAAGGAGAATTAAAAAATTATTTAAATTAATTATTTAATGGGGGGGGAAATGACAAGAGATAATTAAATAATTTTGATAATTATTTAACTATAGAAGAATTGAAAGATTAATGAATAGATAAATAATTAATAATAATTATTCAACTATAGATGAATGATGAAAGGTAAATAATTAAATAAATGATAATTTATTTAATTATTGAAGAAAGGAGTTTTAGTGACAATTAAATTTATTTAATTGATTGTAGTAAATAAAGGTCAAGAGATGAATTAAATAAATAATTAAAATTATTTAATTTCATAGGGAAGAAGACCAAGAAAAATGACACTCACAGACCAAGGCATTTTTTAGTTCATCGTGTTGTGTCAAAGAAATTGAATCAAAACATGCCCTGGTGAAAGCAGGGTGGACGTATGCCCTCTCGAGAGAATTTTGCAAATTTTCAAAAAAATTGAAATTTTTTTCTGATAGGTCACATTTTTTCCCTCTTTGACATAATGCAATTTTTCATGTTGTGTCAAAGAAATTTAGTCAAAACATGCCCCGGTGAAAGCAGGGTGGACGTATGCCCCCTCGAGAGAATTTTGCAAATTTTCAAAAAAAATCAAAAAATTTAAAAAATTATTCCGATAGGTCACATTTTTTCCCTCTTTGAAATAATGTAGTTCATCATGTTATGTCAAAGAAATTCAATCAAAACATGCCCTGGTGAAAGCAGGGTGGACGTATGCCCCCTCGGGAGAATTTTGCAAATTTTCAAAAAAAAAAGAAAATTTGTTTTGATAGGTCAATTTGATAGCCAAGAGTTCAATGGTGTTGATGGAAATGATTTTTGAGGTCATTAAGGGGGTAAAATTTAGGTTCAAAGTGATCAAAAAGTGTGCCCAATAACTTGTTAAGTGCAAACCCTATTTTTTTGTCTATAAATGACCTTGATTAAGAAAATTAGTCATTTGTGCATTTCAAATTTAGAAATCTTAGGAGCTTTGGGAGGGAGAAGTTGAGAAGATGTCGTTGGTTCCACACTTCGCACATTGAGGCTACCGCATCCAAACGTTCTGCCAACTTGAGGGAGAGCCCGCCCCAATATGTACTCCAAACCCGCTTTGTCAATTATTTGATTATCATGCATTTTTAGGTATGAAAAATTTAGCAGGAAATTGTGTCACACAAAGTTTAACGCAATTGTGTGCACTAACGATGCAGGTGACTATGGTTCACCGCAATCGCCTCGTCGTGACACAACTATTAGGTCCTAGGGTAGGGGCAGTTGTAGTCTGACACATCTAAAATGGTGCACCGCATGTTTGCCAATGTAAGATAGGAAAATTCAAATAGCATAGATTAAGTGACAACCACAACACTATCTAAGCTAAAATCCCAATCAAAAACAAGAGAGAACAAATAAATATGAGGAATAAAATGAAAGCATTCAAAGAAAAGCACTCGGCATGTTGAAGTTAAATCACCTCCCTCGTCTCTCCTCAAATAGCCTTTGCAAGTTTTCCCTCAAATCATTGTGTGTGTATGCAAATACCTACAAACAATAAGCATGAAAGTTAGAGATATGTCGTTGTTAAATTGAAAATGGAGGAGAAAGGATTCTTTTATAGATAGCCATTATGAAAGGAAATAGAAAAGAGCAATGGAAAGTACTAATAAAGAGCAATTGTTTGAAGGAAAGAGATTACCAAATAAATTGAAGTAGCCAATCCAAGCTCCACCAAAGCAAGAGAGACACAAGAATTTGTTAAGGGGAAAAAACAAGAAAAAACCCCAATATTATGAATGGAGGCAAAATGCCTAAAGAATAATACAAAGAGAGAGAGCTTCAGCCTTAGCTTGCTTGCATGAGTCTTGAAGAATGAGAGGAGAGGCACCTCAATAAGTAGAGGTGAGAAGAAGGAGTTAGAATGTAACTCCCAACTCAATGAATGCCACCATTCATCTATGTGTGTGCAAAGTGTCACCTCTTAAGGAGGTGGTTACAAATATTCCTTAATAAAGGAATTAAAAAATAAGCCATCCTCACACGTGTGAGATGACAAAAGACAAAAGACTTGTAGGGATTCCTTTGGAATATTCCTACAAGTTAATAAATAATTACAATTAAAGAATAACCTTTACCAAGTAAAGATTAATCTTCTAACATCCCCCCTTAAGCTTTACTTGGGAGGTTACATCAAACCCTTCAATGGGTTGTAATCCAAGATTTTTACAATGAAAGAGAAATTTATCTTTACAAAGAGCTTTGGTGAGAATATCTGCAACTTGATCTTCACCTTTACAATACAAAAGAGAAATTTGTTTGTCTTCAATTTGCTCTCTAATGAAGTGATGTTGAAGAGAAATGTGCTTGGTCCTTGCATGAAAAATTGGATTCTTTGCTAAAGCAATAGAACTTTGATTATCACAATATAAAGGAGTGGGATCCTTTTGAGGTAGACCCAAGTCTTCAAGTAATCTTCTTAACCATAATGCCTCTTTAGATGCATTTGTACAAGCTTTATATTCAGCTTCTTTAGGTGTTTTCCAAATTTGCATACCCAAAAAATAATGTAATAGGCCTAAATCAGTCATTTGAGATTGTTGATTGAGTTGAGACTTAACATCACTAATCAAATTGTTAGAACTAGAAGTGATAATTAAATCATCAACATATAAAATAATAATCACAATATCATCTTCACTATGCTTAATATATAAATTGGGATCATTTTTACTTCTAATGAAACCTTGAGATAGAAAGAAAGCATTGATTTTAGAATACCATTCTCTAGGAGATTGCTTTAAACCATAAATTGATTTCTTCAATTTGCAAACAAGATTTTCATTACCTTCCTTAATGAAACCCAAAGGTTGAGACATATAAATTTCTTCATGTAAATCACCATTTAAAAATGCACTTTTAACATCCATTTGATGAATAGGCCAATGCATATGAGAAGCTAAAGCAAGAACTAATTTAATAGTTGGCATCTTAGCTACTGGAGCAAATGTTTCATTATAATCTAATCCTTCAATTTGAGAAAAGCCCCTAGCAACTAATCTAGCTTTAAACTTGCTAACTTCATTATTTGCATTAACCTTAGTTTTATACAACCATTTGCATGAAACAAGATTCTTACCTTGAGGTAATGGAACTAAATCCCAAGTATGATTAGCAATTAAAGTATCATATTCTTCTTGCATAGCCTTTTGCCAATGAGGTTGATCTTTAGCTTGTTCATAAGTTTGAGGATCATTTGAATTCATAATGTTAGACATCAAAGCATAATTACAATAATTTGCCTTTCTTCTTTTAGGTGGATTTTTAGCTAAATAATCCTCACTTTCTTGCAACAAGCTTTTAAACCATTTTGGCATTATTTTAGATGTAGGAGTATCATCAGTAGAAGAAGAATCACGAGGAGAAATTTCAACATTTTCATCATCACTATCACTATGAGTAAGAGATGCATTAGGAGGGTTAAGAGGAGTTTCAACTTGAGGAGTATCCTCCACAACAATAACTTTATTTTGAGAAGAATCAATATTATGCACTTTAGAACAATCATGAACACCATTTTCAGCAATGCATACATCTCTAGCAACTTTAACTTTGTTAGTAAGAGGATTATAAACTCTATAAGCTTTAGAATGTTCATCATAACCAACAAAAATATGATAAGAAGATTTAGTATGCGAGCTTGTCCCCAAAAAGCTACCCAAAAATTAGAAACCCGCCCATAAATAGAGATCCTCATTAGTTTGGAGCCAAAACAACATTCAAATTTGAGTTTAGGCGGTTTGGCGCTGAAAATTTACAACATGAAGTTCAAATTTCAAAAGAGCATTTGCAATTGTATCTTCTAGAAAGTGCGCCAACTTCCAGGCCATAACTTTTGATCTGGGACTCCGATTCGCGAACCGTTTGAACCGTTGGAAAGGTCTCGAAGTCAATAACACCAAAATTGCTACGCCAATTTTAGAAAGTTTTGGGGCTGTTCCGGAACTCTAAGTGCCTCAAATCTAACTCGGAAGATTTTCAGGTGCAAATCTGGGAAACTAAAACTGCAATATCTTTCAACCCAAGAACAGAAAATAAAATTGGGAATTTCATTATGATGAAAAGGGTATCCAAAAATGTAAAAACATCTAAAAACCGAGAAACTTGAAATTTAACTATTTTTGGGTGATGCAAGATTGCCCTTACACCACTGGATGCTCCTGCATCAGCTTAATACCAAATGATTAAAAATAACTATTAAAATCATTGTTCACATATTCTTTTCCATTATCAATTCTAAGAATTTTAAGTTTAAAACCAAATTGCCTTTCAACAAATTTACGAAATTCAGAAAATATATCAAGAACTTGATCCTTACTATGAAGAAAATAGATCCAAGTTCTTCTAGAAAAATCATCAACAAAAGTAAGTGCATACCTTGATCCTTGGATGGAGTTATTCTCCATGGGTCCCAAAAGGTCACTATGAACTAGGTGCAACTTATGAGTTGCCCTCCATGATTGACCATGTGGAAAGGGCTCCCTATGCATCTTACCACTCATGCATCTTGTGCATACAATTTTAGATGGAACAATACTAGGCAATCCATCTACCATATTAAGCTTTTGCATTAAAGCAATATTGTTAGCATTTATATGACCAAGTCTTTCATGCCAAACATTGAAATCAATGGTAGATATTAAAGAGCATCTAGATTGAGCAAACTCATAAAATTTGAACAAATTATCATTGTCTAATTTAGCATTAGCAATGACCTTGTTTTGTTTTGGATCAATAACATAGCACATATCTTTGTAAAATTCTATTTTATAATCTTGACAAAGCTTAGCAACTGAAAGCAAGTTAGTCTTTAATTCAGGAACATATAAAACATCATGCAATTTACCATTAGGAACATTCACATCTCCAATTGCTTCTACTTTACAAGTATGATTATTAGCAAGTTGAAGAGGAACATTAGATATATCAGGTTGCATAGACTCAAAAACTTCTTTATGTGAAGTAACATGTTGAGATGCACCTGAATCAATAACCCATTCAAGAGGTTGAGAAACATTAGTACTACAAGTAAAAGCACGTCTAGATTGATTTGCATTATTTTGAAACTTATAATTATTAGGTTTATTTTGCTTCATAGGCTTTTTCTCATTTTTCTTTTTAAAACAAGTATTTTGCCAATGACCATCCTTATTACAATAAGTGCAATGAGGTGTCTTAGAAGAGTTAAACTTTCTAGGATCATTGTCATTATTATAATGAGGTTTGGGATTATAATGTTGTTTAGAATGAGGTTTAAAATTTTGCTTATGATTAGATAAGAAAGCATGTTCATTAGACTTAAGAGTACCAAACTGAATTAACTTAGCCTCTTCTTGTCTTAATAAATCACGAAAAATATCATAAGTTAATTGAGTAGCTAAAGAAGGAATAGCTAATTGAGCATGAATATTAGTAATGAATTGTTGAAATTGTCTAGGAAGACACTTTTTAAGAATAAGATGAATTAATCTAAGATTATCTAATTTAACTCCTAAACCATCCAATTGACTATTTAAAGCATCAAATTTCAATAAAAATTCATCCATAGATTTAAAATCACAATACCTCAAATCTTCAAGTTGATCTTGAATTTGAATTTTTCTTGAATCATTTGTACTATCATAGATTGTTTTGAGTTTGTCCCATGCTTCATAGGCAGTTGTGCATGTCCCAATATGAACATAAAGTTTGGGTGACATGGAGATACCTATGAGGCCAAGGGCTTCCTCATTTTTGAGATTCCATTTTTTGATTTCATCTTTAGATGCAGATGAACCTGGTTTAGATTTAGAATCTGTGGCTACATCTAAAAGATGTTTAAAATGAAAAATGAAACAAATATGAGTCTTCCAAGAATGATAGTTAGAACTAGTTAATTTAATTTTAGGGATTAAAGTTGACATGACTGTAATAAAAACAACTATTATAAATATTTGCTTAAAAATATCTCTTTTTAAAAAAAAAATTGCCTAAAAATAAGCCCCTTAAGACTAAAATATTAAGAAAACTTCTTTTAAAAAAATAAATCAATTAATAAAATTTATTATAAATATTTTACCAAATTTTAAAAGAAAATAATATTAATTAATAAATACTAATAAGAAAGATAAAATCAATAAAGATTTTAATAAAATTTAATATTATTAATTAAAATTTTAATAAATTAAGTTAAAACTTTAAAGACTTTATTTAAAAAGTTAATATATATAAAAAACTTTATAAAGACTTATTAAAAATCTACGTAACTTTAGAATTTCTTTCCTTATTTTAAAACTTTTGTTAACATCACTTTTAAAAGTAAAAAGCGGGCAAAGACTTTTTTTAAAATAACTTTGAAAATATAGGATTAAAGGTAATGGGCGGGTAAAGAAAAATGATAGCAGAAGTGATTTAGAAAGAGAATGTGAAACACAGGGGAGGCGAGGGTTCGGCTTCAAAGTCGGGCTGCATGACGGGCGGTAAGAGTGAACAGAGACTACGGCTGTAACAAAGGTGAAGTGGGGCTTGGCAGCATGGGCACAGAGGCTAAGAGGAGAGCCTGACACAGACCTGCAAAAAAAAACTTCAAGGGTTTGTTTTAAAAAAAAGAAAGATTTTAACAGATATTTGATTATTTTGATAGAGGTTTTTTTTTTAATGATTTTTTTTTGGATTTATTAAAGATCAAATATGAGTTAAAATAGGGCTAGAGCCCTAAAAAAAGATTTTTTTTTTTACAAAATGTAAAATGTAGTGAATTTTTTTACAGATTTAGCCTTATAATGCTAAAAAGATTACAGATCTAAAAAAAATAAAATATAACCCCTTTATTTGAGGGTTTCTAAAATTTTGCAAAAAAATAAACATGCATGCAAATTATAATGGATTTTTTTACAGATCTAATATACAGATTTGCAAAAAAAAAAAATAGATTAGTTTTTTTCCTAAAAAAATTCTGAACTAGAGTTAAAGCCCCTAAAAAAAATTGATTTTTTACAAAAATTTGAACATGCAAAAAAAATGGATTTTTAAATTTTTATGCAAAAATAAATAAATAAATCATGCATGCAAAATATATTGCACAAATTTGAAATTTGAAAAACTTAGAAATATTTAGATAAGAAATCCTGCACAAGGGTTAGAAAAATATATCAAACAAAAAACAAGATTAGACTTTTGACTCTTCTCTTTTTCTCTTTGAGTGCCTCCAATGGTGTGCTGAAAAATCTGGTAAACCTTCAACAATGTAGCTCACAAAATATTAGTAATACCAAGCTCTGATACCATGAAAGGAAATAGAAAAGAGCAATGGAAAGTACTAATAAAGAGCAATTGTTTGAAGGAAAGAGATTACCAAATAAATTGAAGTAGCCAATCCAAGCTCCACCAAAGCAAGAGAGACACAAGAATTTGTTAAGGGGAAAAAACAAGAAAAAACCCCAATATTATGAATGGAGGCAAAATGCCTAAAGAATAATACAAAGAGAGAGCTTCAGCCTTAGCTTGCTTGCATGAGTCTTGAAGAATGAGAGGAGAGGCACTTCAATAAGTAGAGGTGAGAAGAAGGAGTTAGAATGTAACTCCCAACTCAATGAATGCCACCATTCATCTATGTGTGTGCAAAGTGTCACCTCTTAAGGTGGTGTTTACAAATATTCCTTAATAAAGGAATTAAAAATAAGCCATCCTCACACATGTGTGAGATGACAAAAAGACAAAAGACTTGTAGGGATTCCTTTGGAATATTCCTACAAGTTAATAAATAATTACAATTAAAGAATAACCTTTACCAAGTAAAGATTAATCTTCTAACATCGAATGAACGGATGAGATTGAGCTTCTAGAAAGATTCTCAGATTGATGGTTGAGGATGCATGCACCAAAGAGTAGTGGGATAGGGATGACTATGACATGGATGGTTAAGATTGAAAAGAGACTAGAGGCAATCAATGGCTGAGATTCAAAAATGAGATAGTGGAGGGAGATAATGGAGGAAATGAATAATAAAATTATTTATTTCATAAGGAATCTTTGACCAAGTGGAGGATAAATAATTCATTTAAATTATTTATTTGTAGAAAAAGAAAGTGAGTGTTTAATTAAAATGATTTATACAACCAATTTAATTAAATAGGAAGAAATAGAGAAGGAGAATTAAATAATTAATTTAGATTAATTATTTAATGGGGTAGAAATGACAAGAGATAATTAAATAATTTTGATAATTATTTAACTATAGAAGAATTGAAAGATTAATGAATAGATAAATAATTAATAATTATTATTTAACTATAGACGAATGATGAAAGGTAAATAATTAAATAAATGATAATTTATTTATTATTGAAGAAAAGAATGTTAGTGACACAATTAAATTTATTTAATTGATCATAGTAGAGTAAAGGTCAAGAGATGCATTAATTAAATAATTTAAATTATTTAATTAATAGAAGAACATGACCAAAGATAGTAATTAAATAATTGAAGTTATTTAATTATGCAGGGAAGAAGACCAAGGAAAATGACGCTCGCAAACCAAGACATTTTTCAATGTCTACAAAAACCACCTTACTCAATAGAGATCAAAGAGTTGATCCAAGGCTTAAGTCTTTCAGCAATCATTTTAGTGATAATTTTATAAACCACATTGTAGGGATAAGAGCCAAAAAAGTAGAGTTCATAGCACATAGCATTTGCTTATTACATTGTGACTCCTGAACCACCTCAAGGAGATCCAATTTGATAATTTCCCAAAAATATTAGAAAAATTCAATAAGAAATCCATCCAAACCTAGGGCCTTATCATTTTTCATTTGAAACACAACATCTTCTAGCTCATGCAGCAGAATAAGGCATATACGAGCCACATTCATCTCATTAGAAGCTAAAGAAGGAATACAATCCAAAATACCATTCTCCTCACTAGCAACAAGGAGAGAGTCCTTAGTGAACATAGTTGAGAAGAACCGAGCAACCTCCCTAGAAATATCAGCCATAGAAGACAACTGCAACCCCTCTGACAAAACTAGAGAGGGAATAAGATTTCCCATCCTTCTAACTTTGATAGAATTAGGAAAAAAGTCATATTTCGATCCCCTTCTTGAAGCTAGTCCACTTGATACTTTTGCTTCTAGAAGATCTCCTCATGCATTTGACATTCCTCTAGCTCCTTAACAACTATTAACTCTTCCCTAATCAAAGCATCAATAAGACCATGGTCCCAAATCTAATGAGTGATGACAACTAAACCAAATTGAGCTGACATTTTATTAAGGTGAAGGTTATCAAAACACTATTTGTTCCATCCCTAAGCTTATACTTCACATATTGCAATCTTATGGAAAAGGAATACACATCCCTACCATGAGCAGGCTTCCCTTGTCACCACCAATCAACCATAAGGTCATGAAGAGAAAAATATTGCAACCACATGAGTTGAAACTTGAAAGACTTATTGTTAGGGACTCTAAATGTAATAGCAAAAAGCTTAATTAGCTAGTGACCTGACCCTTTCTAGTCCAAAATTTTTGAGTAGGTAGGCCACCTATCCACCACCCAAAAGTAGTAAACCAAGAAATGATCCAACCTCTTAGATATAGCATTCTCCCCACATCTCCTGTTATTCCAAGTGAGAGTACCATTATTCAACTTCACATTAATTAAGTTCATAAAATCAATATTATCCCTAAGGAGGCTAGCAAACTGGTCAAGATTAGCATTTCCACCATATTTCTCTTCAAGAAAAGAAACAACATTAAATTCCCCCACCATAATCCACGAGAATAAGGGAGCCAGACATCTGATATATCTAACATGAGCCCACAACTGAGCAACCAGACTAGAAGCAACCATAGACATAGCCGAGTGACTCGAACACCACTAAAGAGGAGTAATCTTCCTTGGATCCCAAAAAAATGCCACCCCCCAGAATTACCATGAGCCCTGACACATTGACACAAGCCATGAGATCAAATGTCAGGATCTTTATTCAACATACCATCTATAGATAACTTAGTTTCCTAAAGGAAATCTATATCAGGACCATGAGCACCAATCATCTCCTGAATAGCCTTTTGTCAAGGGATATTATTCATACCCCTTACATTCCACAAATAACAATCATTTCTAAGATTGGGAGAAGTGGGAGTCAGTGGTTTTCACTAACCCTAAATTTTCCAAATTCTCACCAAGAAACTTAACCTTCTCCAAATCCTTCTTGTGACCCACCTTGGAAGGTTTCTTTGGAGGCACCTTTTTCAAGGACTTCAACTACAAATCCAAGACATGCATAGCCCCACTACTCTTCCTAGAATCTAAAGCATCCTTAGGCTAAGAAGAAACAAGATCCTTCAAGGCATTAGCCCCATTCAAGACCACTGGACCACTTTGATCTAGACCAATCAAAATCTGAGATGATGCATCTGTGACCATCAAATCAACCTATGCTTCTCCCAAAGGAAAGTTCTGAAAATTATTCCATTTGTCTCTAAACAAATCCTCTCCCAAGGACCCCCCACAAGAAGGAATCTCAACATTACAGCCCTCCTCCTAGACTAAGTCCTCCAGAATATCAAATTGATTGAAGACCCCATCATATTGTTTGTCCTTCAAGGTTCTCTTCAAACCTCTCCCTTTATTATGGGGCTTGAATGGGATGAAAACCTCCTTGTACGCTACCCCATCAACTATAGGGGCCTTTCCTTTATCATTATTAGGATTCGGGTTGGAATTAGTATTAGATGCACCAACCACCTGATTAAACTGAGGACCCTTTGCAGATGCCCAAACTCATGACATAAACAACTTATAAAGGGGAGGGTTTCATAGTCTAGTTGTTGAATCCAAGAAATAGATCCAAGGCACATCTCCACAGAGTCTGGAAAAGGGTTATTCAAATAAATTTCCACACAGATATGAGCATAAGTAATTACCTTTTGGTCCAAAGTTTGTTAAGTTGGACCAATCGAATTTCCAAGGAGAAGAGCGATCATATGCAAAATATCACTCCTCCAACATGTTGCAAGTATGTGTAGTTGGTGGTGTCATTGATATCAACAAGCCTATGTTTGTGTTTCCACTGATTTCAACTTGCAATGGTTGAGAAGTCGTGATGATGCTTTGATTAGTTTCATTATGTTTTCATTAGTAAGTGTTACTAGTGTCAACCTCTAGTGTTGCTTTGATAAACTTATGTTTGTGGATGTTGTTTGGTTGAGTTGTTTTGTTGTAGTTGGTTTGGTGATGATGACGAAGTGGTGAAGATGACGAGAATGCGTTTATAGTTCTTCGTTTCCAAGTATTTTTAAGAAAATTTGAATAAAAGAGGAAACAGTGTGTTATAGAGGTGTTTTGGCATATAGAGTGGTGTTCTGGTTTTGCTTTGCATTTCTTTTCTGTTGAAAATATTCTTATGAGGTTTTGATATGTTGATTAGAGTTATTCATAGGTGTTATATCTAGAATTTTTTGGTATGCATCATTGTACAGAGAAAGTTTTGTTCACCAATGTGTGAACTGTGTTGCAGTGTTATCTGGGAGAAATGGTTTTTCTCTACATTTCTCCATAGTTTGATTTCTTGTCTTGTGGTTTTGTACTAATAAGGTTCATATCTATCTTTAGTCAAATTTTTTTGTGGTTTGATGCTCCGCAAGTTGATTTATTGAGTTACAGTGTGTGGAAGATTATCTGGGTGTACAGGATGAGTTTGTTCTTCAGGTGAAAGTTGTGAAGGAATTTATTGGATTTCAGGGTGTTTGTGGAATATTCCAAATTGTGTTCAAGTGATATTTGTTGTTCATGATTCATCTTTAGATCATAGGAAGCGTGTACTTAAATTTTTTATGGTGTTTACATAGGTTCGACCGACCTTGGGTATTTACACTAATTATGGATTTGCTTCCGTGATTTTGGAAGCATGGCATGGTGTGTATAAGTGGATTTAGGTCTGAGTTAAGATGTGATCTGGTCTACCTTCATTCCTTCCTACTGCAAGAATGCTTTGGTTCCGGCCTAATTTTAAATTTCACGATTGAGGTGCATAACCAATCTTGGAGAATGCTTTCAAGGTTGAAGAAGGTATAAATAAGTGTTGTGTTGATGGAGAATTGTAGTGTAGAGTGTGTGATGCAAATTTCGGAGTTGTGAAGTGCGAATTTATGAAGTTTAGTGTGAGCTTCAATGAGTTAGACCATTGGAAGTAGTGAGTAAGTGTCTACAATCATCAAAAAGGTTGTGAATGTGTTGGTGATGATGTGGTGGAATTTTTTGTTGCATTGAGATGGATTTCTCATTGTAACATTTTTCTTTCTTCTTTTTTGTAATCTGGAAATGATCCCTTCCTTTCTTTTGGGCAATGAGCCTATTTTATTCAGTATTGCAATTACTTTATATTGTGAGCTAATCCTCATAGTGTTTTTTCCCTTCTTGTATTTTCCATGTAAATCCGGTGTTCTATTATGCATGGTGTTGACGTGTTTCAACACCTATTTCAATTTTGTTATTTGCTTTCAAGATAAATCATTCTAACAAATTAAAGGTTAATTAAGTTGATGAGAATTTGAATGTTTATGAGGGTTTTGGAGTTTTAATGTACAACTTATTCACCCCCCTCTTATTTTTCTTGTGCATTTAACAATTGGTATCAAAGCAAGGTTCCTTGGAAGAAAGCTTAACCACTTGAGGTAGATCTAGGATGGAACACAAGAGAGATGCTCCTCTATTTGATGGATTAGATTATGCATTTTGGAAGAAAAGGATGGAAGGTTTTTTGGTGTACCTTGTATATGGAGTTTGGAAGTCAGTTGTGATTGGATACACTATGCCTAAAAATGTTCTGAGTACTGATGATGAGATCAAGGCCTATGAAAATAATGGGAAAGCAAGGTATGCTCTTTTGAGTGGTCTTTCTAATATTGAACTTATGAAAGTTATGAATATTAAATCTGCTAGAGAAATCTAGACAAAGTTGGAAATCATTTATGAAGGAGATGATAAGGTAAAGCTAAGATGCAAAATCTAAAGATCATGTTTAAAATAATGCAAATTTCATAAGATGAAAACATTACAAGATACATGTAGAAAGTGGATGAAATTGTCAATTCCATTAGAGGACTTGGTGAAAATCTTGAAGATGATGAGGTGGTAAAGAGGGTACTAAGAACTCTGCCTCAAGCTTATAGTCATAAGGTTTCTTCTATTGAGGAATTTCAAAATCTAAATAATTACTCTAGAGATAAGTTACTTGGCACTTTAACTACTTTTGAATTAAGAGAGTTTAGTTCAAGTAATGAAAAAGTTGAGATTGATTTTAAGGCTGTGAAATTAAAAAAGACTAAAGAATCAAATCAGGAGGATCTTGATGATATTGAAGAAAAATTTGTGAGAAGAATGAAAAAGGGTACTAGTAAATACAAAGGTAAGTTACCTTTCAAATGTTTTAGTTGTGGAAAGATAGTCCAAACAAATCTTTGAATTACAAGAACAAGGAAAATAAAGGTAAAGCAATTAAGAAAAGTTATTATATTAGAGAAGATACAAGTATATCTAATGATGAATCTAAATATGGGCATCATGAGGATAGTAAATGCTTGTTCATGGCTATAAAAGTTGAATCTAATTTTGCTAACTGTGAGAGATGTGTGAAGGAAGGCGCCCAGAAGTACGTCATAATGCTATGGTGATTTCTTTTCATGCTAGAGAGGAGAAGAACTAGTGGATCAGTGATAGTGGATGCTCAAATCATATGACTGGTGACAAAAGTAAGTTTTTTAGACTTGAGAAATATGAAGGAGCTCTTGTTAATTTTGATGATGATACATCTGCTAAGATATGTGGAAAAGGTTCAATCAGTTTTGAAGGCAAGCATAATACAAATGTTGTTCTTTATGTTAAGGGTTTAAGGAATAACCTCTTGAGTGTTGGAAAAATGTGTAGCAAAGGATATAATATTATGTTTCAATATGATGGATGTGAATCAAAAAAGGATTTGAAACTATGGTTGCTGCTAGAAGAAGGATAGATAGAAATTTTTATCAGCTTAAAGGTGTTGATTGTCATTTCTTTATGAATTAGATTAATGAAAGTTGGCTATGGCATAGAAGGATGTGTCACATCAATTTTGATAGCCTAGTGAGAATCAATTCACCTCAAGATGTGAGAGATCTGCTAAAGATTACAAAGCCCATCAATGTTGTCTGCAAGGAATTCCAAATTGGGAAGCAAGCAAGCAAGAAGTTTCAAAGTCAAAAAAAATTATTGTCATACTATTGGAGCTTGTGCATACAAACCTTTATGGTCCTACTAGAATAATAAGTCTTCAAGGTGACAAGTACTTCATGCTATTGATTGATGATTATTCTAGAATGACATGGGTTACTTTTCTCAAAGAAAAAATAGAAGCTCTAGATAATTTTAAAGTGTTTAAAGTTATGTTTGGGAATGAAATGGATATAAAAACCAAGTGTTTGAGGTATCACAAAAGTAAATAGTTCACCTCCAATGAGTTTAGCATTTTTTGTGAGAATGATGGAATAAAAAGGAATTTGTCTACCCTTACGAATCCTTAGAAAAATGGAGTGGTTGAAAGAAATAATAGGACTATTTAGGAAGCTGCAAGAATAATGATGAAAGAGGAAAACCTACTGAAAGTATACTGGAGAGAAGCAATTCATACAGTTTTCTACATTCTTAACAGAGTTCAAAGAAAAGCAAATAGTACAAAAAATCCCTATGAGTTGTGGTATGGAAGGATCCCTACTGTCAAATACTTTAGAGTGTTTGGAAGCAAGTGATATATCAGAACAGATGAAGAGAACTTAGGAAAGTTTGATACAAGATCTGATAACGGTATCTTCCTTGGATATTCTACAAGGAGCAAAGCTTACCAGTGCTACAACAAGAGATTGAAGAAGATTGTTGAGAGTGCAAGTGTCAAATTGGATGAAGACTTATAGAAGAATTCATTGGTGATAGATGGATATGAACCATATCATTCCTCTTGTAGAGAAAATACCAAAGATGAAGGTAAGGAAAAAAAGTGTAGATTGAGGAAGAAGAAGCTCTAGAAAGGATTCTCAAGACTCCTAAGTATATGCAAAAGAATCATTCTGAAGATCAGATCATTGGTGATAAAATAAAAGGTGTTTTGACAAGGAGAAAAGTTGCAATGATAGAAGAACAAGTAAATCTATGTTTACTTTCTAAGGTTGAACCTAAAATAGTGATTGAGACATGCAAGGATGAATATTGGATCAATGCTATGAAAGAAGAACTAATGTAGATTTAGAAGAATCAGACTTGGGAACTTGTCCCAAGACCATAAAACAAGAATTTAATTGGAACTAAGTGGGTATTCTGGAACAAACTAAATGAGAATGGAGTAGTAAGAAACAAGGAAAGGCTTGTATGTAAGGGCTACTCACAAGTAGAAGGAATATATTTTGAGGAGACATTTACTCCAATGGAAAGAATGAAAGCTATCAAGATGTTTTTGGATTTTGCAACACATAAGGATTTCAAGGTTTATCAGATGGATGTGAAGTCTTCTTTCTTGAATGCTGAGTTGGAAGAAGTATACATTGAGCAACCAGAAGGATTTCAGTTATCAGACAAACTGAGTATGGTGTGCATATTAAAGAACGAATTATATGGATTGAAGCAAGCTCCTAGAGCTTGGTATACAAGATTGGATAGGTTCTTGTTGCAACAAGGATTCAATAAAGGTACTACAGTAATTTTTACTTTAATGTGGAGAAAGATCAAATTTTCATTGTGGTTGTGTATGTTGATGATATAATCTTTGGAGGAAATGAAACTATGTAAGATATTTGCCAAAGAGATTCGAAAAGAGTTTGAGATGCCTATGTTTGGGGAGATGAATTTCTTCCTTGGACTTCAAATCAATCAGATAGAGAAAGGAATATTTATTTCACAATCAAAATATGTTAAGGAAATGCTAAAGAAGTTTGGGATGGAAGACTCTAAGCCGATATGTACTCCTATGGTTACTGGTTGCAAACTGATTAAGAATAAATAATCTCCTAAGGTTGATCAAAAAAAGTATAGATGACTGATTGGAGGACTGTTATATCTAACTATTAATAGACTAGATATGATGCATGTAGTTTGTCTTGTGGCTAGATTTCAAGAAGATCCTAGATAGTCACATGTTGCAGTAGTAAAGAGAATATTTAGATACTTGAAGGGCACTCTCTGGAACATGGTTTGTGGTATCCAAAGGATATTGATTTTTCTCTGAGTGTTTATATAGATGCAGATTGGGAAGGTTGTGTGGATGATAGGAAAAGTACAAGTGGTGGTGCATTCTTTTTTGGATGTAGATTGGTGTCTTGGCTAAGCAAGAAGCAAGATTCAATTTCTTTATATATTATGGTAGCATCTTTTTGCACACGGGTGTTGTGGATGAGGAAAACCTTGAAGGATATCATAGTGGTATATGATGAACCAATTTCTATCTTCTATGACAATACAAGTGTTGTTAACATTTAAAATAATTCAGTGATGCAAGCACTCAAGGACAAAATATATCTCAATCTGATATCACTTTTTGAGAGAAGGTTGTAGAGAGTCAAGTAAAGCTTGAGTATGTGCCTACAAAGGATCAAGTTGTTGATATATTCACTAAGGCTCTTCTTAAGGATAATTTTGAGTATCTCCAAGAGAAGTTAGAGGCTATTACCCCTCCTTCCTTGAACTAGATGCATAAGGGTATGCATCAATCTAGTGAATCTCAAGATTCATTCCTTGTTCGAGACTGATGTTGGAGGCTACCTGGTGCAAGGGCACCAATCACTTTTCATCTAAATTTGTTTGAGTTTGATTGAAGATAGGTTCATCTAGGATTTTTAGGTCATGAAGTGTGTCAATAAGGTCTAATATACCATTAGAATGTACTTAGAGGTCATTTTTGTAAAGCAATGATGAAATGTTGTCAATAATGCTCAAGAATGCAAAATATGTAATCATGGGTTTTTGAAGGGTTTAAGGGTGTTGAGTCTTAGGTTATGTTAAATAAGGTCTTGTGGGATCATCTAATAGTGTTTTGAGTCATTTTAGATGAATTTAGAAGGTTTGGGAGTTAATGTTGCAAAATGGACAAAATTGACAAAAGTTGTCAATACACAATTGAAAAGTTGTAAAATTCCACTTATTAGAAGCCCAACGGTCATAAGAGCCCAAAAGGAAATTTGAGTCATTGGTAAGGTTGGGTTTTGTATTTAAAAGGCTGAAGAACCTTGTGGAAGAGGTTAGAAACCATTATTTGAAGAAAACTCAATAAAAAGCTCCCTATTTTATCAAAAATTCTATATTTTTGGCTTAAAATCTTTGTAACTACAGGCTTGTACGTCGAGATTGTATGGAAGCATATTGAAATAATAATGGTGGAAATAATTTTAGATCTGTATTAGCCTCCATTTGAGATTATATTGGTGCTTTTTCATTAACTTTGAAGAGTTTTATTGCTAATTTATAGTAACCAGGTCTATAGGGCTTAATGTAAGGTTTTGAAGCTTTAGACATGGAGTAAAGCCCATTCCACCTTTTGTAGTCACTGTTGCTAAGTGGAATGGGCATAGGACAATAGGTTTAGGATGGTAGAGTATCAAGTTGGGTCTGTATGAGGAGTTTTTGGTGTATATGTATGACTGTCCTGGGGAAAATGGATAATTAGGGTATGAAATTGATGGAAAAAGAAGTAAGTTTGATGAAATTTTGAAAGAGAAGCCTATGTGAAGGTTTTGAGAGTTTTTTTAGAAATTTTTCAAAGTTTTGGAGAAAGATACAAGTTTGTATGAGGATTGGAACCCTGAGTTTGAGTAAACCCTACCCATTACAAGTGTAAAATGAGGGTTTTGTAGAACAGTGTCTAGGTGAGGTTGTATGCTTCTAAAAGCTGAGAAATTGGGCCTTTAGACACCTAATAATAAGGTATGGGTGGTTTTGTTAGATTGGTTGTAAAATCTAAGAGCACTTTCTTTGAAAAATAGACCTAATTGAAGGTCTGGGCGTTGTTTCTAGGTTTAGTGGAAGAAATTCTAAAGGAGTCTATTGTTTTTTTGTTATATGTTTTAGGGTGGCCTGATGGGTATTTGGAAATGTCAAAAACTTGAGAGTGGAAGGGTTCTTTGAGAAGGAAATTTGGATAAACTAGGCCTACAGACCTAATTGGTAGAGGTAGAGTCATATTGAGAAAGTTGTATTGTAAGGGTTTGAGAATCAGTTTGTTGATTTATCTAACTTAATTTGTGTTGTCGTAATAGAAATTCATCTATCCCTACATCATTTGGTATCAAAGTACAAGGAATATGTCTTTAGAAGTTGAAAGGTTGTCGATTGAAGGTTGAAAAGTTGCAAGGAAAGATGCCTCCAAAGGCCAATGTGATGGCAAAAGAGATAAAGGAATTGAAGCAGCAGTTGTTACAAAAGGAAAGGCTCTATAAAGAGTCTCAAGAATCCACCTTAGCCAGGATAGTAGTACTGGAGAAGAACCAGAGAAGAGGAATGGTGAATGAAGACCAGAGTGATAAAGAGAATAAGGGGGAAGAAGGAAACCCATTCTGGAAGATGACTTAGACCTTGAAGAAAAGAGAATGATCAAGATGTTGAAGGTAGTAAAAGGGGACAACACTCCAAAAGTGAAAGTTGAAGTGCCTATGTACGGAGGTAAGATGGATAGTGAAGAGGTTTTGGCTTGGATTGATGCCTTAGATAATTTTTTTGAATTTGAAGACATAGAGGATAGTAAGAAGCTAAATTATGCAAAGAAAAAATTAAAGGGCCTAGCCCTCACATGGTGGAACTTTGTTCAAGAAGATAGGGTCAAGAAAGGTAAGTCCAAGATAAGCTCTTGGGATAGGATGGTAGCAAAGGTAAAGGCTCAATTTTTACTAGCAGATTATGCCATACAAACCTTTATGAAATTGTAACATTTGAAGCAAAGGGAGTTGGATGTGATGTATTATATTGAGGAATTTCATAGGTTATGTATTAGGGAAGGTCATAATGAAGATCAGGTTGAAAGAGTTTCCAAGTATTTGAGTAGTTTGAGATTGAACATAAGAGATGAAATTAGTTTGAATCCTCCTAAGACAATGGAAGAATGTTTCCAAATGGTAGTAAGGGAAAATGATAGAATCAAGAGAATGAAAGAAAGAAAAGAAAGGGGTAGAGGTAACATGAATAGAGGGAGAGGTACAAGGTAGACCAATGAAGAACAAGAGATTGCAAGCAAGGGTAAAGAACAAGCACCCGAATCAAGAGGTGGATGGAGAGGTGGAAGAACAAGCTTTAGGAAAAGAAGAGATTCTAATGAGTTTGTGGGTAGGTGTTACATGTATGGTGAGTTTGGTCACCCTTTCTTCAAGTGTCTAGAGAAGTTTGGAACCACACCAAGTGGAGGAGGAAAGAAGAATGAAAGGAGAGATCAGATTGTTCAAGAAGAAGATGAATGTGAAAGTTCAAGTTCAAATACTCTATGTGCTACTCCTAAAGTAGGTGAAATGATGATGAAAATACAAATGTTGAAGACCTCCAGGGAGAAAGAGCTACTTCAAAGAAGAGCCTTGTTTAGGATAGCCTGCAAATGCAAAAATAAGGTATTTAAGGTAGTAGTTGATTTTTGATGCATTGATATCATGGTATCTAGTGATATGGTGGACAAATTGAATTTGCAAAGAGTGCCTATAGAAAATCCTTATAGAGTGTCTTGGATTAGTGATCATCAATCTATAATGGTGAATGAACAAGCTACTATTGAATTCCAAATTGGTTAGTATAGGGATCAAGTTTTTTGTGACATATTTCCTATGAGTTGTTGCCATGTGATACTAGGAAGGCCTTGGCAGTTTGACAAGTCTGAAGTTTATCATGGGAAACAAAATACATATATATTAACTCCATTGGTTGAGGAGACCAAAAAAAAGGTGAAATCATCATGATTGGAAGGAAAGAGTTTGTAAATGTTGAAGAAAGTAAGAATAAAGGGTTGGAAGCCAATACAAGGCTTGACAAAGGTAAGACAATAGGAAGAAAGAATGAAAATGATTTGCAGACAGTTGTGAAGGAGAATGTCCTCATATGGAAGAATAAAAAGTAAATGAAAATGTGTCTCAGTTTGAGATAGAGCAGAGTAAGAGAGAAAAGCTTGTGGAAAGCCAAGAAATGAGTGATGGCATATTGATAGGGACAGTCAAGTGCCATGTAGGAGTGAATACAGTAAAGAGGAAGTCAAAAGTTGAAAGGACAGAGGTTGATAGGTCTATCAAAACAAAGGTCATTGAGGAAGGAAAACTAAATACAAAAATGCATGAACAAGAGATGGTGAAACAAGGACAAGAGAATAGTTTCAATAGTGAAGATAGAGTTAGGAAAAAGGTAGATGAACATAAGAAGGGAAAAGGTGTCATGAGGATAGTCATGAGGAAAGGGACAGTTAAGAAAAGTTTGACAGGGCAGTAAATGAAAAAGAAGACAAAGCTAGGAGATAGGCAGAATGGTTTCAGTGATGATGTCAAAAGATAATAGTATATGCTTCAAAGAAAGAGAAAAAGAGAAAGTGAAGAGAAAGAAGATGTAAGACATAAGCTGGAGTAGACTGAAGTTCATTTTCAAGAGACTTGGAAAGAGTTCAAAGGCGGTTGCATGGTGCAAGGGCACCAATCACTTTTCATCTAAATTTGTTTGAGTTTGATTGAAGATAGGTTCATCTAGGAGTTTTAGGTCATGAAGTGTGTCAATAAGGTCTAATAGACCATTATAATGTATTTAGAGGTCATTTTTGTAAAGCAATGATGAAATGTTGTCAATAATGCTCAAGAATGCAAAATATGTAATCATGGGTTTTTGAAGGGTTTAAGGGTGTTGAGTCTTGGGTTATGTTAAATAAGGTCTTGTGGGATCATCTAATAGTGTTTTGAGTCATTTTAGAGGAATTTAGAAGGTTTGCGAGTTAATGTTGTAGAATGGACAAAATTGACAAAAGTTGTCAATACACAAATGAAAAGTTGTAAAATTGCACTTATTAGAAGCCCAACAGTCATAAGAGCCCAAAAGGTATTTTGAGTCATTGGTAAGGTTGGGTTTTTTATTTAAAAGGCTAAAGAACATCATGGAAGAGGTTAGAAACCATTATTTGAAGAAAACTCAATAAAAAGCTCCGTGTTTTATTAGAAATTCTATATTTTTGGCTTAAAATCTCTGTAACTATAGGCTTGTACGAGACTGTATGGAAGCATATTGAACTAAAAATGGTGGAAATCATTGTAGGTCTGTATTAGCCTCCATTTGAAATTATATTGGTGGTTGTTCATTAACTTTGAAGAGTTTTATTGTTAATTTACAGTAATCGGGTCTATAGGGCTTAATTTAAGATTTTGAAGCTTTATACATGGAGTAAAGCCCATTCCACCTTTTTTAGTCATTGTTGCTAAGTGGAATGGGCATAGGAAAGTAGGTTTAATATGTTAGAGTATCAAGTTGGGTCTGTATGAGGAGTTTTTAGTGTATATGTATGACTATCCTGGGGAAAATGGATAATTAGGGTATGAAATTGATGGAAAAAGAAGTAAGTTTCATGAAATGTTGAAAGAGAAGCCTATGTGAAGGTTTTGAGAGTTTGTGCGGACATTTTTCAAAGTTTTGGAGGTAGATACAAGTTTGTATGAGGATTGGAACCCTGAGTTTGAGTAAACCCTACCCATTTCAAGTGTAAAATGAGGGTTTTGTAGAATAGTGTTTAGGTGAGGTTGTATGCTTCTAAAAGCTGAGAAATTGGGCCTTTGGACACCTAATAATAAGGTCTAGGTGGTTTTTTTAGACTGGTTACAACCTCTAAGAGCACTTTCTTTGAAAAATACACCTAATTGAAGGTCTGGTCAACGTTGTTTCTAGGTTTAGTGGAAGAAAGTCTAAAGGATTCTATGGTGGTTTTGTTATATATTTTTGGGTGGCCTAATGGATATTTGGAAATGTCAAAAACTTGAGAGTGGAAGGGTTCTTTAAGAAGGAAAGTTGGATAAACTAGGCCTGCAAACCTAATTGGTAGAGGTAGTCATATTGAGAAAGGTGTATTATAAGGGTTTGAGAATCATTTTGTTGATTTATCTAACTTGATTTGTGTTGTTGCAGTAGAAATCCATCTATCCCTGCATCACTACCTCTCAGGGGGAGTAGGTAGTGACATTACTGGTTATTGCACTTAATGGGAGTAGGTGTTGGTATGTAGGTTGGTGTTCTCCTTTTTCAGTTATGTCAAAGGATATATGGAGTGGTTTTTGGTTGGTACATTTTGTTGTGTGCTCCTAAGGGGTAGTATGCAAAGAGCAATAAAAAGAAAAGGTAGTTGCAGAATAGTTGTTGTCCCTTATAGGTATTTCCTTTGGGTGAGAGATAAAGTATATCTGTTTGATGTCAAAGGGGGGAAGAGATGCAAATGTGTTTCCCTTTTCCATTGATTTAACAGGGGGAGAGAGAATAATGTGAAAAAGGAAAGAGTCAATTGAAAAAAAGGAGATTAGTAAGCTAAGGGGGAGAGAAATCAAAAGGGAGAGAGAAAGGTTGGTATGGAGTAGTATGTTTTGATGATTAGAGTTGTTATGTTTTTTGTTGGTGGTTTTTCACATCAAGTGTTGCCATCAATGACAAAGGGGATATTGTTACAAGTATATGTAGTTGGTGTTGTCATTGATTTCAATAGGTTTATGTTTGTATTTTGATTGATGTTAGTTGGTAATGGTTGAGAAGTCATGATGATGCTTTGATTAGTTTCATTATGTTGTCATTAGTAAGTGTTACTAGTGTGAACCTCTAGTGTTTCTTTTATAAGCTTCTATTTGTGGATGTTGTTTAGTTGATTTGTTGTGTTGCAGTTGGTTCATGATGATGAGGAAGTGGTGAAGATGATGAGAATGTATTTATGGTTCTTGATTTCCAATTTCTTTTGATAAAATTTGAATAAAAGAGAAAAACAATGTGTTGTAGAGTTGTTTTGGCATATAGAGTGGTGTTCTAGTTTTGCACTGCATTTCATCTCTAATAAATATCTACTTTTGTAGTTCAAATATGTTGATCAGAGGTATTCATGGATATGGGTTTCACCCACAACTAAGCATCCCACCTAGCCCTTTGGGACCTACCATACTCACCTTTGGTCGATGGGGTGCCCTTCAGGACCGACCTATTCGCCTTATGGTTAGTGGGGTTTGTTGTAGGATTTTTAAAAATTCAAGATTCGGGTATTCCATTCCAAACTATAGTGAATATGTTTAGTTTGAGCTTTCATTGAGGAGCTATAGCATAGTTTTTTTTCATTGACCAAATATTTTTTCCAATCCAATAAACTCTTTGAATATATTGACTACTTCTCCCCTATCACAGACAAGTTAAAGCATAGGTTGCGGGTGTACTAGGTGCCTTGGGACTAGGAAAGATGCACGTTAAGAATCCCTCCAAAATGAATCTACCTCACCTACCCTTCAGGACCTAAGGCCAATATGGTCGGCTACCGAAGGCAGGCAACAGGGTGGGTGGGTGACAATAGGGAGGTCAGTGGGATTTTCCATAGTAGCCCCAGGTGGGAGTTTGTCGTTCTGGATAACTCCCACCCACCTTACAAGATTCCTTCGTGTAGATGACTACCTCAAGTTAGGTTCAACTCCTCTCTAGTGGGTAAGTTGTTTTCTATACATAATATGTTCCATGCGAGATGGATGAATCTTTGAATCCTGCTTCCACTATAGCTTTGCAGGGACTTAATTTGGCACTCGACTGCTTAATCTTCCTCCCCCCAATTCATCGGGGGATTTAAGTCGTGCACCTTCCTTCGTTGGCTTTATGGTATGTTATGGAGCAATTTTGGAGAAAACCATAACCAGGAGAAGGGTGAAAGCATTGCTCCTTTGAGCTTAAGGCAAGGGGAGTCAACTCGAGCGATCAATTATCCATAGAAGGAAGCTCCTAGTAGGGGGCATAGCCACAAGGGAGCGGCTTCAAAAGCAACAATGAAAGGAGTTTTCCTTAAGGCCAGTCAGTTTAGAGCTTCCACATCTTCAGATGCACAGAGTTAGTTGGGCGGGGGGGAATTCTAGTTGGTTTGATCTAGCTCTCAAGGTCTCGATTAGCTGTATCCATTCCACTACCCATCTACCCCCCATAAATTGGAGAGGATTAGATAACGAGGTCATCAGAAGCAACAAGTACCTTCGGAACACCCTCTCTTCCCTGCTAAACTCGACCTGCCTTCTGAATGAGAGGCATTGAACCGAGCCTATGAATTTTGTGTTCGATCCCTACTTCTGAAGGGGAAGACCTATCATGTCTTATAGTAGTATTAATGAACATGGGTATCGAGTAGAGGAAAAGAGGTTTGTTCTGATATGATATCCACCCCTGAACCTTTCAATGCTCCAATCAATACAAGGGCGATAAATTTCAATGTTGCCTCTACTTGATAACTCTCCTTCATGCCGCTTGATAATTACTTCTAAAATCTCCTAGCAAATAAAGTTATCAAGAAGTTTTTGTGTGTCTGACCCTAAATTCCAAGATTGACTGCTATCTAGAGGGATGAAAAGAAAAAGGATACTTTGTAGTCTATACGTCGTATGAGTTGCATTGTAAACTAACTGATTGGTTATGCCAACAATAATAGTGCCAGAGGGGCCCACGGCCTATAACTCCCACCCAACCCCACACACTTCCTCCTAATTTGAGGGTGGGTGGGAGGAGCCCTATAGCCCCCCACCTAGGGAACCTTACTATTCCCACCTAGCTCGAAGATAGTTGGGAGGATATATCAAGAATTTCTTGGTCTAGATTATTGTACAAAGAAAGTTATGTTCACTAGTGTGTGAACTATGTTGTAGTGTTGTCTGGGAGAAATGGTTTTTCTCTGCAATTCTCCACAGTTTGATTTCTAGTCTTGCGGTTCTAGAAGTGTGCTAATAAGGTTCATATCTATCTGCAGTCAAATTTTTTCATGTTTTGGTGCTCCACAAGTTGATTTATTGAGGTACATTGTGTGGAAGATTATCTAGGTGTATAGGATGAGTTTGTTCTTCAAGTGAAAGTTGTTGCAAAGGAATTTGTTTTATTTTAGGGTGTTTGTGGAATATTCTAGATTGTGTTCAAGTGATATTTATTGTCTGTGATTCATTTTTGGATTATAGGAAGTGTGTACTTAATTTTTTTATGGTGTTTACACAGGTTTGGCCGACCTTGGGTATTTACACTAATTGTGGATTTGCTTCAGCGATTTTAGAAGTGTCGTGTGGCATGTATAAGTGGATTTAGGTCTGAGTTAAGGTGTGTTGTTTGCCTTCTTTTCTTCCCACTGCAAGAATGCTTCGATTTCAACCTAATTTTAATTTGCATAGTTGAGGTACATAGCCAACCTTGGAGAATGTTTTCAAGGTTAAGAAGGTATAAATAAGTGTTGTGTTGATGGAGAATCATGGTGTAGAGTGTGTGATGCAAATTGCAATGTTGTGAAGTGTGAATTTGTGAAGTGCAGTGTGAGATTCAATGAGTTAGACCACTAGAAGTGGTGAGTAGAAGGTGTCTACAATCATCAAAAAGGGTGTGAATGTGTTGGTGATGTTGTGGTGGAATTTTCTATTGCATTGAGATAGTGGATTTCTCATTATAACATTTTTCTTTCTTCTTTTCTGTAATCTAGCAGTGATCCATTAGCAATGAGCCCTTCTTTCTTTTGGGAAGTGAGCCTATTGTATTTGGTGATGCAATTAATTTATATTGTGAGCTAATCCTCATCGTGTTTTTCCCTTCTTGGGTTTTCCACATAAATTTGGTGTTCTATTGTGCATGGTGTTGATGTGTTTCAGTTTCTATTATTTTCTTTCAAGCTAATCATTCTAATAAATTAAAGGTTAATTAAGTTGATGAGAATTTGAATGTTTATGAGGGTTTTGAAGTTTTATTGTACAACTAATTCACCTCCCCTCTCAATTGTCTTGTGCATTCAACACAACACTCCAACAAAAGTTGTGGAAGATGAACCTAGATAAGAACCCTTGAGGGAAGTTCCTCAGTCGCATTGAAACCCACATGCCCTAGTTTCATGAAAAGCTTAACTTGATTGAAGAAATAAGGCCCACCTTCAAAATCCATATTCCTATCTTCCATTCATGTAAACACAACTATAAAATAATTATTTGCAACCACCTTTATCTCTCCCCTTCGGGATTCCAAATCTTCCAAGCCCAGGATTCTAAAACTGGCAAAGGGATATGGACCCCCATGAATCAACGCATGATTTCTCTAGTACACAACATCCTCCACAAATAGATTCAAGTTGTATTACTAAGATTGGACATTATTGGCTTCTCTCCAAAAATCCATTCACCTTCTTGATTCTAGAGACACCTTTCTCTAATGACAAACCTTCACCAGATGAGAATTTGTTTAAAGACTCCATGGAATTTTCATGCAAGTAAGGAGGAGGATCAAAAAAATCCATTCCTTAAGAAAGCTCCAAACATAGGGATGCACCCCACAAGAAAAGAAAAAAACCTTGAAACCCCCTCATAGCCAATGAGAAAACTAGAAAAAATAAAGAAAAAAAGAGCTTTAAAAAATCCAGTAGAGAAAACCCATTCATCACCAAGTATTCATGCCTCCTCCCAAGAAACACACTTCCAAACGACCCTTATTCACCTCCCTCCATGACAGAAAAATGCAGCAAGCACAGAAAAATCAAAGACAATACACAACTAGGGTAGAAACCCTAGCCCGCACAACCATTCACAAGCTCAGCCATCCATCCAGTCGAGTCCCAATCACCCAAGATCAAACTTATCCAACCATAAAATAACTTGACTTAATTATATTTTATTCTCTTAACACATATCAAATATTTTCAATATATATAAGCTAGTTATGGAAAAAATAGGGATTTTAGGGTAGAAATTAAAAAGATATGAAAGGGATTTTTAGATAAAAATATACACAAGTTTTTGACTTATTAGAAGGAATGCCACACTGAATTCCATTTTAAAATGCATAATGATAATTATCTCTCTTTACATTAAATATCATAAATAGATACTATAACACCATTGCCATTAATTCCTAGACTATCATGATGACACTTAAGGATTTACTATTCCATCAAGACATAATGAAACATGAGCATGTATATTGAATTTTTTGTTTGAAATCTAGTCTCCATGAATATATATATGAGATAAATCTAGGTCAACACATGTATTTCATTTATGTAGTTGGCATGAGGTCATGTCACTCTTGCTCACTATTGGCAAGACAGAGTTGAACTTCAAGGTAGAGCAAGCAAAACCTAGTGGAAGTAAAATGTGACCCATTTATCCAACCTACAACACATCTAAAAGGAATAAGAAGAATAAGGAAAATATTCCTTTACACAATTGTATATATAGAGAGTCCTATTTCAATCTGAGGGGTAGTTGTTTTGGTATATTTTTAGTTTTACCCTTTTGGTGGCATAGATCCTATATATAGATACTATAACACCATTGCCATTAATTCCTAGACTATCATGATGACACTTAAGGATTTACTATTCCATCAAGACATAATGAAACATGAGCATGTATATTAAATTTTTTGTTTGAAATCTAGTCTCCATGAATATATATATGAGATAAATCTAGGTCAACACATGTATTTCATTTATGTAGTTGGCATGAGGTCATGTCACTCTTGCTCACTATTGGCAAGACAGAGTTGAACTTCAAGGTAGAGCAAGCAAAACCTAGTGGAAGTAAAATGTGACCCATTTATCCAACCTACAACACATCTAAAAGGAATAAGAAGAATAAGGAAAATATTCCTTTACACAATTGTATATATAGAGAGTCCTATTTCAATCTGAGGGGTAGTTGTTTTGGTATATTTTTTAGTTTTACCCTTTTGGTGGCATAGATCCCTAGCTCAACCCTATAACTAGTACTAGTCTTTTCAACACTATCTTCTACATGGTTTTCTTGCTTATTTCTTTGAAATTTTTCAAACTTGCTATTTGGGTTCTCATTCTCATGAATCATGGGCATAACATCCTCCTCATTTATGTTAGGAGCATCTAGCTCTATATCCTTGTCTATGGTTGTGTTGCCTCTATTCTCGGCTCCATAAGCCTTTGGCTCCTTATTTTTATTTCCACCTTCATGAGCCTCTAGCTCATCTTTTGAAGTCAAGGTATTGGAAGAGCTTTCTTCACCTATGAAGACATACCAACTAACTATAATAATAAACTATTTAAGCTCTCTATGATAATTAGCTTAATTAATCCATGTGCTAAAGAATGGTGATGCCCTTTTTGCACTTCTGAACACATTTTTTTTATTGAATAAAAGAGGTAATGTGATAAATTTACCAAATCTTTGTGTTGTAAATGGCATAATAATCTTAAATATTGGGGAAAAACATATGCATACCTCCATTCTCCTATGATATATTGAATGATAAACATGGAAAAATTGGCCCAAGGGTTTGGAAGTGAGCTTCACAATGTGTCTTATCCCAGAATCGTCTTTATTTTTTCCTTTTTTTCCAAGACTTCTCCTTGAGGTATTGTAGGTTGATTATTCTGGTTACAATTACAGGAAAGTATGCTTCACTTGTTTGAGCCAACCCCATAACATCTATAATAGTTTGGATGATAATAAAAAATGAAAGACTCCACAACATTAGTGGGCTATCACTGAATGCCATGGAGAATTCATAAGCAACTTGGTCATCATACCCACACAACTTCTTGAAGAAAAAATGTGACTTTTCTTTTTAAAATTTTTTGTAAGCCTTATGTTATCTCTCAAAGAAGTTGCAGTGGTGAGATCCTAGTGATTATGAGGGCCACCCATAGAGACTATGCACAAAAGATAATCAAAAAAATAGTGGTAAATAGAGAAATGGAGGACTACAAAGTTGGTTATGAAAACTCAATGGTCGGAGAAGATAAAAGATATGAATAGAAAAGATATGATAAAAAATGATAAGGTAGATTATGACTGTCAAGTAATGATTATGCTAAGCTATCATGTTTGTGTAAACTTGGTATTATGGAATTTGATAATTAAAACTTATTTCCAACCCACATAAGGTTTGGTAATATGTCAATTAATAATTGTCCTAGTTAAATATACATGAAGCAAATAACCAGGGTCATAATGGTAGATTAGAATAGTATGATTTTGACATGACATGACAGTTTATCCCCCTAGCTTAGTATATGGTGCCATCCTCATGGTTTCCATAGTAAATTTTATAAAAAAAGAGATTTATATGAATTAAAAGATTAAATATACCATCAAAAAGTTATTATTAAAAGAACATTAAATCCGGTGATGTGGGGTTTGAATCTAGTGAGAGTTAATGGTTCTGATGAATTCACTATCATGGTGATGTGTTTAAGGCAATGGTGTGTGTAAACTTGGAAATTTCCTATCTATTGTTGATATGCTTGATTCAATACTGAGGTGTTCTACATATTTCTCATGTGTTTGGTTCATTGGGGAGATGCCTTGGAAAAGGCTAAAGTGGTCCACTATACCACTAAAGGAGCACACACTTGTAGTGGCATTAGGACCTCTATCCATGAGAATTTGTAGCCTTAGAGAATGGAAGTAATAGGATTTCTCTTGGTGCACCATAGAATAGGTAGCAATAGGAACTCAATTGATAAGTATTTTCTCACACCAGAGAATGGGCAACAAGAGATAAAGCATTCCAACTTAGCAAAAAGTACACAATGATACTATAGGAGCTATTGAAGATTCAATGAAGATGTCTATGGAGCACCACCAATGAATATCAACAAGAATTCCAACTATGAATCAGCTTTTGTAATATGATTAAGGTAGCAACAAGAATGCAAAGAATGGAACTCATATAGCCTGATGTATTAGGATTGAATATTTTATTATTATTATTTGAATGATAATAGACTGTTGGTTTCATAAGTTTTAGTCGGTTACCGCTTAAAGGATTTGAACAATCAATTTTCACCTCTAAGGTCTTTATTCAATTATAACCTACTAGTGACCCAATTTTTAGGTGATAACCATCCAACAATGCTAGAGGGTTTTAACTGTTGAATTTTTATTGTTGGTTTTTTAAGCACCTAAGATGTACTTAGGGAGGTGACATGAACTCTATCAAGAACATTGAGTTCCCTTTTCAAGCTATAAATAAAACTATCTTTTGTAATAGGCTACTTGTATAATTTTAGGTGATGGCCATTAACAACAAGGGTTGTGTGATTAGAGTTCATAGTGCAAAGTTTGACTGCACCATTATTGTAGAAAACATCAATTTCATAACGTCCTAGTCACCTGGCATGGAATTTTCCTTTGAAATCTTGAAAACTCAAGTCATGTAAAAATTCCTAGTCTCATGGATGAAATGATCACCTACAGATGAAATGATCATGCCAAAGAGCACGTTGTTGAATTACCTATGTATGAAAGAGATCATGTTAACACATTTCATTTAGAGAATAAAGTTATTCAATTCTTTCCTTTTGAGAATCAATAACCCCAATTCCAAAGCAGTATGTAAAATTTTAATTTCAAACTCAAGTCATAGGGTGTAAGAATAGTGGTAGACTTCCACATTGTCTGATAAGCCAATATTGCTTCGTGAAGTCGTGTTGCCTAATATTTTTCATGAAGTGATACTATTTTGGTGAGGAAGTCTTCAAGTTCTCTATTGGTTACTTTGACCTGGCCATTAGATTGTGGAAGATTTAGAGAAGACTTGTGATACTAAGCCACATTGAAATTATCTCATATGTGAATTATGGTCCTTGATCTATTACAATTTGATGTAGTAAAAAACCAAGACCCTAAATTGAGGTGTTGATTTTTGCAACCACCACTCAAATTCTTAAAATTTATTAGATACTTACAAGAAATGGAATGAAGCCACATTGAAATTTATTTAATTATATTGAACTTCTAAAAATATGCTCAACAACTTGTGACATACCACTTTTTAAAAATTATATTGAACTTTCAAATGAAATTTTTTTCTTCTAATAAAAACGAAGCTCTCATATTCATCTATGGGAATACATGACCATTATATTTTTAAACCCTCAAAAGCATGTTACCTTTCAAGCCAGATTTTTAGAAAATCCTTTTTTGAACACTAGATTTTGACCTCTTCCAACAAATTTTCCTAATTCTCATCTTTTTCCCCAATTTATTTAAAATCATGTTGGGTCATGCTAATCTTATTTAAAAACCAGATTGCCTACAACATACATGAAGGTACAAGGTTCAAATTTTTAAAACAATGCTACTCTTGCAACAACTATATATAGGAGAGCATGTGTAAACTTCATATATTTTGAAAAATCAATTACATACATACAAAAATCTTCTCACAACTCATCACACTAGTAAAATCAGCTACAACACATATTGAATTCAAATAATTTCATCTTTTGTATAGAAAATTATTGTTTTTCCTTTTCTACAATCTTCTTTCACCTTTTCTTCATTCTTTTTTCTACTCCAAATCCTTCCTAGCAACTTGGGTATGGGTTATTTTCTCTCCTGGAAGGAGACTTCAATTTTTTGCATGTGCAAATTCATGTTATCATTAATTTCAACAAGCTTGTGTTGGCATTGGTGTCAACTATATGTGTTGAGGAAGGTCAACTTTGAAGATGAATAGTTGGTGTTGTCTATGGTTTGATTTGTTGCATTATGTTGTCATCAGTTAAGCTATTGGTGTTAACCTCTGTTGTTAGTTTGATAAGATTCTGTTTATGGATGTAGTAGTGTTGACGATCTGTTGTGTATGTGTCTTTAGTGCTTGGTTTCTAAGTACTTTTGAGAAAATTTGATAAAAAGAGGAAATAGTGTGTTGCAGTGTTGTTTTGGGGTACAGAGAGATGTTCTGGTCTTTCTTTGCATTTCTTATAGGTTGAAGATATACCTATGCGATTAAAATATATTGGTGAGAGGTGTTCAAATATTTTATATTCAAGATATGGTATGTTGGATCATCATACAGTAGAAGTTGTGCTCACCAATGTGTGACTGTGCATTGCAGAGGTGTCTAGAAGAAATGTTTTGGCTTCACATTTCTCTATAGTTATGCTTCAGGTCTTACAATTTTGAAGGTGTGTTGTTGATGTTGGTAGTTTACCTTATTCAATAGGATTCGAGGTTTGGTGCTTCGAAAGATAAGTTTTCAAGTAACAGTGTTTGGAAAAGTTATCTGAATGTACTAGGTTTGTACATTCTTCAGGTGGAAGTTGTTGCGAAGGAGTTTGATGGATTTTAGGGTGTTTGAGAAATATTCTAAATTGTGTTCAAGCATGGTGTATGTTTCACAAGTCATCCTTGGGTTTGATGAAGTGTGTACTTAATTGATTAATGGTGTTTGCATGGGTAACGATCGACCTAGTGTTTACACTACATGAGAAGGATAAATATTGTTTGTGGTAGTGTGTGTTTAAGTGGTGTTGTTGATTTGGGTCACATTTAGGTGTTGATGTGGGTCACATTTAGGTGTTGATGTGGTTTGCATTCACTTATATTTTCCATGAAATTATTTTAGTGTTAACCTAATTTGAATTTGCATGTTTGAGCTGCATGCCAACCTTGGAGAAGGTTTCAAGACTGAGGACAATATAAGTATGAGTTGAATTGTTGAAGGAGGTTACGATAGATGAAAGTTTGAAGTGTAGGATGTGAGTGATGTGAAATTAAGCAAAGCAATGTGATATTTCAAGTGTTGGATTACCGGATGCAGTGAGCAAAAGTTGTTTGCAATCATTCGAATAGATTATGAAGGTTTTGGAGCTATTGTGGTGGATTTTCTATTGCATTGAGATCTTTTTCTCTGTCTAACATTTCTTCTCTATCTTCTTTTTCATTCTAAAAGTGAACCTTGGTTGTGATCCTTTCTAGATAGTGTGTCCTATTCTAATAGTGAGCCTTTGTAACCAATTTTTTAATCTCTTATGTTTGGTGTTGAGTTGTTTAAGTTTATGTTATCTTCTTTTCATGTTAAAACTTTATAAAAAATTAAGGTTTTAATGAATGCGTGTGGATCTGAATGTTAATGATGGTTTTGATGTTTCGATAAGTGTATGTATAGTGTATCCCTTTACACTTTAACACTTATTTAGGGCTACCTTAATTAATTGAGCTTAATTATGCCTTAATTGGCCCTATAATTCATTATTATGATATTGTTATCAAGATTCAGCCGTGTAGTTTTGTGAGTCAACCTCATTGACCCACGTTTCATGAAGTGGTTCACAAGAACCCATCTCTCATGATAATGAATGGTCCCCTTAACACTCATTGCATCTAGGTGATGCTCATAGAGGTAAATCATTGAGCCTTTCTGAGAGGTCACCCATCCTAGTACTACTCCAACTCAAGCGCACTTAACCATGGAGTTTTCTCCAAGGTTAAGACTGCTTAGCTTGCAACCCAATTTGAAAAACCTTCAACAAGTGTTGTTCCTTATGAACCATTCATTATAGATCACCTTTAGCTCATCAATTGATAAGTAGGAGGTATTTTCCATAGTGTGTCAAATTATTATATTGTTATCAAGATTCAATTGTGTAGTTTAATGAGTCAAACTCATTGACCCATGTTTTATGAGTAGTGGTTCACAAGAATCCATCTCTCATGATAATGAATGGTCCATTTAATAGTCATTTCATCTAGGTGATGCTCACACAGGTGAATCATTGGGCCTTCTTGGGAGGTCACCCATCCCAGTACTACTCCAACTCAAGCACGCTTAACCATAGAGTTTTCTCCAACATTAAGACCGCTTAACTTGCAACCCCATTCGTAAAACCTTCAACAAGTATTGTGCCTTACGATCCATTCATTATAGAGCCCCTTTCGCTCATTAATTGATAAGTAGGAAACCCAACATCAATTAATTCCTAAACATAACACTTTACATTGAGCAATGTGTGTCCTAGGTTTATGGACCTAGGACCCATTCGCCCATGGGTGAATGGGTCCTCCCTAAACATCAAGACCTAAATTTAAATTATATTTTGGTAGTATTTTAACATATTCAAATCTGTAATCCAATGTTGGCTTCTGATATTTTAATTTCAAGAAATTAAGGATGCATACCTATAAATACAAGGTTATTTTACTAAGTTTCACTTAGCATTTTTTATCTAAGCAACCTAGAAATTCTATGAGATTTCAAGAGAACTTCAAGAGAAATTAAAAGCATCAAAGGTAGATTTATCAAAGTTTTATTGCAACACTCAAGATCCAATCATCATGTCAAATTCTTCTTGCACCATGCATGTTTTTGGAGCTAATATTGTGATGTAGGTTTCATGATCAAATCAAGCATTCAAAGCACTATTTCAAGCAAAATTCAAATTTTAAGATCCACATCCATTGAAGTCATTTCATGCAAGTTGCATACCTTCATTCAAGGGCTTATCCAAGGGTTTATTGAGTGGTAACATAGCTTTGTTCAATCTTCATTCCCTCTTTCATGATTTTATTTATTTCAAGGTTTGACCAAGGAAAACCCCTATTCACCTAAAACAAACATTTTTTCCCTCTTATCTTGTGTTTGTAGATCTAGGTGGAAGAAATCTTGAAGATCGATTGAAGACAAAATTTGAAAAAGTTGTAAAAGTTGCAAAAGTTGCCAAAATTGTTGTCATCTCACAGAAACTCACCTACAAAAGTTATTTCCAACATTCAGACATTGCCACCTAGACAAATTAGAAGCTTCAGATCTATGTCAGAGGCTCCTAAAAGTTGCAAAAAAACCCTAACACTGGACTCATTCACCCATGGGCGAATGAGTCCTAATTAGCCTTTGAAAACTCACTTTTGGTGACTGGTAAATACATTTCTACCCTTCTCGATTCTACAATTCAATTTATGTTTCTACTTATTATGAGTTTAATATTGTTGTTTCAAGTTTAATTTGGCATAATTGGGTTGATTTTATATTTTTTAGTTTTTCTCCCAAAAGTGCCTGGTGAACCTGACCCTCGTCCTAAACACACAAAAAAGGAAATCATGAAAATTCTCACAAAGGGTTGATTCACCTAAGGGTTGTTAGTCAATTCTTTGTGAGGATCTCATTTCCTAATGAAATAAAGGAAAATAGGTCCCTGATTGGTTCTTCAATCCATTTTGGTGGACCTGCTTACACCTATTTTTTAATGTTTCATTTTGGTGAACCTGACATTTGAGCATTAGATCTTTCTGATTTTGGAGTCCATTTCAGCCCTAGATCTAGGATTTCACATTCATTTTCATTGCATTGCATTGAATTAAATCTCATTCAAGGTTACTTAACTTGCATTAGTTTGCATCTCATTTAGGTTTTAGGATTGCATTTTTACATTCTTTAAAATCTGGAAAATACAAAAATTTCAGTCATTTGTAAAGTATTTACTTAACATTTCATGATAAAAAACTTAAAATACAAAATTAAATCAAATTTGCATTTCAAATTAGGTCTCCTAGTTTGTCATTTAGAACTATTTTACATTTACATTTAGACTTAATTTACAGAAAATTAAAATGGTAATCACCTGTCTCTATCCAAAATCTGAAAATAATAAGAATCAACTTAGAAATCTATAAATTCATTTTTCAAAATCCTGAGCTAGGACCCATTCGCCCATGGGTGAATGAGTCCCTAGTTGGGGCTTTTTCCTACATTTTTGGGCATTAAAATATATGTTTTTTGCATTATGTTATGTTGTTTTTAGTTTGCAGAATTTATGTTATCTCAAACTACTCATATTAAGCTTCATTTGATAAATTTAGTGCATTGTGTGAATTCAAAATTGTATCTAAGAGACATCATTTTTAAATTTTACATAGCATAATTAGAAAATTATCTTGTTTAGAATCTAAAAATTGCTTTTGCATACTTGCATTGCACTTTACATTCTAGGGTATTGGATTGTATTTTACCTCTTATCCATTTTGGGTGTGCCTTGGGTTTGTGAAACTTGTATGAGCTTCACAACTTGGTGTCCCATTGCAAATACTATTGTGAGACATAGTTTGAGACTCATGTCATCTTGCGATACAACATTCATCATGGATCTTGAGTTTTCTCTTTCACTCATAGTGTTGACACTAGTCAACCCACTATGGATCATATCCTTAACACTTCATTTCCCATGATTTCCCTACCCATGTCTAATGTGAATGACGTTGAAATGTAATGGTTTCTAATGTCCTGTAAGAGAATATAAGAAGGATAGATGAAGAATTAGAGAAATTTCAAAACTTTGTGACTTCTAAAAATATTTTTGGTAGTGTAATTTCTGTTATAGATAATGTGAGAATAATTCTTGAAAACGAACATGGAATAGAGATTATGTGAAGTCTAGTAGCTCATATTATTGATAAACATGCTCCTACAATGACTAGTTGTGCTCAAGCTTTGGGGTATACTCAAAGTCAAGGTGGAAATCCAATTCCTCCTTCCACAACCCTTACCTCTATTCCTACATATATCGATCCTCATGTTACTACAACCATACAACCTACTAGCAATGTCAATACTTCCTTAGGTATTTCCAATGGGAATCCCTCTAGCTTTGTGCATGTAAATCTTATATCTACTCATTCATCCCCCTTCACAAATTTACAATTCACTTTCCCTTTGCATACATACACAACCCCACCTTATTCACCTCCATCTCACAACACCAAAAATGATCCATTCCTTAACACGCTTTTGCAAAATGTTTCATCCCTCCAACAATAAATCGCCACACTAAACTAAAACAACAATGTCCAACCTTCACAATACATCAAAACCACCCATTATCCTTGGAGATATTGAGAACACAAATGCCACAAGGTATAGAGGTTACTAGATTTGAGAAATATGGTGGGAAAGAGATCCTATTAGCCATGTTTCTGTATACACATCCTTATGTAGTGACTTCATTTTTTAAGATAAAATATTGGCTAAATCTTCCCTAGATCCTTGAAAGATACTGCTTTGGAGTGGTTTTTCTCTTTATTGAATAACTCAATACGTTCATTCAATGAACTTATTGGTGACTTTTACAATCACTTCCAAATACATGTGGGTCCCAAGATGACTCTAGTAGATTTAATAACATGCAAACAAAAGGAGGATGAAAAGGTCAGTGATTTATAGCATGATATCAAATGGTTTACTCACAAATAAACATTAAGATTCTTGATGTCGACCTTCAAAGAATGATTATTTCAAATTTACAAAACAAAATCCAAACTAAACTAGAGATGTTGAAATTTCCCTCCTTTACATAGTTGTGTACCACCATTTGTGATTACCAAAATTTGGTTAGTAGTCATGAAATGAAAGCTCCCTCTAACTATCCTTAAAAAACCAAATCCACACCTTAAACAAACTACCAACCTTTCAAGAAAAAAAAATAAGGGCTTTTTACAACTTAATCCCCCTCAACCAACTCAACATGTTGACACTCAAGTGGCTACTATAAAGATGACAAATCCATATGTCTTTAGGGATAGAAAAAGACAATTTACACCCTTACCTGATACCATTCATAATACCATGTTGTAGCTCCTTCTATTAGAGCTCATGGTCCTAATAAAAAATAATTTGATTTCCTTACTTCCTGTTAGAGCTCCTAATCCTACTAAACCTTTACCTTCAAACTATAGACCAAATGCCTATTGTCATTTTCACTGAAAAAATGGACATGATACAAAATATTGCAAGCATCTTAAACATCTTGTGCAAGACCTCGTTGATTCTAATCATATTCAAATTGGAGGTGTTAATGATAGAGGTAATAAGTTTGTAGCTCCTCCTAACCAAAATTTTCAAATCTTTACCAATCCTATACCAAATCACAACATTTCCTTTTCCAAAGCTAGTCAAACAAAGAATGATGTGATGAATGTTAACACAAATGATGATAATGTTGGCCCTCAGTTGTTTTTGGTTTGTCCCTGATGTCAAAAGTGGTTCACTGATATGAGGATATATGTGATGATATGCTTGATGGATGATGATAGGATATATGTTTTCAGTAACAGTATTATGGATTTTCTTGTCCTTATAGTTGTGTGATAATCCAATTTTTGATCTTTTGATATATATATTGATGTTGGCTGACAATGTTTATCTAATTTACAGATTGATGCTCAGATAGTTCTAGTTTATGCTTGATCACTTTCAGATTATCCGGTTGTAGGTATATTGATGCTCAGACAGTTCTGGTTTATGCTTGATTACTTTCAGATTATTAGGTTGAAGTTTGATTACTTTGGCATCTTTGACATCACTATGGTCATTGCACTTGAAGTAGTTTCAGTTTGATCATATGAAGGCTCAAGTTGTTTGTATACTCTAAGGTGACAAAGGTCATTATATTCATTTTTGCTAAGGTTCTTAGTCTTCCTTGTTATATTTTAATATAATTGATTATTCACATTTCCTTTGTGGCATTGCTATTACATATCATCATGGCATATTGACTTGACAATATAATTGTGTCATTGTTTATGAGAAATTGGTTGATTTACATGGCTTTGCTAAGGTAATCGGAATTTGATATGATTATAAGAATCTTGGTTTATTGTTGATTAGCATGGTATATGGAATGAAGATACTATCGGGTCTCATTGCAATTATTATTATCAAAGGAAGATGAATATATTAAAAAGTCACAGGGCAGTGACAAGGTGATCGATATTGTTTTGATTGATACTGTTTGGATCACTTTAATCATTTGAATGTGGTATTGGCTTTAAGTCTGATATTAAATGATAATTACATTATACATGTGACTGGCTATTATTTGTGTCGAAGCTTAGTTGGCAGCTCATGTGGCATATGTATTTTGGGTCTTTGGAAACTTGTGGCATCAACAGCTATCATTCATTGGGTTTGATCATTCATTGGGTCTGATAATTAACATTCTTATTATTGTTGAAATTTTTAGTGATATCTTTGGCAATGGATATTTAGACTATCATTTCTTCTATCGACAAGATATACCTGGCATATTCTGAGATACTATTGTATGGTAATGGATTTCAAAATTTTATCCATCATTGTTGAATCTAGAAATTTCTTGGTTTGTTTAAGGCAATTATGTTGTTTAGTAAAAGAATTTTCATTGTGTTATGAGTAGGGTTCTGAACCCTAGCCACCATATTCTTGTTGTTGAATTTTTTATTGTACGTTGCCGCTAATAAACTGTTAGAAGCCTTTGTTGTTTGGGAATTCTGAGCATTTGAAAGTTCTGCATAGATATTATTTTGAAAGCTTGATTGTGGAATTTGGACAGAGAAGAATTATTGTCATCTTTCAACTGGGTAGTTATGGAACTTCTCGACGAATCTTTATGGTATTTGTTCAATTTTCTTCCATCGTAATTAGGTAATACAAAAATTATTTTGATGCTTATAGGCCTTGAGACAATTTGTTAAGGAAGTTGTTAAGAATGATAAAAAGGTTTTTTTTTAAAGGCATGAAACTATTTTTATGGTCAAAGATAATATCATTTCTTAGATGTTCAACAGTTATAATGTTGATTGCAACTGCTTTGTTCAAGGATAAACCCTTACGGGTTCTATGATTAAAATCTTGGTTGAAATATTGTGGTTAAAGGGGTTAACAGTTGTTGGTTATTATTCAAACCCTTTTTGAGTTTTTGACAGTCTTCTTTTGGGTTTGTAATAGTGTTTGCAGAGGTTAATGATTCTTGCTTAAACTTTTCAAAGAGTTAGTTAAAAACTCTTTAGGGTTTCTTCAACTTTAACACGAGTTGGATTTATAGTTATTGAAACTACATACAGAGGTTATTACACGCAATGTCTTTAAAAGATAACCTTCAAACATTTTTCTATGTTACCTAGAAGAAGAATATGAGACCTCAGACTTATCTTTGTACAAAAGTTGTATTGCATTGAAAATATTTATAACAATGATTCTCATATTATCATATTTAAGGAAGATGTCATTCTCATACAACATTCTTCAATGTGCTTATTGAAAATATTTATAGTCTTCTATTGAGGCACTAGGATTGCAAATTGCACTTCTAGGGTATTGATAGAGTACTATAACTGTTATGCATTGTAAAGGAGTTGGTGCTCTTGTATCTTATGAAGTTGGTGCTTTTGAAATTTGTGGAATTGGTGCTCCTGAACTTTGTGGAGTTGGTGCTCTTGAACTTTGTAGAGTTGGTGCTCTAAGTGAATAAAGAGAAAGATTTTTCGAGTGGTTTTTATTCCCCAAGAGAGTTTTCCACTCAGGACATATATTGTGTTATGTGATGATTTTCTGTGTGTGAGTTTTCTTATCTGTCTAATCTCAATGTGTCATTAAATGCATTGAATGGTTCTTAATTATCAATCTTTCATCTCTACCAATGTTTATGTCAAAATATCATACATAAAGGTTTTGTTATTAATGTGGCTCTGATACATATGAAAGTGTAAAACATCCTAAGTTCAACCTATTTTGATGTTATGTCTATATGTTTAATTCATGGTTATTGCAAACACAATACTGTTCATGCACAAGTCAAATTTATTCTATAAACTGTCATTTGGTCTTTTGGTTCAAAAGTTAATTAAATCCTTGAATTTGTAAAATGTTTGTGACTTACATGAATCACTGATTCACCCCCCCTCTCATTGATTCCAGTCTTCCAACAAGTGGTATCAGAGCATAGGGTCTTCATATAGGTCTAATCCACCTAGGACTAATTCTAGTTTTAGGAGTCTGTCAAACATGTCACAAGCTCAAGAAGGTACTTTTGTGTCTAGAGCTCCACTATTTGATGGTACAAACTATCTGTTTTGGAAAATCAGAATGGAAACTTATCTGATTTCAGTTGATGTTGATGTATGGAGCTTATTTCGAGATGCATATGTTGTTCCATCCAAAATTCCCTCTAATTCTACTAAAAAGAAGAGGTATGAAACTAATGCTAGAGCTAAACATGCTCTCCTATGTGGGTTAACCAAAGATGTATTTGTTAAAGTCGTGCATTGCAAATCAGCTAAGGAAATTTGGGAAAAACTTGAAAATATTTATCAAGGAAATGATAAAGTCAAACAGTCAAAAATCCTTACTCTTAAAACTTAGTTTGAGGAAATGAGAATGAATGATGATGAAAAAGTAGTTGAATGCTTTTTGAGAATAGATGAAGTTGTTAATGCAATGAGAGGGTTAGGAGAAGAAATAGAAGAGTTTGATGTGCTCAAGAAGGTCATTAAAACCTTACATCCTAAATATGAAAGTAAGGTTTCAGACCTTGAAGAAAAGAAACATTTTTACAAGCTTACCTTAGATGATCTACAAGGAACCCTTACTACTTTTGAAATGAGAACAAGCAAAATCAATCCAACAAGAAAAGAAGTTGCTTTTAAAACTGAAAAAAAAGGAAGATGTAATTGAAAGTGATTCAGAAGACTCTGATACAAAAGAGTCTCACTTTGTTAGAAAACTCAAAAAGGGATCAAGTAAATACAAAGGAAAACTTCCCTTTAAATGTTTCAACTATGAAAAAATTGGACATTTTGCAACTAAATGCCCCTATGTTGAACATAACAGTGATGATCAAAAACCTGACAAGCAGTTTAAGAAGGTCTATAAACCTAAAAGGAAATTCAATTTCAAGAAGAAAAAGAGTTTTTTCATGAAAGATGAATCAAACAATGAGACAGAAGATGAGACTCTATTTATGGTTGAAGTTAAATAGCAAGAGGATATAAACAGCAAGACTGATTTAGAAGATGGTGAAATAAATCTAGAAGGTGAGTTAGAATGTGCTTTAAAGGAAATTAAAAAAATTAAAAAGAAAGTCCTTGCTCAAGAACATAAACCAGATCAAGAAATAGTTTCTTTGAAGACTCAGCTTGAAGAATCTAAGAGAATTGAGAACTGTCTTAAAATAACTGTGAGTCTCAAAGACAAATAAATTCAAAGATTGGAGCAAGAAGTTGTTAATCTTAGAAAGAAAATTGAAGGGTATGAAAGTACAATAAAGCTCAATGATATGCTTAGCAAGCAGAAATTGAATAAGGATAAAACTAGCGTAGGGTTTGAAAAGGCTGAGTGTTCAATTGATACTTCAAAGCAAAAACCTATTTCTACAAATAAGAGTTTCAAACCAAATCATTCTGAATCTGGTAAGAATTATGTACATTTTGAAAATAAAAGAATGCTATTCAGATTCAATCCTTATTTTTATGGTTACTGCTTCTAGTGCAATAAGTTTGGCCATAAAGTGAGTACTTGCAGGTTCATGACTTCTAAAATGCCAAGGTTTGGACATAAGTAATACTTTGGTTTTGTAAACCATGTCAAATGTTTTAAATGCAACACTTTGGGACATACAGTCAAACAATGGAAAGTTGATCTACATAATAAATAGCAGAAAACAAAAATAGTTTCAAAACCTAAGTTTGTTGAAGGCATAGAGCAATTAATGCTAGTCCAAATTGTGTTTCACACTAAAAAGGACTTATGGTTCCTAGATAGTGGTTGTTCTAACCACATGATAGCGGACAAGGAAAAGTTTATCAAACTAGAAGATTATACTAGTGGATATGTGAAATTTGGTGATAACATTGGTATACAGATTAAAGGTAAAGGTTTACTTCTACTAAATGAGGACACACCCATTTATGATGTGTATTATGTGGAAGGTATAAAGCACAATCTACTTAGTCTTAGCCAAATTTGTGATAGTGGCTATCATGTCATGTTTACTTCACAGGGATGTGAGATCAAGAACAAGTGTGGAAAGATTGTTGCAGCTGGGAAAAGGACTAAAGGTAATGTTTATAAACTTCTAGACACCTCTAGTAATGATAGTAATGAAGGTATGTGTCTAATGGGTCAAGTTGAAGAAAGTTGGTTATGGCACAAAAGATTGGGACATATAAACTTTGATAATCTGGTTAGAATCAATAAAAACTAGAATGTTAGAGGTTTACCAGTTCTTAATAAACCAGAAAATTTTGTGTGCAAAGAATGTTTAAATGGTAAACAAACTAGAGTCATCTTTAAGTCAAAAGAACATTCTTCAACTAAGCCTTTATAGCTAGTGCATACAGATTTGTGTGGCCCAACTAGAACAAGGTCAATTAATGGTGAAAAGTATTTCATGTTGTTTGTGGATGACTATACAAGAATGGTATGGGTTACTTTTCTTAAACACAAATCAAAAGCATTTGAAAGATTCAAGATCTTTCATAAAATGGTTGAAAAAGAATCTGATCTAAAGCTCAAATGCTTGAGATTTGATAAAGGAGGAGAGTTCGCCTCTCAGGAATTCATTGATTATTGTGAGCAACATGGTATTAAAAGACAATATGCAACTTCTAGAACACCTCAACAAAATGGGGTTGTTGAACGTAAGAATAGAACTATGAAGGAAATGGCAAGAACTATGTTAGATGAGGCTAAATTTCCAGACATGTATTGGAAAGAAGTTGTTCATACAGCTGCACACATTTTAAAAAGAGTGCAAATTAGGGTGAAATCAAAATTCACTCATTATGAATTGTGGCATAGAAAAATTGCCTCTGTAAAACATTTTAAAATCTTTGGCAGTAAATGCTTTATCAGGAAAGATGACGAACATCTAGGAAACTTTCAATCAAAGTGTGATGAGGGTATCTTTTTGGGATACTCAACTCAAAGTAAAGCCTAAAAATGCTATAATAAAAGGCTCAATAAGATTGTTGAAGCAATAAATGTGAAAGTTGATGAAAGATTACATTTAGAAACTGATCATGTGCAGATTAATGAGGATGAATCAGAAACAAAACTTGAGATAATACCTAAAGATGTTGAGACAACAAGTCTTATAAATACTATGCCCAAAACTCCTTCAAAATCTATTGCTAAAAATCATCCTCAAAGTCAGATTATTGGGGATAGAAATGTTGGAGTTCAAACACGAAGAAAAATTGCTCAACTTGAAGAACAAGCTAAAATAGCAAAGCATACAGCCTTCTGTTTAGTCACTGAATTTGAACCTAAGAATTGTGATGAAGCTCTTTTGGATGAATTTTGGCTCAAGGCAATGCAAGAAGAAATAAATAAAATTGAGAAAACCAAACTTGGGAGTTAGTCCCAAGACCTGATGACAAGAATTTCATAGGTGGTAAGTAGGTTTACAGGAATAAGCTTGATGCAAATGGAAAAGTTGTTCGCAACAAGGCAAGGTATGTCTGCAAAGGCTATGCTCAAAAGGAAGGTATTGATTTTGGTGAAACCTATGCACCTGTTGCTAGACTAGAATCCATTAGAATATTTTTGGCTTATTCTATTTATAAGAATTTCACTGTTTATCAAATGGATGTCAAAACTTCATTTTTAAATGGCTATTTAGATGAAGAGGTCTATATGGTATAGCCTGAAGGGTTTGTTTGCAAAGACAAGCCTGATCATGTTTACAAGTTGAAGAAGGCCTTATATGGCTTAAAACAAGCACCTAGGGCATGGTACTCTAGGCTAGGCAATCATTTGATGTCAAATGGCTTCATTAGAGGTGGTGTTGACAACAATCTCTATGTCAAGATTGAAGGTACTAATATTTTGGTTGTTGAAGTCTATGTAGATGATATCATTTTTGGCTGCAATAATGATGCTTTAAGTAAAAAAAATCTCTCATATTATGGAATCTGAATTTGAAATGTCAATGTTGGGAGAATTGACTTTCTTTCTTGGTCGTCAAGCCTCTCAACTTGAAAGTGGTATATTTCTCTCTCAAACCAAGTATGCTAGATAAATGCTTAAGAAGTTTCAAATGGATGGATTCCATCATGTTAGTACTCCAATGGTTATAGGTTGCAAACTCACTAAAGTTGATGATTCACCTGATGCAAATCAATTTGAATATAGATCAATAATTGGCAGTTTGTTGTATTTAACTACTTCTAGACCTGATGTAATGTAGGCAATTTGTATGGTTGCAAGATTTCAGGCATCACCTAAGGAATCCCATGTTACTATTGATAAAAGAATCTTTAAGTATATTCAGGGTACTCTTGATTATTATCTTTGGTATCCTAGAAGCAATGATTTCTCTCTGATTGCATATATAGATGTTGATTGGGCTGGCTATTTGGATGATAGGAAAAGCACCAGTGGTCCTTCATTCTTTCTTGATGATCAGTTAGTTGCCACTTCTTGTTGTACTCAATTGCTCTTTATGGCTCAAACGTTATCTGATAGGGGTATCATAGTTTCTAAGCCTGTTTCTATTCTATGTGATAATACAAGTGCAATCAATATCTCTAAGAATCTTGTTATGCACTCTCGTACTAAACACATTGCAATTAAATTTCACTTTCTTCAAGAAAAAGTGTTGGCTAATGAAGTATGTCTAAAATTTGTTGCTTCACAAGAACAGGTGGCTGATATATTCACTAAACCTCTATCCAAAGAATTCTTTGAAAGGTTGAGGCTCAGATTGGGAGTTATCTCTCAATCTTTACTTCATTGATTCTCCTATTTTTGATTCAGGGGGAGCTTGCTACTATATCTTTTCATTCACAGCTCTCTTGCATATTTAGTTTGCTGCTATATTTCTCTATTTGCAACTGGTTATTGTTTTGGATAATTGGTTGGCTTCTCAGTTGTTTATCTTCATGGAATCTCACATTCTCCTCTTTCATCCTTTGTCATTGAGGCAAAAAGGGGGAGACAAAGTATGTGTTTTTCCATCAAGGACAAAGGGGGAGTTTGTTGGCTCTCAGTTGTTTTTGGTTTTTCCTTGATTTCAAAAGTGGTTCGCTGATATGAGGATATATGTGATGATATGCTTGATGGATGATGACAAGATATATGTTTTCAATAATAGTATTATGGATTTTCTTGTCCTTACAGTTGTGTGATAATCCAATTTTTGATCTTTTGATATATATGATGATGTTGGCTGAAAGTGTTTATCTGATTTACAGATTGATGCTCAGACAGTTATGGTTTATGCTTAATCACTTTCAGATTATCCAGTTACAGGTATATTGATGCTTAGAAAGTTCTGGTTTATGCTTGATCACTTTTAGATTATCAAGTTGAAGTTTGATTACTTTGGCATCTTTGACATCACTATGGTCATTGCACTTGAAGTATTTTCAGTTTGATCATATGAAGTCTTAGGTTGTTTGTATACTCTAAGGTGACAAAGGTTATTATATTCATTTTTGCTAAGGTTCTTAGTCTTCCTTGTAACATTTTAATGTGATTGATTATTCACATTTCCTTTGTGGCATTTCTATTACATATCATCATGGCATATTGACTTGACAATATAATTGTGTCATTGTTTATGAGAAATTGGTTGATTTACATAGCTTTGCTAAGGTAATCGACATTTGATATGATTTTAAGAATCATGGTTTATTGTTGATTGACATGGCATATGGAATGAAGATACTATCGGGTCTCATTGCAATTCTTATTATCAAAGGAAGATGACTTTATTAAAAAGTCACATGGTAGTGACAAGGTGATCAATATTGTTTTAATTGATATTGTTTGGCTCACTTTAATCATTTGAATGTGGTATGGGGTTTAAGTCTGATGTTAAACGATAATTACATTATACATGTGACTGGCTATTATTTGTGTCAAAGCTTAGTTGGTAGCTCATGTGGCATATGTATCTTGGGTCTTTGGAAACTTGTGGCATCGACAATTATCATTCATTGGGTCTGATAGTTAACATTGTTATTGTTGTCAATATTTTTAGTGATATCTTTGGCAGCAAATATTCACACTATCATTTTTGCTATCGATAGGATATACCTAGCATATTCTAAGATATTATTGTATGGCAGTGGATTTCAAAAGTTTGTCCATCATTTTTGAATCCAGAAAGTTCTTGGTTTGTAGGCAATTATGTTGTTTGGTAAAAGCATTTTCATTGTGATATGAGTAGGGTTCAAAACTGTAGCCACCATATTCTTGTTGTTGAATGTTTGATTGCACGTTGCTGCTAATAAACTGTTAGAAGCCTTTGTTGTTTGGTAATTTTGAGCATTCAAATTTTTTGCATAGATGTTGTTTTGAAATCTCGACTGTGGAAGTTGGACAGAGAAGAATTGTTGTCGTCTTTCAACTGGGTAGTTATGGAACTTCTTGACAAATCTTTATGGTATTTGTTCAGTTTTCTTCCATTGTAATCAAGTAATGCAAAACTTCTTTTGATGCTTACGAGCCTTGAGACAATTTGTTAAGGAAGTTGTTAAGAATGATAAAAGGATTTTTTTTTTAAAGGCATGAAACTATTTTCTCAAAGATAATATCATTTCTTAGATGTTCGATAGTTATAATGTTGACTGTAACTACTTTGTTCAAGGATAAACCCTTACGAGTTCTGTGATTAAAATCTTGATTGAAAGACTATGGTTAAAGGGGTTAATAGTTGTTGGTTATTATTCAAATGCTTTTTGGGTTTCTGGCAGTCTTCTTTTGGGTTGTAACAGTGTTTGTAGAGGTTAATGATTCTTGCTTAAACTTTTCAAAGAGTTAGTTAAAAAATCTCTAGGGTTTCTTCAACTCTAACCTGAGTTGGATTTACAATTATTGAAACTTCATACAGAGGTTATTACATGCAATGTCTCTAAAAGATAACCTTCAGACATTTTTATGGGTTACCTGGAAGAAGAATATGAGACTTCAGACTTATCTTCATACAGAAGTTGTATTGCATTGAAAATATTTATAACAGTGATTCTTAGATTATTATATTTAAGGAAGATGTTGTCATTCTCATACAACATTCTTCAATGTGCTTATTGAAAATATTTATAGTCTTCTATTGAGGCACTAGGATTGCAAATTGCACTTCTAGGGTATTGATAGAGTATTATAACTGTTATGCATTGTAAAGGAGTTGGTGCTCCTATATCTTATGAAGTTGATGCTTCTAAAATTTGTGGAGTTGGTGCTCCTGAACTTTATGGAGTTGGTGCTCCTGAACTTTGTAGAGTTGGTGCTCTAAGTGAATAAAGAGAAAGATTTTTCGAGTGGTTTTTATTTCCCAAGAGGGTTTTCCACTCAGGACATATATTGTGTTATGTGGTGATTTTCTGTGTGTGAGTTTTCTTATCTGTCTAATCTCAATGTGTCATTAAATGCATTGAATGGTTGTTAATTATCAGTCTTTCATCTCTACCAATGTTTATGCCAAAATATCATGCATAAAGGTTTTGTTATTAATGTGGGCTCTAATACATATGAAAGTGTAAAACATCCTAAGTTCAACCTATGTTGATGTTATGTCTATATGTTTAATTCATGGTTATTGCAAACACAATAATGTTCATGCACAAGTCAAATTTGTTCTATAAACTGTCATTTGGTCTTTTGGTTCAAAATTTAATTAAATCCTTGAATTTGTAAAAAAATTGTGACTTACATGAATCACTAATTCACCCCCCCTCTCAGTGATTCCATTCTTCCAACAGATAATGCAAAAGACAATGAGGAAAATTATATAAAATATATGGTTGGATTTATTGAAGTTAAACCTTGTAAGGGCCAAAATGATATGCCCCTTGACATTGCTTTCTCACAAGATGACATAATCAAGAATGTACCTGATGGTCCTCTTACATAGCTGGAAGAATCAATGACAAGCCTACTAATGGGATATTAATTGATCTTGTCTGTGTAGAGAATGTGATCACTGAAGAATTATTATTTTTGCATGAGCTTTATCAAGATACTTATGAAAAACTAGAAGCATGGATCAAAACACATAATGGTTTTGCTTTCCCTATGATAGGTTTGATAAATAGCCCTTTAAAAGTTGGACTGAAAAAATTAAGTGTCTCATTCACCATTACCCATCGTTGGACCAATTTCGCGTGAAGTTAGGCTACCCATGGATTCTCTCCGCAAATTTTATCCCATCGATTGTGCATAAATTCTTAAATTTTTCATTTAGCAATGATATTTTTACTTTTCATCATAGTGGCTTTAATCTTGTGTCTTCTCGTGGGAATTTCTCATTGAATTTCTTTTGGCCCAAGCCTATAGAACCTATTAGACCTTGTGAAGACTTCTTTTTCAGATCCCACCAAAATTTTAAGGCAAAGCACATAGAAGAGTTATCCCTTATGCCTCAACCCATGATTGAGCCTCCTATCCTTGATGAGACCATGATTGAACCAAAATCCCTTCCAAGTAACCAAGACCAACCTATGACAAGTTCTTCGCCTATTTCCTATAAGAGACCACGAGATAATCAAATAAGTCCCATTGTGCCTCCTAAATTCAAACAAATTTATAAAGCTAAAGAGAAAGTGGTTGAAAAACCCCCCGTGGTTCCTTTTGTTCCTCCCTTAAGGGAAGAAGAGAAACCTACGATTGATAACCACAATTGCAACTTGAAAATCAAACTAAAAGAAACCAAAATGATAGAGATTGTATGCATAGACATCTTTCTATTGCTCATTTTTTACAAGCAAAAGAAGAAAAGAAAAACATAGAAAATCAAAATCCAAACTTGTCTCAAGCAATGCATGATAATTCTTCACCTTCCCTGCAACATAAACAACAACAAGCTTCTATAGATATTATCATTAGACCTCATGTTGTGATTAACATGGATGATGATAATGAAATTGATAAAATTGATGAGGAAGTGCATAAAATGCTAAATTTATTATTTCCTCTTCCATGAGCTTAAATGATGATCCTTCTAAAGAGAGTGTTGAAATTGGTGCTTGTCCTAGTTTGGCACTTGATGTTGTCCCTTTGGGTAGTTTTCCACATTTTGCATATACTGAACAAGATTGGGATGGAGACACCTCCTATAGGTTGACTCACATGTTCCTTACTATTCTTGTCTTTATGTTTCTTGTGTGCTTGCATGTGCATAATATGATCCCACATATTGTTCTATTTGATGTATCTCTTCATGTTCATTCCTCTATTTGTATCTACATTCTTCTATATATCGTAAACATTTATCTTTTCCTTTGTCTTGTGTTTTCCTTTTGGGGATGACGTAAGGTGTCGGGACATTTAGGTTGAGATTCCATGTTGACCCAAATATTTTCTTTGTTTTTGCTCTCTGTGTCATTTTTCCTATTCCATGAGTTATTTGGGGAATGATGTTTCCGAGATCTATAATATCATTGTAGCAAAGACATATTGACCCCAAATCCATGGATCCCTTATGTGTTTGGGATTTTATTTTGGGGGCAACCCTTCCTCTCTTTTTCATGACATAGCTTCATTTGGAAACATATGACTTGACATAAGGCTTTCCAAATAAGCTCTCATGTCTTTTTTATTGTTAACATTGATTATTTGCTACTTTAAAGTAATTTCTCATAGCAAGGTGTTTAGCAATTTCTTTAAAATGGGAGCATGCATTGGAATTATTATTTTGAATTTTGAAATTCCTTATGTTTCATTGAGTGATCTTCTTAATTCTTGTGATGTTTCTTCTTCTTGGTGGTGTCATTGGGTTTGATAATTTTCTACCCACTCACTCACCAAAGGAATATATGGTCAGCGGGGTTGGGACCATCTAGGTCACCAACCCCACTGACCAAGGCATCCTAACCACCCAAGATTCTAACCACCCAAGCTCCACCATCACCCATAAGGCAAAGAAAGGTGAGTGAAGCTCGGGTGGTGGAAAAGTTCCTTAGGTGAGTGAAGCTCTTTCAGGCAGTGGTGAAATTCCTTAGGTGGGTTTCATCCTAGTCAGTGGGTCAACACCCCACCAATTGAGGCTTCCCAACCACCCTAATCTTTGCTACCAACCTATATTCCTTTAGGGCAATGGTGAAGCTAGGGCAATGGGTGAAGCCCTGGTGGGAGGATATAGATGTTAGCCGAGAGAAATTTTGTATACGAATTTCCTCTTAGTGGTGACCTTGCTTGGCATATGACTTTCCTCTTAGTGGTGATGTTATGTATTGCATTCCCTAAGTTGTGAATCTTTTATCCTAGACTTGTCCTCTCTTGGAGACATTAAGCAAAATGTTCCCCAAGTTGAGACCTTTCATGAACTAAGAAAAATCCCTTTGAACATATCATCTATTTGCATTTTTTTCATAAGTGCTTAGCATAATGCAACTTGCTAACCTTGTGAAGCTCGAAGTTATAACCCTTTTTCATGGCCACCAAGCATAACACACTTTGCTTGTCAATGGAGCCTTTTTTTTTTTTCATGTGTGCTTGGCATAACGTAGCTTGCTAAGCCTTATGAAGCTCAAAATTCATGTTTTGTGGTGCCTTATTCAATTTATCAGAGATATAGCTTTGGTATGGTATGGGAGCCTAATAAGATTCTCTCATTTTCCACCCTTGGGGGCTCACCTAGTGGATAGCGGATTCCATTAGCCTGTGTGAGCATGTGTGTTATTTGAATATTGGACAATGAGTTCTACTTGTAAACATTTTTGGACAAACAGTTAAGGCATGTTCCACATCATGTTGGATAGTTGAGGCTTGATCCACCCCTTTTTTGTTTTTACCTTTCTTTGATTCTTTGGCATTGTATGATCAAATATCTTGTCCTTGTTGCATATATATGTTTTGATTTTCCACTTTAGTGTGAGTTTGACGCAAGGTCATCCTCTCACTAAAGTGGGGACTAAATGTAGTGTAGAAAAATGCATCCCTTTACATTTTCTAACTTGTTTGGGCTCTATAGTTAAAATGGACTTAATTGTGCCTTAATTTAGTGTTGTAAAGTGTATCCCTTTACACTTTCACACTTATTTAGGGATCCCTTAATTAATTGAGCATAATTATCCCTTAATTTTCCCTATAATTCATTTCCAAGCCCATTAAATTGCATTTTTTCAAAGGGAAATCTGACATCAATTAATGCCTAAACATAACACTTTACTTTGAGTAATATGTGTCCTTGGTTTATGGACCTAGGACCCATTCACCCATGGGATACTAGGTCCTCCCTAAACCTCAGGACCTAAATTTAAATTATTTTTTTGGCAGTAATTTAACATATTCAAATATTTAATTCAATGTCGGCTCGTGATATTTGAATTTTGGGAAATTAAGGATGCATACCTATAAATACAAGGTTATTTCACTAAGTTTCACTTAGAATTTTTCAATCTAAGCAACCTAGAAATTCTATGAGATTTCAAGAGCATTTCAAGAGAAATTAAAGGCATTCAAGGTAGATTTATCAGAGTTTTATTGCAACATTCAAGATCCAATCATCATGTCAAAGTTTTCTTGCACCATGCATGTTTTTGGAGCTAATATTGTGATGTAGGTTTCATGATCAAATCAAGCATTCAAAGAACTATTTCAAGAAAGATTCAAAGTTCAAGATCCACATCCATTGAAGTCATTTCATTCAAGTTGCATACCTCATTCAAGGACTTATCCAAGGGTTTGTTGAGTGGTAACATAGCTTTGTTCATTCTTCATTCCCTCTTTCATGATTTTATTCATTTCAAGGTTTGATTACCAAATGGGGTTTGACCAAGGAAAACCCTCATTCACCTAAAGAAAACTTCCCTCTTATCTTGTGTTTTCAGATCTAGGTAGAAGAAAGCTTGAAGATCTCTTAAAGAAAAAATTTGAAGAAGTTCTCAAAATTGTTGTCATCACACAAAAACTCACCTACAAAAGTTATTTCTGACATTCTGATACTGCCACCTCAGAAAATTGGAAGCTTCATATCTATGTCAGAGGCTCCCAAAAGTTGTAGAAAAACCTTGACACTAGACCCATTCGCCCATGGGTGAATGAGTTCTAGTCAACCTTTGAAAACTCACTTTTGGTGATTGGTATACACATTTCTACCCTTCTCAGATCTACAATTCAATTTATGGTTCTACTTATTTTGAGTTTAATATTGTTGTTTCAAGTTTAATTTAGCATAATTGGGTTGATTTACTAATTTTTGTTTTTTCTCCCAAAAGTGCCTGGTGAACCTGACCCCCGTCTTAAACACACAAAAAAAGGAAATCTTGAACATTCTCACAAAGAGTTAATTCACCTAAGGTTTGTTAGTCAATTCTTTGTGAGGATCTCATTTCCTAATGAAATAAAGGAAAATAGGTCCCTAATTGGTTCATCAATCCATTTTGGTGGACCTACTCACCCCTATTTTTTGGTGTTTCAATAAGATACAACTAATTCACCCCCCTTCTCAGTTGTCTTGTTCATTCAACAATTGGTATCAAATCAAGATTCCTTGGAGAAAAGCTTAACATCTTAAGGTCTATCTAGGATGGAAAACAAAAAAGAGATCCCTATGTTTGATGGCACAGGCTATGCATTCTAGAAAGTAAAGATGGAGGGCTATTTGGTTTACCTTGGATATGTGATCTAGTGCAGTCAATGAAAACTCAATACACTAGGTACCTGGAAATGGACCAAGTATAAGTGATGAGATCAAGGTCTATGAAAAAAATGGTAAAGTAAGGTTTTTTCTCTTAATTAGTCTTTCAAATTTTGAATTAGTGAAAGTGATGGATTTGAAAACTACTAAAGAAATTTGGGATAAGCTAGAAAGTATTTATGAAGAAGATGCTAAGGTTAAACAAGCTAAGATGTAGAATTTGAAAACACAATTTGAGAATCTATGAATGTTTGAAGAAGAAAATATCACAAGTTACATACACAGAGTTGATGAGATTGTCAGTGCAATCAGAGGTCTTGGAGGAAAATTCAAAGAACCAAAAGTGGTAAAAAAAATTCTCAATACTCTTCCTAAATTTTATGGTCATAAAGTTTCTGCTATTGAGGAAATTGTAGATTTTATTACTTACAATAGAGATCAGTTGTATGTCTCTTTAACTTCACTTGAGATGAGAGAGTTTGGTACTAACAATGGTGCAAAAGTGGAGATTGCTTTTAAGGCTAGAAAATCATAGAAGACTGAAGATTCAGATCAAGATGATCTTGATGATGTGGAAGATAACTTTGTGAGAAGGATGAAAAAGGGCACTAGTAAGTACAAAGGTAAATTACCTTTCAAATGTTTCAATTGTGGACAAAAAGGTCACTACGCTTCAAGATGTCCAAACAGAAGTATGAACAATAAGAATAATGAAAATAAAGGTAAGATGATCAAGAAAAGCTATTATGTTAGAGAAGATGCAAGTATTTCTGATCATGAATATGATTATGAAGACTATGATGATAATGAATGTTTGTTCTTGGCTTTAAAAGATGAATCTATTTCTACTAACTTTGAAATATGTGTGAAGGAAAGTGCTCCAGAGACAAAGGTTAAGAATGAAGGTACTTTGGTATATGTTTTTCATGTTAGAAAACATAATAACTATTGGATCATTGACAATGGTTTCTCAAATCATATGACTGGAGACAAGAGTAAGTTTGTTAAACTTGAAAAATATGATGGAGGACTTGTTAAATTTGGAGATGATTCAGGTGCTAAGATTTGTGGAATAGGTTCAATCAATTTTGATGGCAAGCATAATACTGATGATGTTTACTATTTCAAGGGTCTAAGGCATAATATTTTGAGTTTTGGAAAAATGTGTAGCAAAGGATATAATCTTATGTTTTAGGATGATGGATGTGAGATCAAAAAAGGGTATGGAACTACGATTGTTGCTGGAAAGAGGACAGATGGAAATGTTTATTAGCTCTAGGGTGTTGATGGTCATTATTTTATGAATCAGATTAATGAAATCTGGTTGTGGTACAAGATGATGTGTCACATCAATTTTTATAACTTGGGTAGAATCAGTTCAGTTCAAGCAGTGAGAGATTTTCCAAGGATTGCAAAGCCTACAAATGTTGTCTGCAAGGAGTGCCATATTGGAAAGAAAACAAGAAGAACCTTCAAAGATAAAGAACAATCTTCTATTGGATTATTGGAATTGGTGCATACAAACCTTTATGGTCCTACAAGAGTGAGAAGTCTCCAAGGTGACAAGTATTTCATGTTTTTAATAGATGATTATTCTAGAATGACATGGGTTACTTTTCGTAGAGAAAAAATTGAATCCCTAGATAGATTCAAAGCATTTAAAGTTATGGTTGAGAATGAAATGGATTTAAAGATAAAATGTTTGAGGTCTGATAGAGGTGGAGAGTTCACCTCCAATGAATTTAAAATGTTTTGTGAGAATCATGGCATAAAGAGGCACTTGTCTACCCTTGGGAATCTTCAACAAAATGGAGTGGTTGAAAGAAAAATAGGACTGTTCAAGAAGCAGCAAGGACTATGATGAAAGAAGCTAATATACCGAAAGTCTACTGGAGAAAATCAATTCATACTATTGTTTACATACTTAAAAAAGTTCAAGCAAAGGAAAACAACACCAAGACTCCCTATGAGTTGTGGTATGGAAGGATCCCTACTATCAAGTACTTTAGTGTTTGGAAGAAAATGTTATATCAAGAGAGATGATGAAAACATAGGAAAGTTTGATGCAAGGTCTAGTGAAGGTATCTTCCTTGGATATTCTACTAAAAGAAAATATTGCAGGTGTTACAATAAAATATTGAGAAATATTGTTGATAGTACAAATGTCAAAGTTGATGAAGATCTGCATAATTCAATGGTGATATATGGATATGAATAAGATGAACCTTCCTGCAAAGAAGAAAAAAGAAAAAGCTAAGGAATAGGAAGCACAGGATGAAGAGGAAGAAGCTCTGGAAAAGACCCCTATAACCCCTAAGTATGTAAAGAGAAATCATTCCAAAGAACAGATCATTGGAGACAAAAGCAAAGGTGTGTTGACAAGAAGGAAAGTTGTTGAAGAAGAGGTAAATTTGTGTTTACTTTCTAATATTGAACGTAAAATAGTGATTGAGGCATGCAAGGATGAGCATTGGATGAAAGCTATGGAAGAAGAAATTATGTAGATTGAGAAGAATCAAACTTGGGAACTTTTCCCAAGACTAGCAAACAAAAACATAATTGGATCTAAGTGGGTGTTCAAAAAAAAACTGAATGAGAATGGAGAAGTGGTAAGAAACAAGGCAAGGCTTATGTGTAATGGTTACTCACAAGTTGAAGGAATAGGCTTTGAGGATACATTTGCTCCATTGGCTAGAATGGAAGCAATCGGGCTATTTTTGGCATTTGCAACACATAAGGATTACAAAGTTTATCAGATGGATGTGAAGTCTGCTTTCTTGAATGGAGAGTTGGAAGAGGAAGTGTACATAGAACAACCGAAAGGATTTCAACTATCAGATAAACCTAATATGGTTTGCAGATTGAAGAAGGCATTGTATGGATTGAAGTAAGCTCCTAGAGCTTTGTATACAAGGTTGGATAATTATTTAATACAAGGATTCAATAAAGGCACCGTAGATAGTAACCTTTAATTTAAGGTTGAGAAAGATCAAATCTTGATTGTAGTTGTGTATGTTGATGACATAATCTTTGGAGGAAACGAAGCTATGTGTAAGAAGTTTGCAGAAGAGATGTAGAAATAGTTTGAGATGTCTATGTTTGGGGAGATGAATTTCTTCATTGGGATAAAAATCAATCAAACAAATAAATGCATATTCATTTAACATTCAAAGTATGTCAAAGAAATTTTGAAGAAATTTAGAATGGAAGACTCCAAACTGGTATGTACACCTATGGTTAATGGTTACAAATTGAGCAAAAATAATGAATCCCCTAATCCTAATCAGAGCAAGTACAAATATATGATTGGTGGATTGATATATCTAGTTCTGCTACTAGACCAAATATCATGCATGTAGTTTTTCTTGTGGCTAGATTTCATGAAGATCCCAAAGATTCACATGTTGCATCAGTAAAGAAGATATTCTAATACCTAAAGGGCACTCTGGATCATGGCTTGTGGTATCCAAAGGATACTAATTTCACATTGAATGCTTACACAAATGTAAATTGGGTTGGTTGTGTGGATGACGGAAAAAGTACAAGTTATAGAGTCTAAGCTAATGTATTGTAACTTGGTAGAACCTACTCAATTCAAAGGTTTAACTAGATGAACAATTCACTGTACATTGCTTAAGACCACATTAAATTTTCAACCCAAGGCTTGTAAGCTTATGATGGTGTAGCATTATATATGCCTTCATGGACTCAAAGCTACCTAAACTACCCTACCTAAGTTATTCTACTTGTTGGAAATTCATAGAACTGTAAAACAGTAAAAGCATAAACCAGAACTAGTTGCTATGGGTACCTATAGCTTAGACTGTAACTATTTTTTGTTATTAATGAAAGAATACTCTATCAACTGAAAAGTTAATAAAAACTAATGACTGAGGTGAACTATCCTCCATACTGCTACTGGTTAACCATTACATTCATATTCACAAGCATTCATTAACAATAAGCAAGAGATGAAATTCTAATTAGCTTGCATGTGATTTATGAAAAAATAGTAAACTAATAACAACTATTTAAACAAAAATAAATAACTAAAAAATGAAATGAAGAACAATACCTTGAGTGGCCTGCTTAAGTAACTGTTCCCACTTTAATTGAACCCAAATCTAACTAATAGATTCTACGCATCCCATAAGATTAACTCCATTCATTATATATTCATGAAGATTTACACAAGATCTTTCACATATTGTATTCAATCATTCTGAATATTCATGTCTTGAAAACTGAAAGGTAATTGATAACATGAAACTGAAAAACCAACTATCCTACGAATTCAACCAAGAACTATATACAAGCTTGAGGGAATCTTTATTGAAAGCAACAACTTAACCGAAATCATTAACTCTACTCCTAGATAATAGACCGTAGAATTAAGACTGATTTATTCAACCTATAATTGAAAAGGAAAGAGAATCCTATCAGGACTAGAAGTCTATCAAAACAGAATTTGCATGTAATCATACAACCATTTGTCAAAATTCTATAAGTGAAGGAGACCTCTTCATTTTTTATTTAACTAGTTATAATAACGCACGTCCAACCTTCATTAGGTGCCTTTAATCAATGATCATCATGTTCAGCATAACCTAGAGCTCCCCTATATCGGTGTCCATTCATTCATTTTGCTATGGGTTCATCCTACAACTATTGCACCATGGTTCCTCCTTAGCTGCAAACAAGTTAATTCCACAAAACATGTACACAAGGATAAATATCACAATTAACTCATAGCATTCCATCAACATTCCATACATATAATCATATAAACCATATAATACTAATATATTATAACCATAATTCTATCATCATATTTAAGGTTTAAGTTTGCAATGGATATGAAAGGATAGTATAATGTAGGAGTTTTGTCTAAATTTTTTATCTAAAAGTATCTCAAGATATGCATAAAACAACATAAAATAAGTTGTTATTTGGACCTATCATAAGTGGTGGTGAATTCTTTCTTAGATGTAGATTGGTTTCATGGCTAAGTAAGATTCAAGATTTAGTTTATTTATCTACTATTGAGGCTAAGTACATTGCAGCAACATCTTACTGCACACAAGTGTTATGGATGAAGCAAACATTGAAGGATATCAGAGTCATGTATGATGAGCATATATCTATCTTTTGTGACAATAATACAAGTGCAAAAAACATCTCAAAGAATCTAGTGTTGCATTCAAGAACAAAACATATTTCAATCAGATATCACTTTCTGAGAGAGATGGTTGTGGAGAATGAAGTGAAGCTTGAATATGTGCCTACAAAGGATCAGATTGTTGACATATTCACTAAGGCTCTTCCTAAGGATGCTTTTGAGTATCTTTGGGAGAAGTTGGGGTTATTGCCCCTCCTTTTAACTATATGTATAAGGAGATGCATCATTCCAATGGATCTCAAGATCTATCCTTTATTCTAGATTGATGTTGGTGGCTACCTCTCAGGGGGAGTAGGTACTGGTATTGTAGATTGTTGCACATTGGTGTGTGCTCCTAAGGGGGATTATTTAGAGCAGTAATCGAAAGGTGTTGCAAAGCAGTTGTAAGCAGATTGTGCAATGTCAAAGAGGGAGAATAATGAAAAAATGATGTCCTTTTCCATTGATATCAAATGGGGAGAGAGAAGCATGTGAAAAAGAGCAAGTTATTAGGGGGAGAGAGAATCATGTGAAAGAGAAAGTCGGTTGAAGAAATAATCATGTAAGGGGAGTGTGAATAAAGAGAAAGGAAATAAATATGTTTAGAGCTATTATTTCTTTGATGGTTTTTCACATTATGTATTGTCATTAATGAAAAAGGGGAGATTATTGAAAGTATAAGAAGATTGTTGTTGTCATTGATGTCAACAAGCTTGTGTTGGTATTGGTAACAACTGTATGTGTTGAAGAAGGTTGATTTTAAAGATGAACATTTGGTGTTGTCTATGCTTTGATTTGTTGTATTATGTTGTCAACAGTTAAGCTACTGGTGTTAACCTATGTTGTTATTTTGATAAGCTTATATCTATGGATGTAGTAGTGCTAAATATCTTATGGATTTGTCTTTGGTGTTTGGTTTCCAAGTGCTTTTGAGAAAATTTGATAAAAAGATGAAACAATGTGTTGCAATGTTGTTCTGGAGTATAGAGAGATGTTTTGGTTTTGCTCCACATTTCTTCTAGGTTGAAGATTTACCTATGTGATTTAGATATGTTGGTGAGAGGTGTTCAAAGATGTTATATTCAAGAGATGGTATGCTAGATCATCATACAGTAGAATTTTCACTCACCAGTGTGTGATTATGTATTGTAGAGGTGTCTAGGAAAAAAATTTGGCTTCACATTTCTCCGCATTTATGCTTTAGGTCTTGTGATTCTGAAGGTGTGTTGATGTTGTTGGTATTTTACCTTAGTCAAGAGGATTTGAGGTTTGGTGCTTTGGAAGATAAGTTTTCAAGTAACAGTGTTTGGTAGATTTATTTGAGTGCACTGGGTTTGTAAATTCTTCAGGTGGAAGTTGTTGCAAAGGAGTTTGTTGGATTTCAGGGTGTTTGAGGAATATTCTAGATTATTTTCAATCAGGGTGTGTGGTTTGCAAGTCATCCTTGGGTTTGATGAAGCATGTACTTAATTAATTAACGATGTTTGCATGAGTAACGACTAACTTGGTGTTTATACTACATGTGAAGGATAAATATTGTTTGTGGTAGTACATGTTTAAGTGGTGTTGTTGATTTGGGTCCCACTCAAGTGTTGATGTGGTATGCATTCACTTTTATCTGCCATGAACGTGTTTTGGTGCTGACCTAATTCAAATTTGCACATTTGAGGTGCATTGCCAACCTTGGAGAAGGTTTCAAGGTTGAGGATGGTATAAGTATGAGTTGACTTATTTAAGGAGGTCAAGATAGATGAAAGTGTGAAGTGTATGATGTGAGTGATGCAAAATTAAGTAGAGCAGTGTGAGCTTTCAAGTGTTGGATTACCAGATGCAATGAGCAAAAGGTTTCTATAATTATTGAAGTAGACTGCAAAGGTGTTGGGGCTATTATGGTGGATTTTCTGTTGCATTGAGATCTTGTTCTTTGTGTGACATTTTTTCTCTATCTTTTTTATCATTCTAGCAGTGATCCTTGGTTGTGAGCCTTTTTGGACAATGTATCTTATTCTGGGAGTCAACCTTTGTAACTAGTTTTGCAATTATTTATATTGTGAGCTAATCCTCACTGTGGTTTTTCCCTCATTGGGTTTTCCATGTAAATATAGTGTTCTCTTGTGTTTGGTGTTGAGTTGCTTAAGTTTATGTTATCTGCTATTCATGTTAAAACTTCATAACAGATTAAGAGTTTAATAAATGCATGTTGATTTGAATGTTAATGAGGGTTTTGATGTTTTGATAAGATACAATTAATTCATCCCCCCTCTTAGTTGTCTTGTTTATTCAACACAATTCACATTCAAATTTTATTTTCCGCTTCTCAATCCACTCTCCCCACTAATTCAATTCCTACCTTTCTATTTTCTCCATAATAAATTTTCAAAATTTAAGATATGGAGTTACAAATTACAATAAATGCACACTCACATTTCTGGATGTTGGATTTTTCTCCTCCAATTTGGTGAGGAAAATTTCAGTCTTCAAGCCACTACACACATGAAAATTAAGCCTTTGGTGCCACATATCCAATAGCTATAAGAAATTGATTTTAAATATGTTTGAAATGTGTGAAAAGTGCTCTGAAATCATACTTTAAAGATAAAAAATCAAACACATGACCAAAAATGAGAAATTAAAGATAGCACATTTCTCTGGTGTGCAGGATTGTCCATGATTTGGATGCTCTTGCATTCACAATCTCCTTTAGTACATTGAACCTTATGAAGATCTCAAAATATAGAAAATCAGCAACCTTAGTATCCCATTCATGCTTTAGTGCTACAACCTCAACCCATTTGGTAACATAAGCAATACAAACCAAGATATATTTCATATTTTTGGATGGAGGGTTGATGGTCCCCACAAAATATAATCCCCCTTTTTTCAAAGGGTTCAATAAATAGTTAGGGTCACAAGGGAATCTCATTAGAACATGTGGGTCAACCCATACATTAACACTTGCCCCAATTTTGAACCTATCATTTACAATCCTTGTGAATTGTGGGCCAATAATAGCTAGTAGTAAGGATCTTGTTTGTAGTCCTTTGGGCTGCAAAAAGTCCTCCACATGGCTCAGTAAGACATACATCATCCTCAACTACACAACAATGCATGATATTATCAATATCGATGAAAAATAGCAGTCCATTGATCCATGTATATTGACCACCTAGTCCAACAAGTTTTTAATGATATTTAGGAGATAAATGTGGGGGAAACTTGCAATTTACCAAATAGTTTACAATATCTACAAACCATGGAATTTTAACTAAAATCGTAAACAAGTGTTCATTTGGAAAGGCATCGTCAACTGGTATAGGTTCATCCTCACATTGTAACCTGGATAAGAAATCAGCAACAACATTCTCACAACTAGCCTTATCAAGTATAGTAATGTCAAATTCTTGTAATAATAATAAGCATCTAATAACTCTACCAATAACAACAGGTTTAGTCATTAAAAATCAAATTGCAAAATGATCAATTTGAATAAACACTTTATGACTAGTGATATAATGAGAGAATTTATTAATTGCATATACAATACCTAAAAAATATTTTTCAATTACTGTATAATTTACCTCAACACATGTGAATTTTTTGTTGTAGTATATGGAATAAAAGAGTGCATCATCTTTTTGGCCTATTATAGCTCTAATTGAAATATCTAAGGCATTGTTATGAATATGAAATGGTAGTTCCCAATTCATCCCACGTAACACTGGTGTGGTAACAAGTTTTTCCTTAATTTTTTCAAATGCCTATTGAAATTCTATCATCCATAAGAAGATATTATGTTTACCTAATATGATAAAAAGTGGTGAGGAAATTTTACTAAAATTTTGAACAAACCTTCAATAATATCTTTCATGTCATAGGAAACTATGAACATATTTATGACAAGTAGGTGTAGGTAAATCTTGAATTATTTGTACCTTTTTAGTATCAACTTCAATACTCTTAGAAGAAATGTAATTCCTCAACAATATACCTTCTATCATAAGAATATGACACTTTTCATGACTGAGGGTTAGATTAGTGTCTTCACATCATTGAAGAAAATTTTCAAAATATACTTTAGCTTCCCCATAAGTATTTCCATATACAATAAAATCATCCATATATACTTCTACACAATCATGAATAAGATCAACAAAAATACTTAAAAATTCCCTTTGAAAAGTTGCGAGAGCATTACATAAACCAAAAGGTAGAACATTATATGCAAATTTTCCCCAAGAACAAGCAATAGTAGTTTTATCTTGATCTTCAAGTGCTATCCAAATTTGATTGTACCTACTGAAACCATCCAAGAAAGAAAAGAACTTTTTACCTGCAAGAGTATCAAGAACTTGATCAATAAATGGTTGTGGAAAATGATCCTTTTTAGTCGCTTTATTGAGGGCTCTATAATCAACACAAATTCACCACTTACCATACTTTTTAGGCACCACAACCAAAGGAGAGACCCATTGACTATCTAATATTGGATAAATAAAGCCTACAGTTAACAATTTTTACAATTCTTCTTTAACAATTTCATGTAGAATGGGATTTAACTATCTTTATGGTTGTCTAACCGAATGACTACCTTCTTCCATATAAATATGGTGTGTGCAAGTGTCCATATGTATTCCATGCATATCTTGGTATTCCCATGCAAATTTAGCTTTATGAGTTTGTAGCATGGAAATTAGATCTTGAAGTTACATAGTGCTCAAGTCTAGATTGATATTGAGTGTATGTCTTGGTAAAATTTCCATTTCTTGTGATTGTGCAAGTAAATTTATAGCAATTAATTATGAATTGGATGGTTTGGATGTTTCAGTAAACAAAAATGGGCTATGTAGATAGTCATGTTGGTAACAAGTGGTACAATGTGATGAAATGTTAAAGGGACCATGAATCACTTATCAAAGGGAAATTTCCAAATGGAAAATCATCTCTTATACATGAATGAAGAATCAATATCTCTAATATATCATTAGATGAATATCAATTTTGAAATAAATTAGCAAGGATAGTATCTTCAAATGGTTCATCAATATCAATACTTTCAAAACATCAATGCATTCATCACAAATTCCTCTATGAAAAATCATTTTAATAGAATCATTAGTTAGTAATGTTTGTCTCATTCTCTGGAGACTAAATGAAAACCATTCAAGGTAATATTCCAGAGTTTCTTCTTCTTGCTACATCATACAAAATATCTCATCTTGAGCCTCATTTTTCTTATAATACTCCTGGTAATTTGTCAAGAATTTTCCTTTCATAATGTCCCATGTGTGAATAGAGTGTGGCCCTAGGCCCATAAACCATCATAATGTTGCATATTTCAATGTGGTTGAGAACAATTTAAGCTTTTTAGCATCACTTTGGTAGTCATAAATGTGACATAAGACATCAAAGTCAAATAAAATCATATTTGGATTCTCCATAGAAATTCCTCTAAAAACTAGTAAGGAAAAATGGGCTATATTTTTCATAGGAGCATCTTCTACAAGATGAGCAATAGGAAATTCAAAGGTAATAGGATTATTGTTGGTCAGATCTCAATCATTATTGTTATTTTCATTGTTATTATTATCAGACATAATTTCAAATACCCAAGGTGTATAGCAAGACAAAATAGCTTAGCTTGCTTACTTCTAAAGGCTCACCACTTCGTAGCTCGTAAGATTCTTCAAATTGTTTGGAAAACTTAGGAGTAATTATCTTAAAAGAATATTTTGAAAACTTAGGTAATTATTATTGTGTGCAAGGTGGTAATTAATTTCAAACTCAACAACAATTGATTCAATCACACACTTCTCAAGATTAGGTTCAACTAGCTTCATTTCTGATGGTTTGTTCATAGATTATGGCTTTATTTCTTATTTTAGGTTTTCATGTTTTATTGAGTTACTTCCTACAGTTTGTTTGAAAAATCTAGCTTTATCATTTCTAACATGACTCATACATCTATAAATTAATACAATACAAATCAAGGGTAATTGCCTAGGCAAGGTCGATAATTGTATGAGCTTTCTCCTTAACGCACTGGTCCTAACTCAACTTACTAGGCTTTCAGGCCTTTAATGCCTTTCCCTAGAAATGGCACCAAAAATTTGGTATAAACTAACAAGTTCACCATTTTTCCTAAATTGGTGATATTATTGTATTCTATAGTTTAGTTTTACCTTTATGTCAATCTAGGGTGTAAACTTCTGAAAGACGTAGTGGCAATTTTCTCAAGGGCTGAGAGTAGAAAACTAGTCTTGAATGAATGTTCTTTATGAAAATATATCCTTTTACAATACTTTCAAACCTGTTATAAATTAAAATACTTCTACACTATAGGAATTATAATGACACAATTATGGTGACATAAACTATTACTTTCAGACAACAAAAACTATTACTTTCAGGCAACAAGAGCTATGTAAATTATTTTCAACTGTGGAAAGTACAATCATTAATTATGAACACTTAAGTTAATTTTAAAATCTAGTCACACCAGATCTCTATCACACCTAATAAATCATTAAAATCATTCATACACACATAAATCATACCTTACAAAAAAAAAATGAAAATATGTTCAATTGGTGGCTGAGTGGGCCCTACCTCCTAGTCGACTGATTGAATGAAGCACTTAGAGAATTTTAGAAATCAACTTAAATGATAGTATTCCTTTAATAACGATATCAATTTCATATTACTTCCACTTGAAAAAATTTATTATGTTTACATTTTATAGTTTGATGAGTGAAATACATTAATCAAATTAAGAAAGAGTTGAATAGCCTAAGGCCAACCTTTTTAAGACACTAAACCAATTTACTCAAATATACTAAATATACTACTTATATTTGATTGAAAATTGAAACGATAAGATCACGATAATCTTCACAAGGGATCTTTATCATTCCTTCTCGTGGCTATAGGAGACCTTTTTCCACACACAACCGTTGATATTAGTACTCATAAAAAATTAACTTCTAAGTTATATTTTATCCTTTAACCCATATTAATCATCTTTTAATTCCATAAAATCACTATGAAAATCTTGGAGGAAAGGTTAAAACATAGGGTAAAATAAATGATAGAATTAGGTAGACTTTTAACTCATCAATCTTAGCAACTAGTACGCCAATACTCATTGCATATTAGATGGTGGTCCATTGGAAGGAGATCAACTTATGTGAGGTATCGTGGCATAATATCCAAGAAAATATTAACCACACTAAGGGAAGTAATATATAAATTTAGATATGGATCTTTGACAATCTACCTTGAATTTTATTTCAGAAAGATATTACTAAGGTAGACACAATACACTATGATGACAACACAAAATAATGAATATGTCATCCAATTTAAAATTCCACATCCTACAATGAGATGTATTGGGGTTTCTTTAAGGTTTTTTAAACCTAGATTTAAAATAGAGAGCAAATTTAATACAACATAGTGGTAAAATATGCAAATGTATTACATTTGTTTTGGATAAAGACCATGTGTTTATGGATGCAATAGAGTTATGCACATCATGGGTACAACCACTGTCATATGAGGTTGATGATGAATTGATAAAATCCAACCTAATATGATCCCAATCCAAAGATAATTCAAACATACAAGGAATTTATAGAAAGATAGACCAAGAAAAAGGTAACAAAGCATATAGAGAAGAATAAGGAAAAACTATATAATATTATAGATTATAAAAGAACCAAATGCAACAATGGTTATAGAAAAATCTAATTCCCTACTATCATAGGAAGTAGGTCATCCACAAGTGTAGTGCTTTGAGTGACTCATATATGAATCTCCATGATTTAAAATTTGAGACTTAAAAAAACATGAATCATTGGGGATAGAAGAAATTGAATAAAAGATTATCATAAGTTCCACAAGGAGTAAATTGTTGAACACACCACCATGAAAAACTAAATTAGGGGAAGAAAAATGAGCATCACCAATAAGGGAAGCCATAGAGGCTCTCCTTAAAAAAATTATAGAGAATAAGAAGGTGGAAGCATACCAATCAAAGCAAAAGGAAAAAAAGGAAATAAACATAAATGGTGAAAGAAAAAGAAATAGAGGGGAAAGATCATAAAGGAGAAGAAACTAGTCAAGAAACTCCACCATATCTTTAAAAACTATTATTTTTAGAATAGTAAAAATTTCAAGGGACAAAAAAAGGGGAGAAATAAGAGATAATAGATTTTAACCAGCTTTATATACCTCTATTTACATATGGGATGCCTTTAAGAACAATGTAGATGTGTTTTTTGATCTCTAGAGAGAATAAGCAAGTAATTGAGAAGGAAATACTTGATTATATTTCTAATATCCCTTACATATTGATAACTACAACTAATTATTTTGTAAGGGATAAAATCATCTAAGGATTCCTAGAATAATTAGTTGTACTTATCAAATAAGAAAGGAAAGAGATAGTATAAATAGAGGAAATCCTAAGGAAGGAGGCTCTAGAAGTAATTTCAATGGAATTGTCACCTGGAAGAAAAGAAAATGTGATATAATTATAGACCATGGAACTCTAGTAAAAAAAGATTTGTTATCCTCCTCTCCTAAGTTAGAGAATTCAAAGAAAAGGTTAAACAAGAAACCTTATTGGCTACACAAAGGGTTGATAACACACTAGTGGAAGAAGAAAGGAAGCAAATAAAAGTCCAACATGATATAATGAAGATACTCTTGAGACACTAATTGATACTAAAGTAGAGGAAGAAGAGAATTCAAATACAAAATAGGGATAGCAATCAAAAAAGGAGGGGATATCATAAGAAATTAGAAAAGTAAGAAATAATGAGGAAATAACTCTAAAGTAGCATATTCTACCCTCTCCACTAAGATCTTATCTAATTGACCCAATTTAAAAATTAAGGAATTATTGATGCAATAAAAATAGATCCTACTAGTCACACTACTAATATTTCCTATATCTCCTTCTAGATCTTAGTTGGATATCTCATGATTTTCCACTCTGAAAAAATTCCAAGTAGGATATGTACTACATTACACTACTTTGATCAAAGAGTTTCATACATTATTACTACTGAGCGTCATCTATCACATACACTATTCAGGGTCGATTTGACTTAGGGATATGTTACAGTACGCATAGGTTTATCCTCCAATGGATAGTCTGTCATCCCAGATAACCTATCACCATACTAACTACTAGAAATGAATCAGCATAACAAGTATTTCACAAGTTCCCTCCTATACTAGAAATCTTTATCCTAGGAGTATCACAAGCTCTTCTGAGTTAACCTAATAATTTAGCTATTGAACTTTACTTGAATCATGCCTTTATTTCAAACCTAGTATATAGTAACTAATGCAACCGATACTCTCCTTATATGGAGATCATATAATTAATGCAAAATACAACTAGAATGCAACATTTCATTTCCTATGTATAGATAGTAAATACAAACATAAAACATCCCATGTTCAAACATAGCTAGTATAATTAAATACTTATGTTGTACCTTATGTAATATAGTTGAATTCCTCGGTCATGTACTTTCTCCTATCATGGAGTACTTAAAAACACATTATAAAAGCGACTCTAAGGCTTCAATTCCCTTTTCCGGAAAGCAATCAGGCTTTGTAAATAGTATCCATGCAAACATCATTCTCCTATTATGGAGATCATTACAAACATGTAAAAAATAGCTAGGATTGCTTCATTTACCTTTTTCCAACAGACAACATTTATGCACAAACAGGAAATACAATTCTAGAAGTATCTAAATGAATAAGTATAGAGATGTATAGTAGAAGAATATCCCATGCCAGTAGTTTGCTTTTCCGTAGAATGTTGACGACACGTCCTTCACTCTCAGCAAATTTCAGCGCCATAGACAATTGACAACTTCCTCTCAATATTTCACTTTTCGTTACTCTAAACTAGATACTCAGAATTGGTAATTATACAACGATAATTAACAATAGACGTGTGTTCTGGTATAACACGCCTTCCCAAATGGACACTCAGAAATAGATAACCAGACTGGTGATTGCTTTCATCTGGTAAAAATATATGATGCTCAAATATCTCAGTTATGGAAGAAAAGATTATGATTTCTATCTCAATTCATAGAGAAATGTGTATTTCAAAAAATATGAGAGAATGCTCAACAAAAGGTAAGTGTAAACAATGAAGGTTGGATGGCTTATTTATAGAGCCCCAGCCCCAATGAATTCCTTCTAAAAATCCATGTGGTTTGACACCACAAAAATATGAAATATTCAACCCAGTATTTGGAACATTTTATCTCCCTTACTCAGTTTCAACATGGTGAGTCGGCTTCTAGTAATTGACAGAAAAATGGAGACTATTCCATTGCCCATGGTGACTAAATTGACACCTACAGGTTCATTTTCTAGATGTGGCGCCAATTTCATAATATGGCAGGTAAGATATTTACAGTGAAAATTTCCTTTGGTGTTTTATGCACACATAGCCTATTATCCAAGCTCAATCGACAGACTCTCTGTTGCGTTGCATTTTACTAGCGACTTGGTCAATCCATCAAATGTTGAAATGTTTTGCACACATAATACCAAGGCATGCGACTTTCTCAAACGCCATTTGATTTTCGTTTTGTTTGTCACTATATCGATTCAAATATTTGTTTCCAAGTTTAATTGATAAGCAACAAAAATATTTTGATTTGCATAAGTTTGGAGAATAGAGTATTTCAATTTATTTGATTTCCATAGTTTGATGATCAATATTTAATTGAATATGAAATAATCTAATTCTCATAGTTAAAATATTAATAACAAATCAATATAGAAAATAATTCGATTTCCCTCTATGATATTTTAATATTAAATATATATTACATATATATACATACATATATATATATATATATATTTAAAGTACCAAATAATATACATATATATATATATTAATACCTCGTATAATATATATATGTGTGTGTGTGTGTATTATTTTACAATAATATATATATAATATTAAGATATATTTACATATATATATCCCACTATAAAAATATCGTAAGTCAGTCAGCATATCCGATACATATATATGTATATTTAAATTGTCAGGCAATAATAATATAATATTATTAATATCCAAATAATATGGGTTGTGTACATATATACATGTATATACCTATATATACCTCTATGTACATGTATGTGTAAGTATACCATATCGATGCATCCATATGAGCATATCCATTTGCTAACATACGCTTGTATTGATATGTATATACATATGGATATGTGTATATACTATTAATGTATATATGTCCACTCCCTGTTCACTAACACCCAATTACGCTACCATCTTAATGATCATAAAACCACAAGACAGATACACAGATAAACATCGCTCATAAAAGCGTAAAGAAGTAGACAAGACTCCCAATGCCAATATACAAGCTATGAATGACTTACCTAACCAACATAACTGGCTCAATTCACTCAATCTAAGGTGATGTGTGTGTATGCTCAGATAGTTTACTTTACCGGTTACCCAACTGAGCTCCTCTCCTGAGTGATACTTCCCCTCCCCTTGGAGCAATGGTTCATATAACTGCATCCATTGACACACACTTTCGGAAGTCATATATTCATAACATAAGCAAAATACATAAACATTTCAAAAGTTAGAATATTCACAATTCAATATCCATCTATTTTGATTTATGCATTATATCATCATGAATAACATCAACTGAGATAACATCAAATGAAAATAACATCAAGTGAGATAACATCATATTGAAAACAAGGTAGAAGCATCATTAATTCATCTCTAGATTTCACATTACATTCTCATTTACCCTATCTAGTAATGGAAAATAATAACTTTACAATTTGGGATGTAACAAGGCTGACCTAATTGATGTTTTGGTTGGTTACGGTATATATACAAGGTTAATTTCTTGTGTGATGATGAGAGATGCAAGATATATAAGTGTTTGCAAGTTTCAAAGCAAAGAAGTGTGAACTGGGAAGAATGAAGTGTGTTAATTCAATAATATGAGCTTCAGTGTAACTATATATTTAGCATAGTCAGATGAATTGTTAGCAGTTCAAAATTTGGCAATGAGCCACCCCTTCTTCTATCTCTTTCTATTCCAAGTAATGAGCCCTTTGGCAGTGAGCCATCAACTGTGAGCCTTTCTTATTTGGACAAGGAGTCCAACAATTGTATCAAACTCTATAAATAGTTACAATATCTATATTGTGAGATAATCCCAATCATGGTTTTTCCCTTTTTGGGTTTTCCACATAAATATGGTGTTCTTGTGTTCTTTGATCTGATGCATTCTTTCTATATCCCTTTCCATTGTTATAAGTTTACTGTGATGCATTGAATAAATGTTTAAGTTAATAAGAATCTCATTCAACCCCCCTCTCAGAATTTTGGGTGTTCAACAATTGGTATCAGAGCTTGGTTCCTTCAATTGGTTTGATTATTGAGGTAGATCTTGGAGTTGAACACATGGTTGCAAGGAAGTATCCTACTCCTCTAGAGGAAATTATCCCTAAATAATTTACTGAAGAAGATTACATAGTTGACATGGAAGGAGAACTCAAATCAACCCTTGATGATTTGGATAAAGCAAAAGGTAAGAACATAGATCTGAAAAAGGATCTTGGTGATGTAGATGAGTGCATTAATAAGTCGAGAGAGAAACTCAAAAAAGCTACTGATAGAATCAAGGAAACAAATGAGAAGCTTAAGCTATTTAATGAGACTATCACCAGTCTAAAAGTACAAGTTGAAGAAGGTAAAAGAGTTGAGGACTATCTAAATGCTAAACTTAGAGATAAATATGAAGAATGCTCAAAGCTTGAACAAGAGGTTGTGACTCTGAGATCATATCTAGAGAAAGCAAAGATTCAAGAATACAAATTCAAGAAGAGTACAACAATGCTTGATGAGATGATTGCAAATTAGAAGGCTTCTAAGGAAAAAGAAGAATTATGGTTTGAGAAATGTGAAAGCTAAAAGTTGATCAAACTCCTAATAATGCTAAGAAGAAGAATTATGAGAACATTAATGACAAAAAGGTCTAGAACCAGAAGAAAGATATCAAGAGACCGCCTATTAGACAACCAAATGCACAAAGGTACCCATCTTTTGATGTTTATTGTTATTTATGTAATAAGGTTGGGCATAAGGCTATAGAATGTAGAATCATAATGAATCAAAATGTTCAACCATTTCTTGTTCAGTGCTATACATGCAATAGATTTGGTCATAGAGCTAGTGAATTTAGAAATTAGATGATGAATGGTTTCAATAATTTCATGATGTTTTAATCTTTCAATGGCTAATGTTATATGCAATGGATTTGGGCATAAGGCTAATGAATGTGGATCTAGAGTGGGTGGAAGGAAGCTTGTTTAAAAGGGTGTCATATGTCACAAATGCAACTAACCAGGACATATAGTAAAATTTTGTAGAAGCAAGAATGTGAAACCCTATGTTTCACTGAAGAACAATGATCTAGTAAAGAATGTGGATCTGGTAGAAGTAAAGAGGAAATGGGAGAAATCTGGAAAAAGAAAGAAGAAAGTGAAGGATGAGTCCCTGGTGCAAATGTTTCCTTTAGAAACTAATTGAAGAGATTTGGCTTAGTGGGAGTTTTAGAAAAATATCCTTAAGACCTCGTGAAATATGTGGTGTTGATGCCTTCAACACATAGGTATAGATGTGGTTCAACATGCTCGAATTGTTGGAGAAAACACTGATGAAAATCTCTTAATACAAAAATTTGTAGAGTAATGGGAGATGACAATGTCAACACAATTAGGGTTTTCTAGCTTTTTGACCTAACATTATTCATTGTAATCAATGTACTTTAGCTCTTCAGAAAAAGGGTTTTATATGTAATTTTGCATATGATTAAGTCATTTTCAACCGAACATTTGAAGAGTGAAGAGCATAGTAGAGGTGAAGTGACGTGTTCATATTGTTGTGTGAAACCTACCAGTAGAAGAATTCAATGATATTTATCATTCTCTGCTAAACCCTTGTTTCAGAAGTGGTTCTTAATGTTTACACCTCAAGTGATTGATGTCTTGGTACGACCAAGACCTAACTTCAAGAAAAACCCCCTTCAAATCCATGGAGATGGATCTAGAAGGCACATTTTTGAGAGTTTCATATGGTGTAATACATATTGAAGATGTGAGAATATATATTCATCTGAAAATGGAAGATTATGATCACTCGAAGTTTGGAGAATTTTGGGTTAATGAGCTCACCAAAGACGATTTTGAGTTGAAATCAAAATTTGTGAGTTTGACGGAAAAGAAGCTAGATGTTTGGAATTATTTTTTGAATTTTTGTTATGAGAATGTGTGGGTCAAGTACACATTGGGAAAAGTCCATGACAAGTTTATGTGGTTGGATATACTACATTTAATCAATAAGCAAGCTATCAAGGTGGTAACTAGTTTGTGTTCAGAAGGACCCATTTCAACAATGAAGGTTGTGAAGAATGAGATGATGGTTATGAAGCTCATCAAAGAAAAATTTGGCAAGCGTGTCCTCACAGTGAAATATATAGATGATCCAACAATTAGATATGCATCCAGGATGATAGGTTACAAGATATACTACACTAACAAAGAGAACTCTATGTCTACAAAAGTTATTCACACTACTCACCAAATGGTGAAAGAAGTTTAGGACATAGATCTATGTGAGCTCCTAAGGTTGATGGAGAATATTCAAAAGAAAAAAGAGTCTCAATACCCATTCTAGTATAGTACCCTTATCATATGTTGTTTTATTTTCTCAGAGAGTTTCCTAGTGTAAAGAATATTGTATGGTTGGATGGATTCCTATTATAATCTAGATTAGGGATCATTTAAGAAGGCTTGGAAGCATAGAAAATCAGAATAGCATGCTATTGGGTTTCTTCAAGACCTTCCAAGAAAAGATGCAATAAAGAGAAAGGATTCCAAAAAGTATTGTTGAAAAGTACAAGGATATAACCTCCATGGTTACAAGAGATGAATGTATTATGGAAGCAGTGGAACCCAGAACTATCTGGATTTCAAAAATGGGTCATGAAGTGGCAGAAGATGTGATATGATGTTGAGCAACTAGAGAGACGCTACTATAGATAGGTTTAGAACCTATGAGGATATATCTGGTGAAGTGCATCTGAAGCACAAAGAGAAGGAAATAAAGAAAAATGTAGAGAAAATGAAGGTAGAGCCGGAAGAGATTGTTAGTTCTTCCAAAAGTATTATAGAGAAAATCCAAGCCCCGTCTATAGATCTATAGGGGACACCAAGCATAAGAAGGTCCATCAAAACTTCTACCTCTCCATCTATTTTGAAAGCCTTTGAAACAAAGTTTGTAGCTAGAACCAAGAAGAAAGCTACAACTAGTGTACCTGCAACACATCAAAAGCCTCCACAAAAGAGAAGAAAAGACAAAGCTACAAGGGAGAGATATGTAGGTTATGAAGATGAAGAAGAAGAATAAGAAGAAGGATCTAAGTTGGTCTGGAAGAGGAAATCCAATGTCTCTCTAGTAGAGGCCAATACAAAGAAATCCAAGGTTGACATTATGGATATTGAGAGCAAAGAATATGTAGAGAAGCAGAAGAAGACATATGATGAATGAGAAAAGTATCCTAAGGGAAAGGGAAAGAAAAATAAAAAGAAAAAATCCCCTCTGGTAAGGGAGCACAACCCACTAAAACTAGATGCTTTGTTTAATGGAATTACAAATTTTGGTTTGTTGGAAGAAACTGCATAGATGTATCTAGAGGAAAATGATGAAAATAAGGCTACTATTGAGGAGGCCATTATAAAATACATGGTTACATTTAATACCAATTTGAGTGAAACTAAAAGTCAGCTTTCAGATAACTTAAAAGGAGTTTTGTGTGCAAGAAGATAAGAGGCATTTGATGAGGATGCAAAGATCAAGAATTTTGCTTTAGAGAAGATTGGATCTTCTCTTACTGATGAGGATAGGGAAAGATTGACACATGTTTACAATAGAGAATTCAAAACTAAGAAAAGAGTTAGCACCCTGATGAGCAAGGATGAAGAAGACATAGAGAGGTTGAAAAATGAAACATAACAAAAGGTTGCAGATCTAGCAAAGGAGTTAGGCTTGTCTCCAGATGATGAGACATAAATGGAGCATGATGTATCTAATTTGGAGATTAGTGTACCTGAGAATGCAAAACATGAGCTTGTGTCTGGACCTAAGGGTGATTAGGAAGTGATGATAATAGATATGCCTCTCTGGTTGTAGAAAATATTGTTGAACAAGATAAGAATGATGATATCTTAGAGAAGGTAGAAGCTCAAGTAGAACAAGAATTGCCTCCCCAAGATATGGAAAATAATGTTGAGTAGAAGGAAGATGAAAAATGGAGAACTCAAAGAACTCTAAGGTGCATAAAGAAGGAAATATGCCTCCTTTGGATGGTGAGAAGGTTGCAAAGGAAGAGAAGTCTAAAGATAGTAGAGAGTAGAAGGAGAAAGAGAAAAGGGAAGAAGGAAGCAATAGAATGGTTGGAGAATCCTTTGTATCATCTAGGGATTCCTTGAAGAGCTTACTAAATATACAATTTTAGTTCCAATCAATGGTATCAACACAACTGCTACAACTTCCTATGCAACAAGATCAAGTGTACATGGATAAAATTTCTCCCCTACAGAAGCTGCAACTTGGTGATGCATTCCATGCCTCTGCTAGAAAGGATATTTTACAAACCCACTAGAAGAGCGAAAAGATGATATATGAAGTTGTTAAATTCTTGTAAGACTACATTCTTGATGTCACCATTGATGAATCCTTTCTGGTATACAACAACTAAGGATCCTCCTTGATCCCTTCAAGGAATATTCTACTGGCTTAGACGAGAAGTTGGAAAAGGAAGTGAATAATAAGATAAGTGATAAGAGGTTAGTAGAGGCTTCTGACAAGTGTGCTATCTCATATGGTAAGTTGTAGAGCAACTTACAGTATATTCAGAAATGTGTTGAAGATACAAAATTTTTGTTCCAATTTTGTTTGAAATGGCCTATTTTTATCAAGAGTATAAAAGACCACATGGATTCAATTGAGTCTTAGATTACTCAGGCCTCCAAAATTACTAATCCTATGAAAGATGCAAACATAACAACAAGGATAGCAATTTAAAACCTGCATGGTTAGTTCTTTCAACTATAAGAGCATAAAGAGAAAATAATAGTGTAGTATAGTTAGCTCAAAGATTTGGTAAGTGCAAGGCTTACATCTTTGACTGTAATTTTAGTTGATGTGGAGAAGATGCTACAACATAATCCAATACCCAGCTCTTCGAAAGAAGGTGAAGTGCTTCATATAAACATTGAAAAGTGGTGCATAATAGTTTCCTTCGCTAAGAAGGAATGGGAGATAGTGAAGAAGGATCTAGAGGCACACCTTGCAAAGTTGAAGGTTCCTAATCAAAGCAGTTTTCCCTCCACAAGCTAAGATGTATATTTATTCTTTCCAAATTGAAATGTACATATGTGGATGTATTAGAGAGTTTTGTAGTACCTTTTTGTTAGAAAAGAGACGAGTATAGTAGTGAAGTAGTAAGGGGGAGTTATTCCCAACATACAGGTATATATCTTCAAAGGGGGAGAATAATAGAAAAGATTGGAGATGTTTGATGGTAGGGCCCCTTTTCCCTTCATGTTAAAGGAGGAGAAGATTGGAGATTGGAGAATGTTGCTATCAATGACATAGATGTAGAAATTGATGAGCATATGATGTTATATGGTGTTTTCATTGATGACAACACATTATGGATGGAAATCCATGGAATAGATGTAGAAGTGTTGGTCTGATGAAGATCAAATGATTGGACAATTGCCTAAGTTTGGAATGCAGTTCCAGTATTCATAGAACCAATATTTTGGTCCACATTGCTTTTTCATGAAGAATTTGGTTATGTAGTTTTGAGGTAATGATAGTGTATGATGGAAGACTCTAAATCCAAAGTTTCATGATCCTATGTCTTCCACAATAAAAGATAATAATGACAGAGTATCACTCTAGATATGCAAGTGTAATTGTGATAGAGTACCTGATTGGAATGCTTTGTATTCCACCACAGATGAACTTTTTGGTATGTGGATTTAAAAAAGTGTTTGAGGATTCTTGTAGCATGTTTTCTCCATGTGGCAAGAGTTTTGGTTGTCTATGTGTCAAGTTGTGAGTGAAAAAATGGTTCATTCTATTGTTACTTCACTTGTGGAGTTGACTTAAGTATTTTGAGGTTGTGCAGAGTTGAGTTAAGTAAGGATCAGAATTATGGGAATAATTATAGGTCATGTCAACCTATCTTAATGTGTTATATGCTTTGATTCTTTTTGTAAGGTATGTATGGTTGAGTTTTTAGCTAACAAGATGATGTTTTGCATAATACATGTTTTGGGCCGACCTAATTGATGTTTTGGTTGGTTGTGGTATTTATACAAGGTTAAATTCTTATGTGATGATGGGAAATGTGAGATAAATAATTGTGTGCAAGTTTCAGAGAAGAGAAGTGCGAATTGGGAAGAATGAGGTGTGTTAAGTCAGTATTTTGAGCTTCAATGAAACTATATCTTCAACATATTCAGATGCATTGTTAGTAGTTCAAAATTTAGCATTGAGCCACCCCTTCTTCTATCTCTTTCTATTTTGGGCAATGATCCCTTTAGCAGTGAGCCATCAACAATGAGCCTTTCTTATTTGGACAACAAGTCCACCAATTCTATCAAACTCTAAAACCGATTATAATATCTACATTGTGAGCTAATCCTCATCGTGTTTTTTCCCTTTTTGGGTTTTCCATGTAAATCTGGTGTTCTTGTGTTCTTTGATGTGATGCATGCTTTCTATGTCCCTTTCCATTGCTGCAAGTTTATTGTGATGCATTGAATGAATGTTTAAGTTAATAAGAATATTGAATCACCCATCCCCCCCCTCTCTCAGTATTTCAAGATTTTAATAGATTGAAGTTAGGGTCAACTGAGTGATCCATGACTTTCCTTTTCTTTTGTGACCTAGTGTGGACCATGTAAGAATTGAGACTCTATTTTTGGAGTTTTGTGATGTTTAGATTTTTTTGATATTTTTGACAATTTAGGGATGTATGCAAACTAGGACTGAAGGAAACTATGCTATGACAATGAGGTTATACTATGTTTTTGGGATTTTCTAAATATAAGGATGCAAAATGACACTAAGATTAGACGATATTTTTGAGATTTTCTAATTTTTGACTTTAGATTTTGAAAAGGATTCTAGACCAAGCAATGATGGACCAAGGGAATAAACTAGACTATCAAGACCTCTGGAAGGACAAACTAAGATGATGATCAAATAAAAATCAAACCTAAACTAGACTTATGAGTTTAAGGCCTGACTTGTTGATAAGATAAATAAAAGATGAATCCAAAATAGACTTATGAGTTTGAGCACAACTTGTGGATATGATAACTAAAAATATTACGACGCCAAGACACCCTAATAAATGACTATGGTTTGATCAATGTCTGATAAGTTTCCTAGATTCAAACGACAAAGGTGATCACCTATGATATTGGATGGCGAACTCTAAGCTAAAGGATGCAACCTAAGCAAGGGAAATGGTAAAAGTGTTAAAAGAAAAGGACTAACTAGAAAAGTTTGTTGGATTTCAGTTGTTTATGATTTGATGGTTTGTCCTTGATGAAAAAACTGGCATTTTGACAGGATGATGTTCAGTTTGATCCTTCAAGATACATTATAGTCATAGGTATATAAGATAGATTCATTTGATGGTTTGTGCAAATGGTATACATTGTATACAAGACACATAAGATACATTATATACATGTGTTTATACATTTGTGCATTCTCAAGTTGATTTTGTATACATTGGTGCATTCTCATATGGGCAGACAGTTCAAATGATATGTTTGTACAAGTGTGTTGAAGTCTCCATGTGTTACTGGATGGTTCTGCATATTTGGTATATGGTTACATATCTTGTGTTTACATATAAAGGCATAACAGGTATTTAGGTTGTTTTCTCCATTCCAGTCCTTTGATGATATTTGTGTTTAGCTTACTATGTTATAAGGTTACTTGCAGAGCATATACTATGGTCTTGGTTGGGAATTCATGTTAAATTTTAAAAGGTCTATCGACCTTACCATTTGCATCTCATATGTTTTAAGGCTTTCAAGACCTTATCATTAGTATTACTTGTATTAAGGCATTGAAATGACCACATATGGTGTCAGGCACTAAAAGCAACATAAAAAAAAGTTTTCTATTAAAAAGAATCAGGCATACTAAAATATGTAATACAGTTTATTCTAGCCTGAGGCTGTTGGGCATACTAAAGGGTAAAAGCTTATTTTCAAAGCTTTGTGAAAGTTATTTGTGGTTTCATTATTTCAAAGCCCACATTAGGGCATGGGAGGCAGAGGTTCACATGGAAAATTCCAAGGTTTGCAATGATGTTTGATAAAATCAAGTTGAATGTTGTCGGCAGCTTGAAGTGACAAAGCTCAGATACACTGGAAAAGATTTGTTGGCATCTTTCAGCTGGGAAGTTATGAAACTTCTTGATAGATCTTTAAGGTATTTGTTCAATTTTCTTCCACCGTAATCAGGTAATGAAAAAAACTCTCTTGATGCTTACGGGCTTTGAGACAATTTGTTAAGAGAGTTGTTAAGAATGGTTTTTTATTAAATCTGTACTGGTTTTTTTGTGAATAAATATTTGGTTTTAAAATATGATTGATAAGGGCTTAACTTTTTGTTGGTTATGATTAAAACCCTTTAGGGAATCTGGATGATTCTTCTCAGGCTATAACAAAAATCCCCTAACCCAAGTTGGTTTACAGTTATTGAAACTGCATTCTGAAAAGACTATTCAGTGATTATAAAATGACAACATTTTGTCAGTGACTTGGTGGCTTGAAGAGGGAAATTACAAACATACATTTTTGTGAGAAATTTTTGAGATGTATTGATACATTGTTCAGTCTTGAAAATATTGAAAAGTGATTTTGTAACAGTGTTTACATTGAGAACTATTTTGTAATATGTTACAGTAATATCAGTTGATGTATCAAATGGAGATGTTATTAGTCTTATATAACATCCTCCTATGTGCTTATTGAAAACTATTTTTCACTGTCTTCTATTGAGGCACTAGGAATGCTAATTTGCATTACTAGGGTATTGGTAGAACATTGATTGGTTATGTACAATGGTTTTGTGGAGTTGGTGCTCCTGTAACTTTGGAGTTTGTGCTCTTGTATCTTTAGAAGTTGGTGCTTCTGAATTGCGTGGAGTTAGTGCTCCTGAACTTTGTAGAGTTGGTGCTCTAAGTAAATAAAGAGAAAGTTTTTTCGAGTGGTTTTTTATTCCCCAAGAGGGTTTTCCACTTAAGACATATAATGTGTTATGTGATGAGTCTTTGTCTGGTTGTCTTTCATGTCTATCTAATTTTCATAAGTTATCAGATGCATTAATGTCTATTATCAGTTCTTATTTCTGCAATGTTAATGTTTTATACTGTTACAAGTATTTTCACAGTCATATGTTGCAAACTAGTTTAAAAGCTCATGTTTTGCATTTTGTGGTGAAAACCATTTAGTCTATCACTTCATATGTTCTTTCATTGTTTCATAGTTTAAGATTGTCATGTTTCAATCTGTCATTATGTACTAAAGATCTATGTTGTTTCAATGCTTATCATATGTCATTCAGTTGCACAATTGTTACAGTGTCTCATAAAGCCACATTGAAATCTAATGGTCTTAAAGTGATTATGTTGGTCTTCATGTACACAGTCTTATGAGTTGCACCTATTTTTTCATCATGCTCTGATTGTTAAACAATGTTAGTCACATCTTTTGCAAGTGCAAGATATCTCACACAAGTTTTATTAGCATCAGTTGTCTAAAAGAACTGAGTTAATGTTGTCATCTTTTCATAAATGCTCTCAATGTAATTACTCTGCTCTATTATCAATTGAAAGGACATCTATACTAAAAGTCTTTGTTGAAATTTAATAGGTTTAAATTTTAGGTATGTCTATCAGACACTGATTCACGTCCCCCTCTCAGTGTCTGTCCATACTCCAACAAAGTCTCTGGTATGTATGCTAGATCACTGTGTAGATTAAGAGTGAAGTCTGGATACTTAGGATTTGACTCAAAATTTGTGGCTCAAATAGATGCATTGTACAACTTTGATAGATGTGGTGCCAAAAAGCATAGATGTGATGTTCTAGTTTTTATTGATGCAATTTAGAACCTAACAAATGCGGCTTAGAACCTAAAAATGTGGCTCAAAACTTGATAGATGTAGTGTAAGACTGGTCAATTAAGGTGCATAGACATATCTGACACAGTTTTGGACAATTGTGTGTTTTTATCCTTTCCTAGGTATTTTAGGATAGATGTGGTGTAGATTCTGACATATGTGTTTCAAAACTTGACAAATATGGTTTACCAAATTTTCCCTAAAATTTGATGTTTCTAAGTGAAATTTCCTTTCAGATAGTTTTAATTTGTTGGAGAAAAACACAAAAAACACTTAGAAGATAGATTTGATTGTTGACTCTTTTAACTTTTGGGTAAATGGTCTAAGGCACACAGGCCTAATGGTTCCATTGGTATCACACAAGAAATATAGTACGAAAACAAGCATAGCCTAATTATTCCAGTAGGTTTATCAATAGATATCAAGCCCACCTCCCATTAAAGGGGTAAATACTCAAAAAGATCAAATAGTTGAACAATTGGTATGATTGTTCAATACCTTTCTATATGAGAGTGGATATTAGATGCTCAATGACACAAGGTTGTCAACATATGCCAAGAGCACACCTTTTTATCCTTGAGAGGCTATTGCTAGCAACCCAGAAAGATTCTATCTCAACTCAAGAGAGTATATGGTGAGTAACTTCACACGTTGGTCATGTCATGTTGCACCGATATAAACCAACAGCCAATAAGGACTTTAGGCTTCTAAAAAAAATTGGTTCATAGTGGAGGAACTCCTAAGAACACCATCACATACACCAATGAGACTAAAATCTCAAATCTTGTGTTTGGAATCACCCAGAACCACGAAGGACCACCTTCTATGGCACAAGTGGATTGAGCTCACCTTTTAGTTTTTTCCCTTTTATATAGTGTGTCAATGAATTATGCTTGAGGTCGAACCCTGGGGTGAACTCCCAAACAGACCTACTAAAAATAAAAAGGGAAAGCCTAAGTGTTGTTATTTCTCATCACCCAAGAATCACACATAGTGCAAGGGGAGAGGATACATAGAAAACATGCTTTCAGTGACAAGAATGACCCACATGCATGCAAGTGCACAAGTCATAGTAAACAATAGTGCTTTGTAAGCACCAACCAAAATGTTCCTAAATTAAGAAATTGCAAACACACAACCTACAAGAAATAAGATCAGTAGTTTTGATTGAAAAGACTTCTCCCAACAATCGCCACACAACTAAAAACTAGAATTCGGTAACCAAAACCTTAATCTACTAGAATTAACTTGCAAAAATTGAAAAATTTCACCTTCCTTGATTCTCAATCAGATGTGGCGCAGGATTACACAGTTGTAGTGTAGAATTGAATAGATGTGATGCACAAATTCAGCACACAACTTGACAATTGTGGTGCAGTTTGGGACAGTTGTGACACACTAGTTGAGGACCTGCAAAAACAAAGGTCGACCAAAAAAATAAAAAATAACAACCATGATAAATGAATTCATTGTTAGGAGACCAAAAAAAGATTGTTACTCATGTGTAATGATAAAAAAAAAGCAACCATTAGCAAAATTTGAAAAAATACAAAACCATAGTTAGATGTAGTACAAAAGATGATGAATGTGGTGTAGAAAAATTTGCATGTATCACACAATAGATCTCAATGCAACAAAAAATCCACAAGATAGAGAATAAATGTTACACAAAGAACATAATCTCAATGCAACAAAAAATCCACCACAATAGCTCCAACACCTTTATAGTCTATTTGAATGATCGTAGACACCTTTTGCTCACTACATCCGGTAATCCAACACTAGAAATATCACACTACTCTACTTAATTTCACATCACTTGCATCATACACTTCACACTTTTCATCTATCTTAACCTCCTTCAACAATTCAACTCATACTTATACCATCCTCAACCTTGAAACCCTTTCCAAGGTCGACAATGCACCTCAAATGTGCAAATTCAAATTAGGTTGGTGCCAAAACAATTTTGTGGGGGATAGAAGTGAATGTGAACCACATCAAAACTTAATTGGGACCCAAATCAACAACACCACTTAAACACACGCTACCACAAACAATATTTATCCTTTACATGTAGTGTAAACATTAGGTCGACCATTACCCATGTAAACACCATTAAACTTTAAACCACACGCTTCATCAAACCCAAAGATGACTTGAAAACCACACACAATGCTTGAATATGATCTATAATATTCCTCAAACACCTTGAATCCATCAAAATCCTTCGTAACAACTTCCACTTGAAGAATGTACAAACCCAGTACACTCAGACTACTCTTTCAGACACTGTTACTTGAAAACTTATCTTTCAAAGCACCAAACCTCAAATCTCTTGATTGAGGTAAACTACCAACACCATCAACACACCTTCAAAATTGCAGGACCTAAAAGAAACACGAAGCCAAAACATTTCTTCCAGATACCTCTGCAATGCACAGTCACACACTGGTGAACACAAATTTTACTATACAATGATCTAGCATACCATCTCTTGAATGTAAAAATATCTAAACACCTCTCACCAACATATTTGAATCGCATAGGTAGTTCTTCAACCTAGAAGAAATGTGGAGCAAAACTAGAACACCTCTCTATAACCCAAAACACCACTGCAACACATTGTTTCCTCTTTTTATCAAATTTTCTCAAAAAAACTTGGAAACCAAGCACCGAAGACACATCCACAGCATCTTCAGAACTTACACAACCATAGACAATACCAAATGTTCATCTTCAACATCAGTCTTCCTCAACACATACATTTGACACCAATGCCAACACAAGCTTTTCGACATCAATGAAAACACCAATTTGCACATACTTGGAAATTGATGGCAACACATGATGTGAAAAACCATCAAAGACACAAATTTGAACATACCTGTTTCCTCTTCTCTTTATTGACACTCACCCTTATTACTTATTCTTTTTCAAATGATAATATCTCCCCATTTGACATCAATGGAAAAGGACATAATGTTTTCATTATTCTCCCTTCTGACATTGCACAATCTGCTTACAACTGATCTGCAACACCTTTCTATTACTACTCTGAATACTCCCCCTTAGGAGCACACACCAATTTGCAACAATCTATAATGCCACTACCTACTCCCCCTAAGAGATAGCCACCAATATCAGTCCAAAATAAGGATAGATCTTGAGATCCACTAGACTAAAGCATCTCCTTATGCATCTAGTTCAAAGGAGGGGAAATAACCCCCAATTTATCCCAGAGATACTCAAAAGTATCCTTAGGAAGAGCCTTAGTGAATATTTCAGCAATATGATTCTTTGTAGACACATACTCAAGCTTTACTTCATTCTCCACAACCTTCTCTAAGAAAGTGATATCTAATTGAAATATGTTTTGTCCTTGAATGCATCACTAGATTCTTTAAAATGTTTACTGCACTTGTATTGTCACAAAAGATAGAAATAGGCTCATCATACACCACTATGATATCCTTCAATGTTTACCTCATCCATAACACTTGTGGTCGACAAGATGTTGTTACAATATACCCAGCTTCTGTAGTAGATAAAGAAACTGAATCTTGTTTCTTACTTAGCCATGACACCAATCTACATCCAAGAAAGAATGCACCACCACTTGTACTTTTTTTGTCATCCACACAACCAACCCAATTTGCATCTGTGTAAGCACTCAATGTGAAATTAGTATCCTTTTGGATACCACAAGCCATGATCGAGAGTGCTTTTAAGATATTTGAATATCCTCTTTATTGTTGCAACATGTGACTCTCTAGGATCCTCTTGAAATCTAGCCACAAGAAAAACTGCATGCATGATATCCGGTCTAGTAGCAGTTAGATATAGTAGTCCACCAATCATAAGTCTGTACTTGCTATGATCAACCTTAGGGGATTCATCATTGTTTCTCAATTTGCAACTAGTAACCATAGGAGTACATATTGGTTTGGATTCTTCCATTCTAAACTTCTTCAAAATTTCTTTGGCATACTTTGATTGTGAAATGAATATGCCTTTATTTGTTTGATTGATTTGTAGCCCAAGGAAGAAATTCATCTCCCCAAACATAGACATCTCAATCTCTTTCTGCAAACTTCTTACACATAGTTTCATTGCCTCCAAAAATTATGTCATCAGCATACACAACTACAATCAAGATTTGATCTTTCTCAACCTTAAAGTAAAGGTTACTATCTGTGATTCCTTTATTGAATCCTTGTTGCATAAAATACTTATCCAACCTTGCATACGAAGCTCTAGGAGCTTGCTTCAATCCATACAATGCCTTCTTCAATTTGCAAACCATATTAGGTTTATCTGATAATTGAAATCCTTTTGGTTGTTCCATGTATACTTCCTCTTCTGACTCTCCATTCAAGAAATCAAACTTCACATCCATCTGATAAACTTTGAAATCCTTATGTGCTGCAAATGCAAAAAGCATATTGATTGCTTCCATTCTAGCCACTGGAGCAAATGTCTCCTCAAAGTCTATTCCTTGAACTTGTGAGTAGCCCTTACACAAGCCTTTCCTTGTTTCTTACCACTTCTCCATTCTATTCAATTTGTTTCTGAACACCCACTTAGATCCAATTATGTTTTTGTTTGTTGGTCTTGGGAAAAGTTCCCAAGTATGATTCTTCTCAATCTGCATAAGTTCTTCTTCCATAGCTTTCATCTAATGCTCATCTTTGCATGCCTCAATCACTATTTTAGGTTCAACTTTAGAAAGTAAACACAAATTTACCGAGCTTCTTCAACAAATTTACTTCTTGCCAACACAACTTTTCTTTTGTCTCCAATGATCATTCTTTGAAATTATTTATCTTCACATACTTAGGGGTTTTAGGAGTCTTTTCTGAAGCTTCTTCCTCTTCATCCTATGCTTTGTGTTCCTTATATTTTTCTTCTTCTTCTCTGCAAGCAGGTTCATTTGATTCATATCCATCTATCACCATTGAATTTTGTAGACCTTCATCGACTTTGATATTTGTACTCTCAATAATATTCCTCAATCTTTTATTGTAACATCTATAAGCTCTACTTTTAGTAGAATATCCAAGGAATATACCTTCATCAAACCTTACATCAAATTTTCCTAAGTTTTCATCATCTCTCTTGATATAACATTTTCTTCCAATCACTCTAGAGTATTTGACAATAGGAATCCTTCAATAGCACAATTCATATGGAGTCTTTGTGCTATTTTATTTTGCTTGAACTCTCTTAAGTACATATATTAGTATGAACTGCTTCTCTCCAGTAGACTTCCAGTAGGTTAGTTTCTTTCATCATAGTCCTTGCAACTTTTTGAATAGTTTTGTTTTTCCTTTCAACCACTCCATTTTACTAAGGAGTCCTAGGGGTAAACAAGTGCCTCTTTATGCCATGATTCTCACAAAACATGTTAAACTCATTGGAGGTGAACTCTCCACCTTTTTCAGACCTTAAATTTTTTATCTTCAAATCCATTTCATTCTCAACCATAACTTTAAATGCTTTTAATTTATCTAGGGCTTCATATTTTTCTCTAAGAAAAGTAACCCATGTCATTCTAGAATAGTCGTCAATCAAAAGCATGAAATACTTGTCACCTTGAAGACTTCTCACTCTTGTAAGATCACAAAGGTCCGCATGCACCAATTCCAACAATCTGGTAGAATATTTTTCTTTACCCTTGAAACTTCTTCTTGTTTGCTTTCTAATTTGACACTCCTTGTACACAACCTTGATAGGCTTTGTAATCCTTGGAAAATATCTCACTTATTGAACTGAAATGATTCTAACCAAGTTATCAAAATTGATGTGACACATCCTTCTATTCCATAACTAGCTTTCATTAATTTGAGTCATAAAGCAATGACCATCAACACCCTTGAGTTAATAAACATTTCCATTTGTCTTCTTTCCAGCAGTAATCATAGTTCCAGACCCTTTTTTGATCTCACATCCATCATCTTGAAACATAAGATTATATCCTTCACTACACATTTGTCCAACACTCAAAAGATTATGCCTTAAACCCTTGACATAGTAAAGATCATCATTATTATACTTTCCATCAAAACTGATTGAACCTATTCCACAAATCTTAGCACCTAAATCATCTCCAAATTTAACAAGTCCTCCATCATATTTTTCAAGTTTAACAAACTTACTCTTGTCTCCAGTCATATGGTTTGAGCAACCACTGTCAATGATCTAATAGTTCTTATCTTGTCTAACATGAATTTAGTAGATACCAAAGTACCTTCAATCTTAACCTTTCTCTCTGAAGCACTTTCTTTCACACATCTTTCAGAGTTAACAAAAATAGATTCATCTTTAAAACCAAGAACAAGAATTCATCATCATCATAGTCTCCATAATCATATTCATCATCAGAAATACTTGCATCTTCTCTAACATAATAGCTTTTCTTGATCATCTTACATTTGTTTTCATTATTCTTATTGTTCATACTTCTATTTGGACATCTTGAAGCATAGTGACCTATTTTTCCATAATTAAAACATTTGAAAGGTTATTTACCTTTGTACTTACTGGTGCCCTTTTTCATCCTTATCATAAAGTTAGCTTCATCACATCATCAAGATCATCTTGATCTGAATCTTTAGTCTTCTCTGATTTTCTAGCTTTCAAAATACTCTCCACATTTGCACCATCGTTAGTACCTAACTCTCTCATCTCAAATACAGTTAAATATCCATACAACTGATCTCTAGTGTAAGTATTAAAATCTACAATTTTCTCAATAGCATAAACTTTATGACCATAAGATTTAGGAAGATTTTTGAGAATTTTCTTTACCACTTTTGGTTCTTTGAATTTTCCTCCAAGGCCTCTAATTGCACTAACAATTTCATCAACTCTTTGCATGTAGCTTGTGATATTTTCTTCTTCAGACATTTGCAAGTTCTCAAATTGTGACTTCAAATTTTTCATCTTGGCTTGTTTAACCTTAGTAACTTCTTCATAAATACTTTCTAGCTTATCCCAAATTTCTTTAGCAATTTTCAAATCCATCACTTTCACTAATTCAGAATTTGCAAGACTACTTAAGTGAACAAACCTCGCTTTACCATTTCTTTCATAGGCCTCAATATCATAACTTGTACTTGGTCCAATTGTAGGTAAAGTGTATTGACTCTTCACTGATTACAAGACATCATATCCAAGATAAGCCAGATAGCCCTCCATCTTTACTTTCCAGAATACATAGTCTATGCCATCAAACATAGGGATCTCCTTCTTGTTCGCCATCCTAAATCTACCTCAAGTTGTTAAGATTTTCTCCAAGGAACCTTGCTCTAATACCAATTGTTGAATGAACAAGACAACTGAGAGGGGGGTGAATCAATTGTATCTTATCAAAACATCAAAACCCTCATTAACATTCAGATCCACAAATATCTATTAAACCCTTGATCTGTTATGAAGTTTTAACATGAAAGGTAGATAAAAAAACTTAAACAATTCAACACCAAACACAAGGGAGCACCAGATTTATGTGGAAAACCCAATGAGGGAAAAACCATGGTGAGGACTAGCTCACAATATAAGTAACTACAAAAACTAGTTATAAGGGATCACTGCCAGAATAGGACACACTGTCCAAAAAAGGTTCACAGCCAAGGCTCATTGCCGCAATGGAAAAAGAAGATAGAGAATAAATGTTACACAAAGAACATGATCTCAATGCAACAGAAAATCCACCACAATAGCTCCAACACATTCATAGTATATTTGAATGATTACATATACCTTTTACTCATTGTATCTGATAATCCAACACTTGAAAGCTCACATTTCTCTTCTTATTTCCACATCACTCACATCATACACTTCACACTTTTCATCTATCTTAACATCCTTCAACAATTCAACTCATACTTATACCGTCCTCAACCTTGAAACCCTTTCCAAGGCCGATAATGCACCTCAAACATGCAAATTCAAATTAGGTCAGGGCCAATTTTTTTTTGTGAAGATAGAAGTGAATGTGAACTACATCTAAAATTGAATGTGAACTAATCAAAAATTAATTGGGACCCAAATCAACAACACCACTTAAGCACATGCTACAACACCATTAAACTTTGAAGTACATGCTTCATCAAACCCAAAGAAAACTTGCCAACCACACACCACAATTGAACATGATGTAGAATATTCATCAAACACCTTGAAATCCATCAAACTCCTTCGTAACAACTTCCATCTGAAGAATGTACAAACCCAATACACTAAGACTACTCTGCCAAACATTGTTACTTGAAAACTTATCTTTTAAAGCACCAAACCTCAAATCCTCTTGACTAAGGTAAGCTACTAACACAATCAACACACCTTTAGAATCGCAATACCTAAAGCATAACTATAGAGAAATAAAAGGCTAAAACATTTCTCCCAGACACCTTTGTAATGCATAGTCACACATTGGTGAACATAACTTCTACTATACAATGATCCAACATACTATTTCTTGAATATAACATCTACGAAAACCTCTCACCAACATATCTAAATCACATAGGAATATCTTCAACCTAGAAGAAATGTGGAGCAAAACTAGAACACCTCTCTATAACCCAAAACATCACTGCAACACACCATTTCCTCTTTTTATTAAATTTTCTCAAAAACACTTGGAAACCAAGCATTAGAGACACATCCACAACATCTTCAACACTTCCACAACCATATACAAAAGCTTATTAAAGTAAAAACAGAGGTTAACACAAATAGCTTAACTTATGACAACATAATGCAACAAATTAAAAATAAACAACACTAATGGTTCATCTTCAAAATCAATCTTCCTCAACACATACATTTGACACCAATACAACACAAGATTGTTGACATCAATGAAAACACCAATCTACACATACTTGCAACAAAAAGTTCTTCAAACTCTTTGAGTCTTACTTCCAAAGAGTGAATCTGATCAACAAGAACCATAAGAGCAGACTCATTGGCTATGGGAGAAGTGGAGTTAGAATGAAAGGCTAGTGGGGTATGCATCTCAATTTCAACACGAGGAGAGAAATCAGATGAGAGTCCTATAGAGAACTCTTCAAAATCTAAGCCTTGATGAGGAGGACTAAATGTACTCATATAGCCCATATCTAAGTGTTGGTAACTCCTTACTAGGTGTTTAGAGGTAGTGGATTAGGTTGTGAAACTCATAAAAGAGCATCACAACATGCTACCCAATACACATCCTGATAAGAGAGAAGAAATTTTTTGACAAAAAGATTAAGCAAGAAGAGTTCATGTCAGGTTCACCAAAATGTATAGGAGGATATTTTCTACTCCCAAGTCTCTAGGACAAAGAAGAGTCTATAGGGAGAAAATAGTCCTTAACCACCTCAAAGGCAAAGCCCAGTTGACAAAGATAGAAGGAGAAAGGGAGTTCTGACTATAACTTATGTTTTAGGATAAATTTTAAGAAACAAACTCCAAAAGCCAAAAGGGCAGACTTCAAAGGTCTCAGGAGCAAGCTGGCTAGCTCTTGGACAAGGACGACAATGCGACACCTAGACGTCTGTCAGGAACATTGCATCATAAAGATGCATAAAATAATTATTTGTTGAGTTTGTTATATCTTGCTAAATATCATGTGCAGGATAATATATCAAGGTTGTACGAATAATTGTTTGTATTGAGTTGTTTTAACAACTCACAAATATAGAGGAGTGGCTATACAAGGTAGAACAACCCTCCTATAATATAGGATATGCAAATCCTATATATATGCAAATGTATTGAACAAAAAAAAACAACATAAGCAACACATTTTCTTATGTTTGATTTTTGCTGCTTCTATTATTTTTCCCAAAATATCTGATATGGTATCAGAGAACTCATGATGCTAGGTCTATGAAGAAACAATGAAGAAGCTGCTAGCAAAGAAAAAATAGTTTGTTGGTATATTGTTTTGTTTTTTTAATGGCATTTTTACATTAAATTAACATATTCATAGTAAAACTATGATATCTTTCTCGTTTATTAACAAAATTTCAAAACTTAAAAATATTTGAAAAGTTGATGATGAGTAAAACAAAACCTAGAAAGGGTTTGAAGATATATTTTATATTGAGAGAGTAGTTTGAAGCGGATGATAGTGACGTGATAATTTGAGCTCCATTACAAATATGTTGGATTTGAGATCATGTGTTGATTGGTGTGATTGAATTTAAATCTTGAATATTTCCAGAGGATCAATGATAAAGTGCCCTTTATTGCTAATCTCAAGTCTATTGGCAAATGGTGAAGCTCAAGTTAGGTGTTTGAAGAGATTGAAGTCACAAATCTAGAAGAAAAGTAGTATTGCAGCTGACAGTCAAGGGTGAAAAACCATCTGATAGTCTAATTGGAGGAGAGTTCTCAGTATGAGAGATCTATGAAGGGTTTGCGGAAGTCAAGCAGTTGAAAGGAGCCGACACAAGATGCAGATTGAGATCGCAAGAAATGGAGTAGCTAATATTCACGGTCTAAGTAGCAGATAAAGGATCTTAGTAGTAAACAACCAAGTTTAGCACAATTCAAAGATCGCAACAGATTGTTTGAAAGTCCCATCAAAGGGGCACAAAAAGTTGAGTTGAGCCCAACCAAAAATAAAGGTAAGATGCCAAAGATTTTTTGATTGATGCATGAAGTCGAGAGTCGTTGCCAAAGTCTCCTCAATCAAATTCACAGGAAGGTCAAGTAGAAAGAGGATTGTTATTCTATTTTAAAGAGGCCAATACTTCGAAGACAAGGTGGAGTTTGAGCTAACATTATTAGCATTCATCTTTTCTTTGTGTCATCAAAGTGGTTAAGCATACTTTGGCATAACTACTTTAGCCAAAGATTATAGGCAAGTTAGTTAGATTATAATAAGAAAGAGCTATCATGTCTTAGTGATGAATTATATGTCCAAGTACAAAAGTGAAAATAGAATATTGTATGATTATCAAAGTATATCAATTTGTTTAGAATAGGTGTCAAGTTGTATTAGTTTCTTTAAAATAGGGTCCATTTTTATGAGTCGTATATTGTCATGTCATTAAAAGTATGTTTTTCAAAATTCAAAAGTGTCAAAATATTGCAAAAAATAAAAAATGACCTCTTGACTGTAATTGGACGCACTATCGCTCATGATTGGAAGTGATTGGAAGTGTTTGGAAGTGTTTGTCCCCAGTCAAATGAGTTGGTAATTATGATTGGATGTGTTTGTCCCCAATCATAATTGTTGTGAGCAGATGTGTGTGTCTGTTCATAACCTTGATGTTGGATAGATGTGTTTGTCCCTATCCGAACTTGTAAAAGCATGGGTAGAAGTGTTAGTCCCTATCCTTACTTCCATGGATAGGTGTGTTTGTCCCTATCCTTGGAAAAAGTTTAGAAGCATAGTGAGGCAAGTTCCACTATTGCTTATCATGAGTAGAAGTCTATGTCCCTACTCTTACCCTGTGATGAAATTCTGAACATGGTCATCAAGTATTCTAGGTCCAATTATCCCATTTGGAGAATGATGCAATATGGGGGGTGTTAGGAATATTGCATCATAAAGATGCATAAAAAAATTATTTGTTGGGTTTGTTATAGCTTGCTAAATGTCATATGTAGGATAATATATCAAGGTTGTATGAATAATTGTTTGTATTGGAGTTGCTTTAATAACTCACAAATATAGAGGAGTGGTTATAGGAGGTAGAGTAACCCTCCTATAATATAGGATACACAAATCCTATATATATGCAAATGTATTGAATGAAAAAAATAACAAAAGCAACACATTTTCTTATGTTTAATTTTTGATGCTTCAATTATTTTTCCCAAAATCTTTGATAATGTCTCTATGGCATGTTGTGGTCTCATACACACCAAAAATAAAACAATCTCACTGAAACACATATAGCCTACTAATAGTTTGAGACTGAAATCTGACTGTTTAACTAAACTAACATAATGCTTGAAATAATAAAAATAATAACAAGAAGAAAACTAATGTTTAAAGACTAAAATAGATGAATTGAAATAATGAAGTAGAAAGGAGAATAATAAACTCATGGAAGGTCCAATGCTACGAAGCCTCCCACAATACTCCACATGAACAATCTACACATAAAAACAAGGAAAAATGTTGGGGCTATATTGGAGCTTGCCTCAGTCAAACCCTTGTTTTGGTGTTTCCACCTCCATAGACAACCAGGTAGACAGATTGGAAAGAAAACAAACAATAGACAAGTAGATAGACGAGATAAAGAAGATGAACACATTAGAATATCAACGTGCTACTAAAGTAGATACAATAATACAAAAAAGAGTGTGATTACCTCCCATCAAGCAAGGTGACAATACCAAAGGAGAACCACTATGCTAATGTAGAAGCCAAGACATGATGTAGGAGCCAAGAACTTGGAAGAATAAAGGTGTAGAGATGATGTAGAAGAGAAAGTGAGAGCTTTAGAGTGAAAGAATGCAAGAATGCGAGTGTAGAATGGAAGAGTGAAGTGTAGAATGAGAGAATGAGAGAATGAGATTGGAAGAATGTGAGTTTGAATGAATAATATGCATGCAAAAGGGAATTTTCAGGTGTGTTTGCCACCCCAAGGGTGTTACACTTTGTGAGCAAGAGGAAATGTAACATCCTAACAACCACAAAATAAAAAAATATTTTCAAGACATTTACGCATCACAAAATTGTTTTCAACAAAAATTCACTTGAATACCAAAAACAAAGGGTTCAAGGATAAAATTAAAGTTAAGGAAAAGGGGAATTTATATTATCGTCTTTATTAAGCTAAAGAGAGGGTTATGTAATGTGAAATTGCGCAAGGGTACAATTTTATGACATTATAGTTATAAACAAACAAGAAAATAAGATGTAGATTCAAATATAATATGATGTCCTATCAACATAATCTTCTTCATTTGTGTATTCAAGATCCTTTTTAAAAAATTCTTTAATCTACTATACATCATGATTGCTACATTCATTAAACTAAGTGGAAATTGCTCAATAAAAAAATCATTTAAATCACAAAGGGATGAACAAATCTCAAACCACTTAGTTAATTTTCTCAGTCAAATGTCTTGTTGAGAGTTCTCATTTTGGGATTTCTCTTATGTACCCTTCAGGTGTTGTTATTGAGTCTCCTCTTTGAGATATCAAGTGATCCCCAATGACTTACTCTAGAGTGACCCTAAGAAGTGGTATGCCATCTTTGGTGTTGTGTACCTATTTTGGTGCATATAGGTAAAGTAGTATCTTTTGATCTTGTGAATATGGCTAGTTTCTTTCCTTCCCTCCGATAATTTTGGATTTTTGCTAACACTCCATAAAGTTGCATGTGATGTTTTCCTTTTATATTGCAAGTTGATAAAGGGACAAAAGCTAAACACTACCATGAGGTAGTACAAAAAAGAATGGTTTGATGATCCATAATCCTCATCCCTCTCTCTTAATTTTAGAAGATGATTCTTGATTATTTGTGCAACACGCATTTTTGGGGGGAGAAATATGTACATTCCCCTTTTTTCACTATATTGCTATGAGTCAATGTTTTGATTTTATAATGACATAAAACTCCAAAAGCACCTTTTAGTACACCTAAGGGATTGACTAGTTACCAAATTCCCTTGTTTTTCATACCTCTAGGTAACCCTCATAGCCTCCTTTAGCATGCCCCTAGGTCCCCATGCTCTAGTTTGCCTCTTTTTAGATTTACATGCCATTAAATTCTTTGGTTTCACATAATTTTGCAAAATTATCACTTACCACAAGTAATGACTATTTTTGCCACAACTCCATTATTCTCATGTTCAGTGCAATGGTCTCATGACCACCATAATAGTTTTTTGAACCCTAATTTGTGGTAACTAATGGTTTCACCTAATGTGGATGATTTTTTTTATCATTTCATCTGTCAACCTTTCAATTTTTCTTAATTTTTAATACATATTCTTGCTCCACAAGTTTATTAATCGACCCTTCCTCACCCTAGGCTCTTCTTAAACCATCTTTTTAAATTCTCACTTTCAAGGACCCTCACACAATTCAAGCACTATTTTGTTCCAAATTCACCTCCATTCATTGCAAACTCTGACAAGCCTCATACTACCTAGCCACACCCTATAGGTTCTACTTGTACTAAAACTAGATGACAACTACTTGTAAATGAATTATCATAGCTAGTGTTTCTTGAAGATAAATTCAACCATTTTTATCATCAAGTTACTTTGATCTACATACATGTGATATGCAAGTCAAATTTCTTATTTGATTTGTGTTTTTTAACCATTTTTAGTAGACTATAATATATATTATTAGTATTGATTAGTCACATTGTTAGAATTAGTTTTGTTTTATTTTATAGTTAGTTTTTCTTCATTCTACTTTAGTTATACTATAATGCTATGTTTTGTTACTTGCTTTGTTATTTCTTGTTTGTACTATGTGTTGAGTGCTTCTAAGCTTCTTATAACACTTAGATATTTTCTAGAAGGTCCACAAGTTTAGAATATGGACTCTTTTCTTCCCTATTTGGTTGGGATTCTAAGCCTTAACCATCATTGAATCAATTTCCCCTTGTCCAACTTTGCACAAGGTTGGATTTTATTATCACATACCTTCTAAGGTATCCAAGCAATTTACTTCCCATTCTCTTATCTCTATGGCATCCTCTAAAAACCTACAAATTGATGTTTGATGTTGCTTCAAATTTAAATATGCTCAAAACCCAATTTTCCATTGATACTATAGCCTTCCAAGTCTTACCTTTCACTATCCTTGAACTTTGACAACCTAAAACAAGTTTGAAACTCACCTAAGGCATTGCTATAACAACACAAATACCTATAGTTCATTTTATTATCAATCTATAGCCTTTTGCACCTTACTACCCACTATTCCAACAATATTTTAAACCTCGTAAGGACATCCTTACTATTTGTCCAAGAATACCCTAGCATTGCACAATATTTTAACTTGTGAAATAATAATCTTGCCTACCCACATTAGCTAGAATTCATTGTTTTGGAACATTCCAACCTTTTTATCAATCATTAATATATTTATGCTTGCTAACATATTAGTTTTGATGTAAATTTCCATTGAGCATTGATAAATTATTAAATCCCTACAAATCATTGGTAATTGAAATTTGGTTGAATACAATTTGCATCCTAGGTTACTTTGCATAGTAAAATGTAATAAACATCATTACAAATAAAAAATACATTAGTGTCATATCATTTTGTCACTGTGAATTTTATTTTCTTTCTCTTCTATAATTATTCTTTTTATTGTTTCATTGAAAACATAATTGTTGAATGCATTGCACATGGTGGATACACATAAGAAAAATCATATAGGAAATGTACATTTAGACATTGCATTCATACTAGTTGCATTCATGCCAAACAAATTTTAATTTATTGTTACATAGTTAAATTAGTTTAATTATTGTACTAACTAGCATTTGTAAAATCATTAAATAATTAATTTTTTTTTGAAAGAAATATGCTAAAACCAAAATATTAGTTAGTCTCTTGTCATGCATCCTTGCACATTCATTTGATCTAGGATTTAGAAAAACATAATTGAGAAGCTACAAGAATAGTTTTCCCCTTTCTTTCTTTGTTCTCCTTATTGGACAACTTTAAGCGCTTGGAGATTAGCTAAGAATTACCATACTACCATCGACACTGAGGCACCTTTGTCCCAAGGTAGATTTAGGTGCTTAAAATTATGCCTCCCATTAGTGAACTCTTGTTGTCTTCTAAAAAAATATAGCAAGGACCTCTACCTATTCATCCTCGAGGATCTCTATTGCACCTTCTCTTTCCACAACCATGATTGGAGCCTCCATAGTACACTTTGAAGCCGAAAGAACATCATTGATCCTATCCATAAGCCCCTTATCTTGATTTTAGTCTCCTTGAGCGATTTATGGATCAAGTCCCTTGTGGTTGACTGTGTTTTATCACACTAGTGAAGTCATTAAACCCACTTGGTGAACCTTGACTCCCCACAAAACTAGATATACTTCTTTCATTCACCAAGCTAACTTGCCCCATCATAACAAGATGAATCAAACTTGACTTCTCTTATTGAAACTTTTTTCCGTGTAGTCCTAGATCTCTGGTTTAGCTCCTATTTTGGATCTCTATCTAGAATTCTATGGCTTGCTTTAGCACAACCCCAAGAAGTAGTGTAGAGTGGAATTTCCCTCAAATGATCTTCTGCATGTGCACAAGTTTAAGGACACACAACAAGTTCAAGGTTACAAATTTCCAAAATCAAGGCCACATGTGTGGTTTTGAACCGTGATAAGTTGCATGACTTTTTCTAATTTGTCAGAGCTCTATTATTATAGATTTGATAGTAGAAGTCTAAGTTTGATTATGAAATGCACTTTACATTAGAACATCTATTATTGTATAGAGAAAAAACTCTATTCTTCTTTATTCATTTTAGTGTTTATCTAGTATATATTTTAGTGCTTGTTATGACTTTAACTCTTTTATTTAGATTAGTCATTATGTGGACCACTTAATCGATTGATTAGCTTAATATAATTAAAAGATTAATTTTTACTTCTTCAATACTAATATTATCTAAAAAACCAAACAAAAATAATACAAGAAAATAAGATAATATATAATGCATATTCATTAATTATCACTTTTAAGATTCATTTTATAAAATAAATTCATTGATATTTTTAATTTAATTAATAAATTTAATAAGTAAATTAATTATTGGATATTTTTTGGAGCACCTGCCATAAGGTGCAAGAATCACTCCCTTTAGTAATTTAATGCAATGACTGAAAATTATTCTTTCCGCAAAATTCATTGGTGACTGAAACCCAATTTCATTATCTATCCCTTATGGTAAGGGCGCCTTTGCACTTTTTTTAGTGTAATTAGGGGCTTTTTTGGGGCAGGTGGTCTCAATAAGAAGTTTTATTGTTGCTGTTAATTCGAACATAATTTCTAGATAGAAAACACAGATAAAAAAACCCGGATGAAATCAACACATGATTAAAAACCAGAAGCCTGCATAATCTGAGCCCTTCTCTGCTCGAGTGAAAGTCTCCACCGCAAACCATAGTCACTCATATATTGTAAATGGTTATTCTAAAATTTGACATCGATTAAAAACTACAATGGGAGCAGCGTTGCCTTAAAAAATAGTAGCATAAGAGGATAGTTGTAGTGCGAGGGAGATGAAGATTGTTACTTACAATGTAAATGGACTTCGCCCGCGCATACTTTCTCATGGCTCCCTCTCTAAATTCCTCAATTCCCTCAACGCGGAGATCATATGCCTCCAGGTACATTTCGTTTTCCATTTTTTCTTTGCTCAAAATATAAAGACAACGGTCGCAGATTTATTATAAAACAGTGCAATGAAATAAATGAAAACATGAATTATTCAATTATACTACCACTAAATAACAGAATTTAAGACATTGAAAACAATTTAACTCTTCAGTAGAATTCAAAAAATGTAAACATGAATAGTAGTGCCTCAAACATATATACTACTACCATTGAATCAAAATAGCAAAAGCTCAAATCAATTCAACATTAAGAAAAACACAACACATCGCCACTGCAGAATTTAAATTCTTTTCTTTGTGAGATTTACAAAATTAACAAGTATTTCTATCGATATTAACAATATAATATTTTAAATCTAAGTAAGCCAGCCCTAACCGCGTCTGCGTCGACCATTGGACAACATGAAAGGCGCTAGGAGGAGAACTCCAGGACAGTAGAGGATGAGAGAATGACACTTTTTGCATTCTAGTTCACTATGGGATGCTTCACAGTTTCACAAAAGAATGACTCCTGGAAACACACGGATCACGAGAAGCGCCACGAACATTGAAAGAGATATATTGAAAGCTCAAATGATAGAACTAGCCCGGGAAAGCGTGAGGTGAGATGGGGACGTGTTTCCATCTAGTGAACTTTGAGAACTTGAGAAGTCTATAAACAGTAACTAAAGGTTTAATTTTGAAAAGCTATCAAATGATCTGACACCACATGTAAGAGCTAGAAAAAATACAATAAAACAAAAAAACAGAAAAATATTGTTTAAAAGGAGAAATATGCAGAAGTAAATTACAGAAAATCCATAGGATGAGAAGAAAAAAATCTCAACCAGTTATCACCAAAAGGTAAGATTCTAAATTCTATCAGAACAAACATAATAAACATTTGCCCTTTTAAAGGGGTATTTTTTAAGATTTTAAAACCAGTGCCCCAAATTTTTATAGGAACTTGGTTGTGTTGCTGACAACACACAAGACTAAATGAGAATATGACTAAGAATCAATACCCTATTTCAAGTTAATAAGTAATTGGATAAATTGCATTGGGCTGCTCTATTCATAATGATCGACTTATGATAATCTCATATGATCATGTTCACTTTGAGTTTAAGGTAATTCCTTTTAGGTTTCAAACATGGCGGCACCTTCCAACTTCATGTGGACTGTATTTTCCAGCCTCATTTAAGGAAGTTCATGCTTGTTATTTTTGATATGTTTTGAGCTACAGTAAGAACACCCATGAACTTCTTGTTTTAGAATACTTCAGGAAGTTTTAGATAAAGAATTGAAGAGTGACTCTGCAAAAAAGTGAACTTGTGTACTTGGGGCATATCATCACTATAGAAGGGTTGAAAGTAGATCCCTCTGAGATAATATCAATTCTGAATTGTCTAAGGCTAAAAAATGTTACTCCGTGAGTGTTTTCAAGTTTGTGTAGTGTTTGGGGTTCAATAACATCCTGTGAGAGATCTTGTCTTCAAATAAGAGCCACTGTTCAAACCTGGGTTACACCCTAGTGCTAGGTTGATGTTGTCTTATTTGCCAACGTGTTCAATATATGACTTTCCAAAACAGTGACTTTATTAAGAAGACCTGCTTTTGAAGGCCTCTTTGTTTCTCATTTTTGAAGAAAGATCCGAATGCTCTCAATTCTGCATCCCATACATAGGGGTTAGGGTTCCATTTTGTATCCATCATAAAAGCAAAATTATATACATACAATTCTAGGATTTTACCTTCCTCTATGCTGGAGAAATATGCATGGCCGAAGGTTTTTGGTCTGCTTCCATTCCAAGGCAGCCCAGACTCAATCATTTCCTATCGATATTTGTGATGTACCACCACTCTTGAAATTACATTGCATATACCTGGGCTGGCAGATGGCATGCAAGCATGGGAGAAGATAGATGCTAGGCCTCTTCAACTGTTGATTTTAGGGCTGCAATTTGAGTCTTTTTCCTTCAGTTGTCCTGCAGGTTCTTCTTCTGTTTCTTGTAGCCTCTTCCATAACACCTTGTTTTTTTTTCATCTTCAACAGTTGCTCATCTTTGCATCATAACTGATGCACCACTTATCCCTCAGCCTTTGAATTTTATTCTCATGCTCTATGTAATTGTTGCTTTGGGAGGATGAGGACTTATTCCTGCAGCACTGGCAAACTGTAGCTGCAAAACCCTGGCTTAGATCTCAAGTGATTTTGCTTGTTCCTCAAGTTTTCCTTTAGCCAGGGCCAATTCATCATTTGGTTGGGCATTTTGTGTTTTAGGGGTCAGGCAAGAACATGTTCACTTTATTCTGTCCAGCAGCTGGTTGCCTTAGTTCCACCCATTTTGCAACATGCTTTAGTCTCAAGATTTGGTGGAGAGGTGCTGTAGGAGGTTGACATTTTCCCTATCATCATAAGAATTCCTACACAAATTTAGCTAGCACCTCTTTGGTCTGTTGGTTCCTGCAGCCTCTGCCCCAGGTTCTGAACTTGTTGCACATTCAACTTCTTTTGCAAGTTCTGCTTATGCTGCACTTTATGTGGTTTGTTGCCCTTGAAAATTGATAAGGATGTCCCAAGTAATTGGGGGTTAGTGATGATTCAGTGCTTCTGTAAAGACAAGTTTTATAAGGCCATGGCAGGCCACATGTTTAACCATCTCCTTTTGAACCTCAAGAGGCCATTTTTCACAATAATTTCAGGAGGAAAAAGGGCATGTTTACTCTCTCGTTATGCCACAAATGAATAAGTAATTGCAAGTGATAACCAAACAGTTGAAAGAGCCTTCCTTCACATGTAATAAAATGAATTATGTGAAGGTCAACTTCGCATCAAAGTATCAGGAGTGAGATGTGCTGTGTGCTCTGGCTCAATTTCACTGTATTTTCTCCTTGCTGTAAGAATTCTTTGTGCATTTCCTCTGCACGGGCCTAATTTGGAACTGCTCCTCTCCATCCCTGTGACACTGGAAATGAGTTACTTTTGTAAGTGTAACCATAAGTCGATGGCTGCAAATCCAAACACTTCGAAAAACTGAGCAAATTTCAGGGCTATATGAATTTTGGTCATTGTGGCCTTGGAATTGATCAAAGAATTGAAGCCTATAACTATCCTAAAAAATCTGCTGTGCATTGGGGTTCTGATGGATTTGCTGCATGCCAGTAGCTTCCTATTGTTTTAGATCGACATCCATGGTGACCATATCTACTGTAAGAACACAAAAGCCTAAAATAGGGTCTAGAGAATGAAAACCCTTGGTGCTATGTTGTGGGTGCTGCTGGTGAACGATGAAGATCGAATTCAGTGAGTTCTTGCTACACAATATTGTGGGAGAAATATGGGGCAAATACAAAAATAATGTGTGACATTCAACAAATAAAGCCGTTATAAGTGGTATTTCATCCCCATTATACTAATGCACTGTAATTATTGCCCTTTCATCATGTTGTGGCATCACCATTATACTACATGCTTCAAGTGTGATTCAGACAATGCTGTAATGTGGCAGGTGCTTGAGTTAGCTCTGCATGTGAAATAGTAGCTGCATATGTGGCAACTATTTTTGGGAATAAGGAGTGGAAGGGAAGGTGGTAGGTTATGGTAGGGGTGTTAGGAGAATGCTACTCAGTGAAAATTTGTATTAAATTGAAAGGATATAACTATACATATTAAACAGAAAAGGGTACAAAGCCAGAGATTACCATGTTGGTTCACCAATAATTGTGTTTGACTGGTGTTGTGACATTGAAAGTTGAAGTTCATGAGTTGCATGAACATCTTGCAACACAAAGCATTTCCAGTAGCACGGATAGTTTTCTGTAGCATGCTGCAGATCTTTATTGCTATGGCATTGGGATCTGCAGGGACGCAAAAGGTTGTTGCATGAAATCTAACTAGATATTTTTTTTGCTTTTATTTTTTAATGCTTTTTTTAAATTTTGTTAGTAGATGGTTTGCTAGATAACTAGCTTTTTAGGATGTTTATTGTCTATCAATATTGAGGGTTTTCACTACCTAAATTATTGTTATTATTTATATATGTTTTTCTTTTCTTTTAAAAAAATAAAATTGCAAGAGGTTAGGGAACTTTGATTGATAGTTAAAGGATGCCATCAATGTAATGTCCCCATTTTGCGAGCATCAAAGTTCGTAAGGATTAGCCTATCATTTGACCCTCGTAGGCTAACAGTTATGGATAGAGGGTCTTCTGTGGCAGTTACCGGTGATTTAGAGACATTACTCTTTAGCTGTATTCAAGTTTTGGCCTTTGCACAGGTTATTTGACTCAGATTGGCACACTTACTATTTATAGTAAGTTACTATTCTGGGAGAGTTAGGGTTCCTATTAATAGAAAGACACCTGAGCAGAGCATATTGGCAGTGTCGACCTTGATTGGGCCTTTGCAGCTGTTTCTAGACTCAGTTTCACGTACTTACTATTTATAGTAAGTCACTATTCAGGGTTTCTATTTTTAGATAGACATCCAATCACATGGAGAACAAGGAGAGTCGACTCCTGGCTCAGACGACTTTGCAATTAGACAAGCACATCAAGAGATATTAAAGTTTAAGTGACTTAAGTGATTTATTTAATATTTTAATATTATTATAAAGTTATAAAGTAACTTTATAATAATAAAGTCACTTTAATATATTAAAGTGCGTTAAGTGAATAATTTAATGTGGGAATAAATCTTTTATCCCACATTGGCCAGGAAGGTGTTTGAGCTCTCCTAATGAAAAGAATAAAAAGAGAGGTAAGAACTCATTCTCAGCATCCAGTTGATGAATAATATTTTGATTGATTTTTATTTGTGGAGCCTAGGGCTTTCACAATTTTCTTCTCTGATCATAGGAAACGAAAACTTCCTATTGATAGCATAACTGAGGGAGTGAAAGATCTCTTGAAGGGTTGCAAATTGAGGAGAGGATAATTCGGTCCTTTCATTTGTGCATCATTGAGGAGATACAGACAAGGGTTTGAAGAGCAGATTTTAGATCGTTGAAATAACCATCATTGGAGAAGAAAAATCAGAAGTTATTGATCTGCTGCTACAGTGACGTGAATAGTACCCGCGCTACAGTGATTTATTTTTCTGAGTTGTGTTTTCAAGGGTTTGAGCAAATATCTAGAGTTCTCTAATGTTATTACTTGCAGATCTGAATTGTTGTCAGCTGCTACAGTCGCGTGAACAGTGATCCGCTACAGTGATCAGTCATCAGTTGTTATAAGGGTCTGATATGTTGATTACAGTCATCTCTTGAAGCCACGATTTTGCATATAAAGGCTTCATTTTGATTCATTATTGCTGGGAGGTGTTGGCGCTTAATGGGTGAGGACCTTTGATTGTGTTTGCTGCCTAAGGAAGGACATTGAAGCTGCACTTTAATTAATACAAAAAATCTGAGCATAGAAACAGGGGCGGCCAAGATTAGGAGCAGCGATTCCAAGCAAAGAGGGAGAAATAAAATCTGATAAAATTCATAGAGCATTGCCAGTTGATGAGACACCTGGGCGCTACATTATTGGAGGCATTTTCATGGTATTAGAGGAGAATCGAATTATTCTTCATGGCAGCCACACTACCTCCAGGTTCTTTATAATCATTGTATTTAGTTAGATCTCCATTAGCAATTGTATTGTAAATTTTAGTCCATTTTAGTGCAATTATTATTGTCATCAGCTACAACTGTAGGAGTTCATTTCTAAGTCATACTTTGCATTGTTAAATTTAAAATAAGCAAGCTGCTGTAGATAGTCTACGTGCATATCAGATCTGAGAATTCATTGTACCTTGAATATAATGCCAAGAGTCTTGGCATTCACATATTGTTCTGTATTGAGAAATTGCACTTCAAATCAGATATCATCATTTGAGGGTTATTCATGATTCTGATGTTCATTTGGATAATATAATAGGATGCATGCCAATTGTATGACGAAATGTCACTTGGCTGTAGGTGTATGTTTCTCACTTAGAAGTCATTAATATGCATTGTAGATGATTAAGAAAAGTCATACATGTCTTTAGATGTTAATTTATGCATGGTAGTATTAAATTTCAAGCATTGGAAGCATTCAACAATCAACTTTCAAAGAACATATCAGTCTGATCACATAAACCAGCAAGCTGGGAGTTTGCATTCGAATTGTTTGACAAAATTTCAAGAGAACAAACAAGAGTTTTTGAGTCAGCTTAGGCTAGGCTCCTCACAATCAAGTACCTTGAGTTCCACTTAAGTTGTTATTTTTGTGACAAATTCCTCCTTAGACAAGGATTTGTTGTAGAGCTTGAGTTGATGCCCATTTACCATGAGAGATATTCCATAGAATCCATAGTTAGTAACTTGACAACTCTGTTGTTGAAGACAGTCTCAATTTCATGGGGACTCAACCATCAAGTGTGGAGATTCCTATTGAAATCTTTGAACCAGAAATTGTACATAAGCACCCAATTTATTGGTTCGAAAAAGCTTCTTCTTAATGACCTACTAATGCCACAAAGTATGACGGTGTTGGTCAACTTCAGTATGAAATTCAGCTTGTTGCCTTATCTCATCTAAAACATTTAGCTTCTCGATGTGCTGCTTTTGGGCTTTTGAAAATCCATGACCAGCTCTAGTGTTCATAATGTTTTGATTACAAATTCAATTGAAAGAATGCATTCTTTCCATGCACAAATTCATAATGAATTTGGTTGTTGTCTGTAATATCCCATCCTTGGTAGGATATTTAATTTCAAATTTCTGCTTGTTTGTTTACTTGTGGTTTATAGTTTTTGTTTTGTTTTTGATAATTTTAAAGTTTTTGTCAGGAAATAATGCAAATGCAAGCTAATTGCAGAAGTCAAAATACATAGGCAAATAACTAAAACTATCAATTCAGATTTCATTAAATGCTCAAGAAATTACATGACATTCATACCCGGAGCCAAAGCATGAATTAATATGAATTCTGAAATACTAAATCAGCAATCTGGAAACCCTTATTTTGGATGCCTTGCTCAATAAACTGGTTTCTCCACTTCAAAATTGCTACACAGTGGTTTCAATGACCTAGCCGCCCAAGATGGTGGAGAAATATGGCTGAGAACCTAGGCGTTTTCCTTCTCAACACTCGCACATGCCATATATGAAATGTATGGCTGGCAAAGAGAAGTACGGCCAGCTCTAGTGATACCCACGTGCCAATAATGTAGGTTGCAAACAGCAATGAGAAAAATCTGAAATGTATGTCTTTCAATCAATTCTGATCTGCAACTAAAACCCTTGAAAATCCTTTGAAAATCTACTCCTGTAAGCACAATTGTGACCCTTGTATGTAGCCACTTGTTGAGTGACCCTTGGGTGGTATTGCACACTTGTAGATTGCTTAATTTGGAAGAATTAACGTTCTCCAAAATTGATTTTCAGCAAGAAACCCTTGTTTCTCCTCCACACAGAGCTTTAAAATTTTCACAAGTATCAATCAGAGAAACCCGGGGACGCGTCCCCCCTTGAAATGCCCTGCCCTTGTCCCCGAAATGTCCCGGGTATAGGGGGACGGTTGGGGGACGCCAAGGGACCGTCCCCTTTTTTGCCCAAAAATAGGAAACCGTCCCCAAAATGAGGGAGCGACGTTGACCAGATGGGGGACGGTTGACCATCTCGGGAATGGCTAAGGGATGGCTGAGTCGTCCCTTGACCGTCCTGGGGACAACCGACGGTCCCCCACGTCAAAACAACATTTTAAACTAAAAATAAACTCAAAATTAAAAAGACATGCCCCTACCTATGTGGCATGTGTGGGCCCCATTGCTTTTGACTCTCTTATGAGGAAAAAAAGGCCTCTCTCTATTCATTTTATGCATTTGTTTGTTTGAGCAGCCAAGGGTTTGAGAGCAAAAGAAGTTGCAACCATTGAAGGAGAAGGAGCAGCAGCTTGAAGGACGAGAGGAGGTTGAAATTAGTGTTGTTGGGAGTGCAAATCCACCAAAGAGGTATGCATTTCCTTTCCCTCTTTTTTATTTTCATTTTTTTTGCAAAATCTCAAGCATACATTGTTTGATTTTTTTTTATTTTTTTTGCATTTTCAGTTGAAACTTGCTTTCTAAGTATAAAAAACACGAGCAGTAGTGAGGATGGGAGTGATAATGAAGTTGAAGTGCAAACTAGAAGGGAAAGTGGTGGGGGTGTTATGGAGAGCAAAGAAACCCAATCCAATGCCCTTCAACAACCAATACCAATACCATGGAACACTATGCAAAACACCCATTAAACAAAAAAAAACATTCCTTCCATATGTTACACCCGTGGGTGAAAGACAAAAAAATTTAGGGGGGAGTAGGGTGTGGTTTTGCCATGTTTGTGAAAAGGAATTTAGGGGCAGCTACACAAGAGTTAGGTCTCACTTTTTGGGTGAGGTGGGCCATGGAGTTAGAGTGTGTCTTGCATTAACAAATGAACTATTTTTAGAGTGCCAAAAAATTCAAATGTAGTTGGATGGTGGGGTTCAAGGTGGGTCACCTTCTTTCCCAAGTTCACAATCATCTATGCCTAATCCTATTCCTTCCACGGTTGGTAGTAGTGGAGTTGCCTCAAGAGGAAAGAGGAAGGTGAGTGGTAGTGGGAAGGCATCTTCAGTTGAGTCCATGTTTAATAACCAAGCACGAGAAGCCACTGAATCTTCCATTGCCAAATTCTTTTTTGCCCATGCCATCCCATTTTATGTGGCCCGTTCTTATTTCAAACAGATGGTGAAAGACATAGCCACTATTGGTCCTTCATTCATACCCCCTGGAGATCATAAGCTACGCACCATCCTCCTAGACAAAGAGTACTCCAAAGTTAATGTGTTAATGGAGGAGATGAGGCAAACCTGGATGAGGATGAAGCGCTCTATAGTGATGGATGGGTGGATTGATGTTAGACATCGACCACTCATCAATGTCATAGTCACATGTCTTGCTGGTTCTTATTTTCTTAGAGCCGTAGATTGTTCAGGGAGACGTAAGGATGCAAACTTCTAGTTTTCCATTTTGAAAGATGCTATAGAGGAGGTTGGGGCTGCAAATGTGGTGCAGGTGATCACCGATTCAACACATGTGTGCAAATCAGCTGAGTTGATGGTGGAGGGTACTTATAGACACATATTTTGGACCCCATGTTGTGTTCATTGTAAATGTCCCCTTTTCATCAGTGAGCAGTGCTGTGGCCCGTCAGCCTATTCCGGATGCCTGTAGGCTCGTTGGAGGTAAAATTAGGGTTTCCAGTTGTTTGGAGGTTTTTGGCATTTTCAGGGGTTTGCATGTTGGAGTTTCAGAAATTGGTTTGCAGATTCTTTCTAGGTTTTCAGAGAGCTTCACAGTGATATGACATGCAAATGCAATGGGCAACTTTTTTGAACTTACTATTTTTGGGAGTGTCCCGATTGGTAGCAGTCCAGTGTGTTTTCCACTTCAAGCAAAGCAGTTGAGTATTTGTGGTTTTGGCTTTTGAGGTGCATTTTGGAGAAATAAGTTATTTAAGTCATTAAATTATTATAATATGTTGTTGGGCCCCTTGGCCTAACATTTATGACTTAAAGTTGTTTTAAAAGTGGGACCATGGGGATGGACGCCTTATTAAGAGGCATTTTAATATTTCAAAAGTTTATTATGTCCCCTTGGAGTTGGACGCCAAAATGAGGATGGGATAAGTGTTTTAAAATTAAAATATTTCAAAGGTGAAATGGGGCGTCCCTTTTGGAGGGAAATGTTGGAAGCTGAAAGGTCACCTCAAGTTCTTTATAAGCAGGCCTTTGCTCATTCATTCATCATCCATTGCTTATCATATCGAATTGCCGCCAAACTGATTTCAGGATTATGGCTTCGAGGAATGCATACTTCCTAGCAAGGATTCAGTTTCATGTTTGAAAGATGACACCTAGCTAAATATGAGACTACTTCTCATTCAGAGATAGTAGAATGAACATCATTGTTGAAGATTTTGGTGATATTTTCAGTTTTGTATTTGCTAGTTTATATTTGGTTGTAGATGATTTTCATTCATAACTTCTAGAAGGATTTTTTGTTGGTTGTGGGTATTTTCTCTTTGCCTTTCCATGTCCTAGGCACCACCAATTGTAAAGTTTTAGATTTTAATATAGAGAGCTCATTTTTCTAGTGAGGTCACCCTTCTCCATGGGCCGTCCCTCCTAGCTGTTGCACATTGGAATCCGAGCTTCTCTCTTTGGGCTTTGTTTGTGTTGTCATCTTGTCTTTGGGCGTCTATTGATCAATCAGTTTGGGGAGGATTGGAGTGAATTTGGTGAAGAAATGAGCATTATAGGGTGATCATAGTTGCTGGTCTGAGTATTTCTGTTTGCTGGTCTTTATATCAGACCTGGTTATTACCTTTTCATGTTATGTTTCTTTGGAATTTCTAGTCACATTTGTAATTGGAGATATAGTATAATCATTGTAGTGAATTTGGCGCAAATTCTATTGAAAAATCATTGTAGTAATTGCTGGTTTTAGTAGTACTGAATCAACTTCTTTACTTTCATCATTTCTTATTTAGTTTTGATACTCCCGCTGAATAGGTGGTTGAGTTTTCAGTTTGAGTAATTGTAATAATTTCCCCCCGCTGAATAAGTGGTAGTGTGGAATTCATGGTCGGTTTACCGCCTACACTTTCATTTCCAGCGTTGTAATTCAGTTTAGTTATTGCTAACGATCCCCGACACCATATGCTATCACCTCGCCCTTATTGGGATCTTGGTGAACATTCTTGGTGAGGGTTACTTTCAAGCCGATTATCTTTGGAGCTAACGCTAATCACTGGTGCTTGTGTGTCATGTCCCCGAAATCTCAACATTAAGATAATAATTAAATAAGATAAAAACATAATAAAAGTATAAACATTAGTAATTATAATTATCACAAAGATAATATTATAATTAAATTGTCAAAGATAATATCGTAAATATTAAAATATGAATTCTAATAATTTAAATATTATTGTAATATAAAATATAATAATATATATTGAAAGAAATAAATGGAGCAAGCAAAGAGACAAGGGATTAAAACAAGATAATTATGGAATATAAAATTGTAAATAATGGCAATTTAAATAATAAAATAAATACTAAAAATGTATCAAATTAATATAACACAATAAAATCAATTAATATAAATGTTATCATAATTATCAAATAATTATTGAGAGATGATATTATAAATATTAAAATATACATATTTGAATAATAAAATGAATATAATTTGAGATATCATTAAGGAATGTTTAACTAAAAGTCATGTCCATTTGTGGGGTTATCTCTATTCAAAGAGATGCCTCTCTTCATGGAGGTATAAGGATATAAAATAAGGAGTGGAAGATAAAGAAAAGGGATATTAACTACACATCAGATTTTAAGAAGAAGATAGAAGAGTAAAGGAATAGAGATATAAAAAGGAGACCTATCAATAGTGTGTAGAGGACAATAAAATAGAAATTAGAAAGGTTTGGAATTAGTTTTCAAAAGGCAGCAATCATTTCAAAAGGTTGTGTCTCTTCTAATGAATGTCTCTTTTCAAAAGATACATCTTCTCATTTGAATGTGAAGATATAAAAAGAGAAAGAATGAGATAAGTATAGGGAGGAAGAATGAGTAGTGGAGGAATAAAATGGAGTGTGAATATAGAAAGGAACATAATATGATTTGAAAGGAAGATTGAGAATAAGAAAATAAGGATCAACAACTATAAGAGGCATTTAAGTGATAAGTTACAGCCCCAACTACATTAAGCTTGTGATTCTAGGACAAGATTCAAGGTTATTCCGAAAGGGGGACATTACATTGTGTTGGATTTGTTCTAAAAAATTGGGAAAAAAACTAAGGGAAATATTTCAACGGTATCAGAGCCAAGATCCTGCCATCCTGTGACAAACAGAGTTCAGTTGTTAGATGAGCGACAGAGAAGTCAGATACTACACCAAAGGTCAGGCAAGAATTCAGTATCAGAATCCACCAGTTCCAGAGGTAGAGACACTTTCAGAGGCTTTGAGTGATATTGGTAAAGCAGTTGAAACCATGTCAGAAGGTCCTAGACTTTCAATGGAGGAAAGAGGAGCCAGAGTCGAAAGAAAATTTGATAATATGTTGGATATGATGTTGCGCTTGTTAGCAAAATTGGATCAGTAAGCGACTCAAAACCAGCCCCAATCTCAACACAATCACGTTGGAGAAAATAGTGGTGTCAATGGTAACAATGGCTCAGAGACAAATGAAAGAGATAGGACCATTGGCCAACATGTTGCAACCACTAGATGATCAACCTCTAGACCTCTTTTTCCTACCTTTACTCAAAGGGAGGAACCTCAAGTGGAGACCGGAGTACCCTTGGTGGATGATGCAAGACAAGCTTACATGGAGTATGTCACTTTACCCCCTGATCTTAGAGACCAATGGAATAGAAGGAATGACGAAATAACTGATTATCGTCCTCCTATGGGTCCTAGACAAGATTATCAACAAGCTCTTGGGAAGGTGACTTTGGCCCATTTTGATGGGAGTGATAAGTGTACGTCTAGGTTGTGGGTGTAGAAGTTGGACAACTATCTTTCTCTTAGACCTATGCCAGAAGAAGACGTCATTAAATTTTCCACCCTGCATTTGGATGGAGCTGCTCATGAATGGTGGTATCACGGTTTGGTCACTCTTGGTCATAACCTCATTCAAGCCTATGAAGAATTCACAAATAGGTTGATAGAGAGATTTGATATCGAGGATCCAGAAGTGAGATTTCGTGAATTGGCCCAGTTGAAGCAAGCTTGATGCCTATATTGCTGAATTCCAAAGATTATCAATAATGGTGCCCAACATTACTGAATGGAGGCTTGTAGTGTTGTATACTGAAGGATTGATAGAACCATCGAAGGGTTGGGTCAAAGCCTTTGATCTGCCAACTCTTAACGAAGCTATCAAGAAATCCAGGAGCATGGAGTTGGCTACCCCAAAGCCAAAATTTCAGTCCAAGTCCGTTAGTCATAAGAAGGATAAGAAACATTCATCAAGTCAGCCCAAGAAGTTTCCACAGAAGATGTTTGAAGAGCTCTGAGAACAGCTAAGAAAAGATGGTGTTTGCTATACTTGTCGCGAGCCTTGGTCAAAGGGTCAAAAATTCTATGGAAAGGGCAAGGCACATCACATGGAAGCATATTCTGACTTTGGATCAGAATCTGGTTTTTCTGATCAGCAGTATGAATCGACAAGTAGTGAAGGTGAAGAAGCCCCAGAAGAGAAGCCAAAAGACGTTGGAGGAGGGAGTGCTTTGGCACAACTCTCAAGCTTTCAGAAGAATGAGTCTTTTCGAGTTCGTGGGGTGATTGGTTTATAGCGGATTGTTGCTCTAATTGATACTGGAGCAACTCACAACTTCATAGATGAAGGCTTGGTGGCAAAGAGGGGTTTGAAGATATAAGAGTTTGAAGGCTTCAAGGTGATGGTAGCAGATGGCTTCACAATGTCTTGCACTAGGAAGATTCCCAACCTCTCCATGCAGTTGGGGAACTATGAAGTAAAAGATGATTTTTATGTAGTTGGCATTGGTGATACCGATGCTGTGCTGGGAATACAGTGGCTGTGATCTCTTGGAGAGATCTCATTGAACTTGCAAACAATGGAATTGAAGTTCCAATTTGATGGTAAAAGGGTAGTGTTGAGAGGGATGTTGAATAGAGGCCCTCGTATAGTGTCTTTCAAGAGAATGGAAAGGCTGATCCGCCATGATCAAGTTGAGTGGGCAGCGGAATGCTTGATTTTACCAACTGATCCGGGGGAAGATAAAAGGCAGTATCATCCGGATATTCAAGCTTTGATTACTAAGAAGAGCAAAGTCTTTGGGAGTATTACACCTGGAAGACCTCCTGAAAGAGGATGTGAGCATGTGATAGAGCTTGAAGAAGGAGCAAAACCGGTCATTACAATGCCATACCGCTATCCAAAGAAGCAGAAGGACGAGATTGAGAAGGCTATCAAAGAACTCTTGGAAATGGGTCACATTCGCCCAAGCAAGAGCCCCTTTGCTTCAACAGTGGTGCTAGTCAAAAAGAAAGATGGAACGATGTGTATGTGTGTGGACTACCGTGCGTTAAATCATAAGACCATTAAGAACCGGTATCCTATCCCTAGGATAGACAAGCTTATTGATGAGCTCCATGGAGCCATGTGCTTCTCAAAGATTGATCTCAGATCAGGCTATCACCAAATAAGGATGAGGGAGGCGGATATTGAGAAGAATGCCTTTAAATTGTCATGCCATTTGGTTTGACAAATGCTCCAGCAACATTTCAGTCTTGTATGAACAAAATCTTTAGGCAGCAGCTGAGGAAGTTTGTGCTCATCTTTTTCGACGATATCCTCATCTACAACAAGTCATGGGAAGAGCATCTCAAGCACTTGGAGGAGGCGCTTAGCATTTTGGAGGCAAAATGTTTATTTGCAAAAGAATCAAAATGTGAGTTTGGGATGACGGAGCTGCTTTATCTTGGACACATTATTAGCTCTAAGGGTGTCAAAGTTGATCTCGAGAAGATAAAAGCCATCCTTGATTGGCCACCTCCAAATAATGTGTCATATTTGAAGGGATTTTTGGGTTAAGTATTTATTATAGAAGGTTTGTGAAGAGGTATTCTCAAATGGAAGCCCCCCCTCACTGATCTTACAAAGAAAGGAGCCTTCCAATGGACGGATAAAGCACAAGGAGTCTTTGACAAATTCAAGCATCTTATGAGCTCGTGTCCGGTATTGGGTTTACCCGATTTCTCTAAGCCTTTTGAATTGCAGTGTGATGCTTTAGGAGAAGGAGTTGGAGCTGTTCTCATGCAAGAAAAACATCCCATTTCCTTTGAGAGCAGAAAATTGAGAGGAGTTGAAAGAACTTATTCAATTTATGATAAGGAGATGGTTGCCATCATGCATGCATTGGCCAAGTTCAGATAGTACTTGGTGGGAAGCAAGTTCATGGTGAAGACTTATCATAACAGTCTTAAGCACTTCATGCATCAAAAGGATTTGAATGAAAGGCAGCAAAAGTGGGTGAGTAAGCTCCAAGATTATGATTTTGACATTGAGTATGTCAAAGGTAAGAACAACATAGTGGCGGATGCCCTATCTAGAAAGCCTCATTTGAATTCATTATGTGAGCTTACTGCAGATTGGAAGGAGTTAATTGCTGCTGATTATGCAAAAAATCAGTTTGCAACCAGCATTGTAGAAAGCCATTTGCAAGATGAAAGATATTAGCTGGTTGATGGTTTGATCCTCTATAAAGGTAGAATCTTCTTAGTGCTCGAATCTAAGCTTAAAAAGAAGGTTTTATAGACTTTTCATGACATTCCCCTTGCTGGTCATCAAGGGTATTTCAAGACTTACAAGCGGATTTGTGAAAGATTTTCATGGAAAGGGATGAAGGAAGAAGTCTTGAGCTACATAAGGGAGAGTCCAACATGTCAAATGAATAAAAATGAACACTCTTTTCTACCTGGTTTGTTACAGCCTCTACCCATTCCTAATAAAAAAAGGGAAAGTATTGCGATGGATTTCATCACCGGGTTGCCAAAGGTATAAGGGAGAGATTGTATTTATGTTGTGATAGATAGATTGACCAAGTTTTCTCATTTTTTTGCTATTATAAGTTCATTTACAACAGCTCAAGTAGCTGAGTTGTTCTTTAGAGAAGTGTTATGTTTGCATGGATTGCCTAAGAATATTGTCAATGATAGGGACAACAAGTTCCTCAGTGCTTTTTGGCAATGTTGTACACAAACCAAATTGTTTGCTTCATTAAGGCATTTTGCTTAAAAGAGTCTAAACCTTGCTAAAATGATGTCAAAATACTTTTTGGGCTAGTCAAATATGGACTTTGGTCAGTGTCATGTCAGTCGTCAGCAGCTATTGGTGAGTACCTGGAGCTCAGAACCTGAACTTGAGACTCAGAACGAGACATGTGATGATGGAGAAGCATTTCACGATGAAATTATACTCCTACATGGTCATTTTAGTGGCCAAAACAGTGATTACAGAGATCAAACAAATGAAGATTTTTAGCAAAAAGCAGATTTGAGCCCCTGTAGCCCAGGGGCGACCTTCTTTTTGAAGGTCCAGATCTTGTTGTCTTTGCTTGTAGATGTAGTCAATCTCTTCAGAATTAGCCCAGCTATCCGACGAGCTATCCGGCGAAGTCATCCGAGTTGTAGAACTCTGGTAACTGACGTCAGAAGTTGAAGGTACATGAGGTTGCATATTACGAAGGATGGTCAGTTCACAACTTTTTGAGCCCTGTAGCCTAGGGCGACCTTGAATATGGCCCATCAGATGATGGTGTTTGTAGATGTGGTCGTCCTGAGATATTTTCTAATCTAGTCTAGCTTCGCAACACACCAATCAGCTAGTTAATTTGACATTCTGAGTGATCGTAGCAGAGATCCTACCACACGTAAATCAGAGGGTGGAGAAAATAATATTATACACTTGAACCCCTGTAGGCCAGGGGCGTCCAACCTTTAGGCCTGTCAAATGGAGTTTTTAGCTTTTGCAGTCTTCACGAGACTTGTGTGCAATTACTCTAGCTATCCAACAAGCCCGACTGTCAGCCTTCGGGATTTGGCAAACGCTTGTACATGCGAGGTCTTTGTAGAACGCTGAAAAGTGAAGACATTCGGAAAATGGCCAAGTATAGAGCGTATATTTCATCTTAGAAGAGGCTACCTTCTCTTTGAGGTCTTAGAAGCAATTTTCTTGCTTCATCACCTCCAGAGACATCTCTTGTAAGTTGTTCTAGCTACGCGATGAGATTGATGGTGCACGAATCGGAGCACTCTAGCTCCCGGTATCAAAGGTCAAAGTAGGGTATCCGGTTGAAAGTTACACTCTTGACAAAATGCTGTTTGAGCCTTCACAGGCTAGGGGCGCCCTTGTTTTTGGGGTCCTTGATGCTGTCTTCTTGTGCCATACATAGTCATTGGATGCAGAATACTTCCAGTCACGGAGTGAGCCTACCATTCAGTCAGCAGGGTTCATCGTTCTCCATCAGCGGCAGTTTGAAGTGTCAGATGGCAAAACAAAGAAATGAGTCTGGTGCTTGAAAATCAATTTAATCAAAAGCGCCTAGTTTTTTGAGGTGTCAAACGTTGGTTTTAGCAGTTGCAGCTCGCAGCAGACATTTCATCCTTGCTTTGCAGGCTTCGCGATGGATATCTCAGCTCGGTCACAGCCTCACTTAGTCATCCGGAAATCAGTGCTGAACATGGTCAACTGTAACTTTGCAATCAGCTATAAAATAGGAAGTTAGCGAAAAATCTCATAACTTGTGCAAATGGATGCTTGGAGAGTTAATTTTTGACTTTTCGGAATTAGTATGCTGAGATTCTTCTTAATTTACCAAAATAATATTAAAATCCGAATTTTGCATGTTTGCGCCAAAAGTGGCGATTTTCTTCATTAATTCATTAATGGCGCCCTTTTTAATATTAAAATATTCAAATTGCATGTAAAAGCAAACTGAATATTTTATTATTATTTTGTAATCCGGGCTTCAAGTCAGTTGCAGTTCAACTGGAGGGGGTCCAATCATAACCTTTCTTTTGTTAGTCAGGGTTTAAATCTGAGAGTGGTGCCATTATGCAACAATTTTCTCTATTTATTCATGGCGTCTATCATTTCTCATTCATCCAGCTTGAGCAAAGGAGAATTTCTTTTAGAGTTGGGCGAATTTTCATCAATGATCATTGGCGAAGACATCAAAATTATTCTTTTGCAGGTACAAGTCCAGATTTATCAGCGAATTTCAAGATCAAGTGGTGTTTTTGGCAAAAGAAAACATCGAAAAACGTCTTTCTTCTCAATTTCTTCCATTTTCTCATCTTAAATTCATTCGCATGTTTGGAGAATTGGCGACTTTTGACAAAACAAATCATTTGGGTTGATTCAGAATAGCCTCCTTGAGAAAGCCCATGTGCTAGAATTTTTTAGGAAAATTTACTCCAGAGCATTAGTTCTCGAGGCTCCAATTTTCTCAACTGAAAATTCCTTGCATATTCCTTGCATGGTCGAGTAGAAGTCAAATTTTCGCATTTTTGACATTCTGGGTTGTCTTAGAATCTTTTTCTGGACAAAACCCATATCTCATAATTTTTTGTGAAAATTGCTCTCTGATAGGCTATTTTTAGTTTTCTAGAAAAGTCGTCAGAATATAGCCATGTTCACAGTCAACAGGCGAGTTTTTTAGAGTGCAGTACACAGATTGAATTCAAGACCAAATCGGTAATTCATGATTTCATCAGAAAAGCTAAGACCGATTTGTATCAAGTGCATTCAGAGGGTTGACAAGCGTAGTCACTCAAATCCATATGGTTGCATGCCTCGTATGGCCGATTGTTTTCCAAAGCTGGTTTAGAGGGTTGATATCGTTGGAAATTTGCGTTTATAGCAAGTTCGTTTGCATTTCTCACAGCCAGAGTGTGCGCAGTCAAACTTTGTAGTTTCATCATGCAACACTCTTTAATTAAGGAGAAGCGTCAGAGACATTAAGCTGCAAAGGAGATAGTGGCCATCACTTCAGTTACGGAGTCATCAAAGTTATAAGTTAGTGAAATGCTAGTTTGAGTGTGTAAAGATTTCCAAGATTGCTCAAGTTGCTGACAAGAAGTGAATTGTCAATTAAGGCATGTGACGACCTGCAAATGGTGACGCAGTCAACAACCTCGTGGAGAGGTTGGTTGCTCGAGATCACGGCCAGTAGACTTCAGTTCCCACCTTTGAGGATAGACATTAAACACAGGAGTTAAACTTGGTGTTACCTTTTCAAGTTAACTCGCTGTCACATCTCATGCATGTCTATTCTGGGATTATCTATGTTCACTTGGAGTTGTATTTAGGGTTTACATTAACTGATGGTAGTATTCCAGTTAACTTTGCTTTCAATAAGGACGTGCATGCTTGCACATTGTCCATTTAGAATAGATGTACCGGTTAAGTGATGGTACCTTACCAGTTAACTGTATAGTTTGCTTTATTAGGGTTTAGTAATAAAATCTTGCATGCATTGCAAGACTGTAGTTGACTCAAGGTGATTTTAGGGTTCCCTACACCTTTCGATGTCTATAAATAAGAGCTTTCAGCTCATTTGTAAATAACTTTTGCACACGATAGTAATATATGCTGAGCCAGTTTTGCCTGTAATATTGCTATTCTGTATCTATTCACTTTGGTTGGATGATCATTGTCTTATGTTCATGTGATTATAAGCTTATTTCATATCTACACCTCGGAAAGGTGTCGTCACCTCCTTGGGAATTTAGAATTAAGACTTATCGTTTCGTGTTATTGTGTTAATGCGCTTTGTCTCATGTCTACACCTCGGAAAGGTGCCGTCACCTCCTTGGGAATTCAGAAGTAGAGTTCATCGTACTGGTGTTGTTGCCAATAACTTTTCTTTTAGCCTACGCCTCGGAAAGGTGTCGTCACCTCCTTGGAAATCCTATCTTTGAAGTTATTGTATAATCATTCCCGCTCCGTTTCCTCATGCTTTGATATATTGAGGGGATTGGATAGTTAAGTTACTTAGTTTTGAGTTGTAGTTAGGTCTTGCAAAACCAAAAGAACCTTGGCTGCAACGTTCGAAGTTTATTGCAAACCTTGTGCCTCTTTCAGCTGAGACAAAAAGACAGGAAGTAGATTAGTTTACTTTTCAAGCATTTTGTCTGCACAACGAGGGAGCTTCCCCTCCTCATTTGATGAGCACTCATTACGCAGTGTGCATAGCTGTCTGTACCAATTTGCACTCTAGAGGTGTTAATTGTTACGCCAACAGGCAGGAAATTTTCAGATTGAGTGGTATAGTGCTCACTCCAAGCACTAGTTATCACGCGCAAACGGATGGTTAATCGGAGATTGTGAACAAATGGTTGGAAGACTACCTCAAAAATTATGTTTCAGGGAAGCAAAGATGTAATATCCCCATTTTTTGCGAGCATCAGTTATTGTTGGATTAGCCTATCATTTTTACACTCGTAGGCTAATGGACTTGATTAGAGGGTCTTCAGGGGCTTTTACTTGGTCGATTGGCGACATTACTTCTCTCCAGTGCTTTGCTAGGTTCAGTATTTGGCTTTGACAATGGGTTTTCAGCTCAGACTAATGCACTTACTATAGTAAGTCACCTTGGCAGTGAGTCAGAGTTACTATTATTAGCAGGGCACTTGGTCATATGTAGATTTGCAGTGTTGACTTCAGTTTCAGTTGATATGGCGTAATTTTGTGCATTTAATGAGTTATTAATATTTTAGTGGCTTTTAAATGATATTTAATTATAAAAGTATATTATAAAGTTATTATTTAACTTTATAATGAGTGGGGCCATTTTAAAGTGAATGTGCAATTAATACTTCATGAAAAAGCTCGCCATAACTGGGTGATTTAATATAAAGTCAACAACAAAAGTTATTTGAGATATATTTAAATGATTAAAAAACATTTTGGAGGGAGTTGTTTGAGGAGAAGTATTTAAGGACTCAAAAAGCAAATCGACCTCATCCATTATGAGCATTTGATATTGCAACCTTTTGAGTTCTTGGGATTTGAGCTTGAGACCTAGGGTTTTGTTGGCGTAAAAACTAACACCTCTGGAGTGCAGGGTTGTACGGACAGCTATGCACACTGCGTAATGAGTGCTCTTCAAATTAGGAGGGGAAGCTCCCTCGTAGTGCTGGAATGCGTGGAAAAGAAAAGTAATCTAATTCCTATCTTTTTGTTCTCAGCTGGAAGAGGCATAAGGTTAAGAAAACCAAGAACGTTGCAGCTGAGGATTTTCTGGTTTCGCAGATCATTAACTACAACTAAGCTAACTACTTTAAATCTATCCAGTTTCCTCAAGAAAACAGAGCATGAGGAAATGGAGCAAGGATGACTATCTGACGATAAGCCGGGTACGGACTCACAACGTGAAGGCAAGGTGGCACAACTATCTGCTTGTCTGAATAGGCTTATTGGAAACAACAATATACGATAAACTAAGTACAAATTCTCAGCTTGAAGGCAAGGTGGCACAACTATCGGCTCAATCTGAATAAGTTTATTCCACACATCACACGATAACCAAGAACAGATTCTCAACTTGAAGGCAAGGTGGCACATCTATCAGCTCAATCTGGACGAGTTTATTGAACACAAAACATGAAGAATAGCCAACTAGGATAATAAATTGCATTGGCGAGACACGCATACAATCTACGATCAACTAGCCACTATATCTAAGGAAAGAATTCACCATTATAATTGCATGAAACCCTATGTGGCATAACAATTCATCATAATAGTAAAAACACATGAACAGATACAGAACGAGCAATATTGAGGGCAAGGTAGGCATAGCATATATTTCTCTCTCGTGCAAAAGTTATTTACAAATGAGCAAAACCTCTTATTTATATACATCAAGGTGTAGGGAACCCTAAAATCACCTTGAGTCAACTACAGTCTTGCAATGCATGCAAGATTTATCGCTAAGCCCTAATAAAGCAAACTATACAGTTAACTGGAAAACTATCATCAGTTAACCGAAACATCTAAATCTAAAAATGGACAATGTGCAAGCATGCACGTCCTTATTGAAAGCATGTTAACTGGAACACTACCATCAGTTAACGTAAAACCCTAAAAGAAACTCCAAGTGTGTAAAGCTAATCTCAGAATAGATATGCATGAGATAAGACAGCGAGTTAACTTGAAAAGGTAACGCCAAGTTTAACTCTTGTGTGAAATGTCTATCCTGAGAGGTGGGAACTGAAGTTTATTGTCCATGATCTCGAGCAATCAATCCCTCAACAAGATTGTTAACTGCATCACTATCTGGAGCTATGAGACTCTGTCGAAGAATGCTATGTCGGTGCAGCATATCCTCACCAGCTGTGATCTGAGACTGAAGTTCACCTCTGCTCCTTGTTGCCTCATCGAACAATGCTGACATGACTGTAAGCTGAGTAACCTTACAACCAACGGTCTCCCCATTGAAAATGGTATGAATGAGTGCCTGAAGCTCTGACTGAACATCGGTAAGCTCAACGTAGGCACCACCCTCAATCTGATATCGGCACGGTAAGCGAGATACTAGAGTCCTCACAAACCGGAGTGCACTAGTGACGTGCTTTCTACTCTCAGCCAACTCTGACGCTAAAGTGTCCTCTATCTTTGCCTTGAAAACCAATTGTGTTTTCCAAGAGTAGATAGCTTCTCTATCCTCTGCATCTGTGACTGCACATATGCCACACTCAGGTGAGCAATCATAATCTCATCCCGGGGTTTATTAATCGCCATATCTCGCTCCTCATCCTGAAGACGAAGACGGAGTTCTCGTGCATTGTACTGCAACTGATATAACTCTATGAGCATAGCACGGCCTCTAGCAACGAACTCCTCCCATTCTGTCATGTCCCCTTCTCAGTGACATCTCTCAGAGTACAGGATTGGCCTATCACACGACCCTCGTGGGAGGATAGAGGGTCACTTCGAAGGCTCAGCGTTGCGAGTTTGATGTGGCTTTCGTTTGGGCTCGTCGGAGACTTTTTGCAGAGTTGCTATTTTTAGCAGTTCTTGGGACCCCTGCTATTTTAGCTATGGCTTTGGAATCAGTTGTTGTGTATTCATCGGATGAGTAACGAGGGAAATATTAATATTTAATTGCATTAATTAAATATTAATTATTTAATGATTATAATATAAAGTTATAATATTAAATTATAACTTAAGTGATTCTTCTTGAGGGGTGCGCCATCATCAGAAGGGGCCAAAATTGACATTTAAAATTATATTAAAATATTTGGCTGAGACTATGGAGAAATTAAAAGAATTAAAAAGTGAATATTTTAATGAAACCCTATTATTAAGGAAATCGCACTTTTGAGCCATATAGTGCATTTGCCTTGGGAATTGGATTATTATGTGATTATTGAATTTTGAGAACTGATCAACTTTGATCTGAGCAAGAGACTTTAGGGTTTCAAGTTCGAATTCCTTGGGGAACGAGCCATCTCCACGGGAAGCAATTCAGAGGGTGTGAAATACCACTTGATTTATTGCAGCAGAGGTTTCTTCATACAGGAGGAATCACAGAGCTTCAGAGATTATTCATTTTACAGAGCTTCAGCATATTCTATCATTCAGAATACCTTCCATTCATCTAGGCGCCCATTTTCAGAGATCTGGAGAGCTACAGAGAAGGCCGTACAAATTCATTAATTGCTGGTTCTGACACAGCCGTACCTGTACCAGGCCGTACTGCACCAGCAAGGACGTCTTCTTCATCTCAGAACAAAACGCCTATCCTTTTGACTTCCCGTTGGCATCATTAAAGGCGTTGGGGTTCCAGAAGGTATTGAAGATCACCAGATAGGAGGAGAACAGAGAGATCATTGCAGCCGTACCTTTTTCATCAGAATATTTATTGCTGTATCAAGAATCAGGTTTTCAAAAATCATTGCCTTTTACCTTGCAAGTTATCAGATCTTCAATGTAATCGTCTCAGTAGAATAATAAAGAGTCTGGCATCTATATTCTCAAAGGATTTCTTAGTTTTTAGAGTTATATAATTTTTAGTGAATTTATTTCAAGTTATTGCAAAAATCGCAAATTTCATTTATTGTTCAAAAACCTCAAAAAAACAAGCAAAAATAAAAAACCTTCAGAAAAACCTAAAAACAGTCAGATACAGAGATTTTGGGGAAACTAGGGTTTCTACACATTCATCCAAACGCTTGCCATATGCAACTAAGTGATTAAGTTGACTTTGCTCTGCTGGAGGCTCAAGCATCGGCAGGAGTGTGTTAATGGCATCTGGTCTATGTACAAGGCTAGAAATATACTGACGAAACTGTCTGATTTCAGCCTTGAGGGCTGCCTTATTTTCTCCGTCCTTCAGTATTCTATCCCTGGCACTGTTTGTAGCAACCTGTAGGAGATCAACCTAAGTCTGGCGTGTGCTACGACCAAGGTTGACTGTGATAACCTCAAAATCCTGAGATTCCAACTCAGCCAAGCTCTTCGCCTGTGGAGGTACAGCAGTCTCGACGATAATCTCCATGTGGGTGTTCCTCTCTATGTGGACCATGTTCTTGACCCTCTTGTTTGGCGCATCCTGGTAAATCTCATCAAAATCGGAATGATTAAGAACATAGGATGGCTGCCTCCTCTTCCTTCCTAGCTGAGCTTCGATCCAAGATTGGTCTCGGCTAACGCTACTAGAAGGGTCTGTACTAGCAACAGGAGGTACTGATGAGAGTGAATGAGTAGAGGACCCACTGCGAGGTGGAGAGTCTAAATCCAATTCAATGAGAATTGGGGTTGGTGACTGCTTTAAAACTGGTGTAGGCACTTGAGGTTGAACCTCAGGCACTGGCGAACTCTGAACTGGCCTCTGAACTGGCCCTGTGACCGGCTGTCTGTCAGGCTCCGTGTGTGTAACAGTGGCAAGCGCCTTGCCCTTTGAATTGTTTGGCGCTTCACCTTTCTTGGGAGGATTACTCCTCTTCTTTTGTTTAGGTTTTGACGAGGAAGGTAGCGAAGGATTCACCACTACTGGCGGCTCTGCTCTAGGAACACTTACCCTCCTTGTCTTCTTGCTGTCGAGGTAAAGTATACTGTTCTGAATAACTCTACTTGACCTCTCTTTGACTTTGCGTATTCCTTGGCGTACCAATCAATGCTGGCAATGGCTGTGTATCAACCTGCTCTCTGAAAAACTGAGGAAGAACTTCTCCCTCATCATCTGATAAACCTCCCACATCTTCTGACAAGAAAATAGAAATCTGTGAGAGAGAGAAGCGGCTGTAACTACGTCTGCGAACCTCGAAGTCATCTGTGCAATTTGCCCAGTAATCCTCCATAGAAGGCTCATGATATGTGCTTCCAGCAAGGCGAGTTATGTAATGACCTGAAAGATCATAGGCATGTGCTTCAACAAGATACTTAAGATGATATTTCTAGAGCTCTTGTCCTGCAACTTTGGCATCAATTACCATCTTGCACCAATACATTCCAAACTGAAAAGGAAAATTGATAGATGGTCTGTGCCTGCGGCGTAAAAGACGATGAACATCATGCATTTGTCTCAGGAACTCCTGAAAGATTGTCTTATCTGAAGGATAACGTGGAAGCATAGCTGGATTTCCTGTAAATCCGTATACTCGGATGTAGGTGTAAGTCGGGAACTGAATAAACCAATCGGCCCACCCATCCATCGCTGCCCTAGCAACTGCCGAGATACGAACGTGCAACTCTCGGTCCAAATTTCTCACTGTATAAGTCAGAAAAGCCTCATGAACACGCTTGAAATGACGTTCAGCCCTGGTGAACTCAAGCTGATCATAATACTGGTAGACTTTCTGAACACTGAGAATGCCCACGGTGTTTAATCCTCGGAACTGACCTTGATAAGCGATCAAGTACACGAGATATGAACACATGTGAAACTCATGGGCAACTAGGAAACCGGTGATCTGCCTGTGAAGAATATCGCTGATGAAGGATGCCCAGTCATAATGCTCCTGCCCAGAAATGATGCGACCAATAATGTAATACATCCAAGGCTGGAAAACATTCGCATGTGCTTGACCTGAGACACGATTCAGGTGTGATTAGAATCACGTACTCATCCTTGTATTCACCACGACCCACATTGTTTGGCAATTTGTTCTTTGCTTGTTTTAACCATCTTTCTGCCATCTTCTTCTGACACTTGTCCACATCAGCATCAAATGCCTGCTCACACTGCTCCATGGAAATAACTAGACTGTTCGGGTGTTGAGGGATGCCAAAACTTCTTTCAATGTCCAAAGGCTTGAGACTGCAAATGACTCGTCCATCAACTGACACTATCTCACGAGTAGTAGAATTGTAATGCTTAATACAAGCCATCACGAATTCAACACAATGAATGGAGATAGGTATGGAAGCGGCCTCCAATAACCCGGACTGTTCGATATTTCTAATAATCGAAGCTCTGATCTTGACTGGATCTAGAACTGCTTCTGGCAACACTTTGTGAAGATCTGTCTCAACCATCCTAAGGAGGTCATGAGTAAGGACTGTTTTGGTCCTGTATTTGAGCTGAGTGTACTGCATTTTGAAAAACTGCCTGTTGACTGTGAACTCAACTATGTTCTGACAAGATTTCTTGAAAGCTAAAAATAGCCTGCGAGAGTTAAAAATATCCTTTCGAAGAGTTATGTTCGGTGAAAAATCTGAGATATGGGTTTTGTCCAGAAAAGGATTCTAAGACAACCCAGAACGTCAGATATGCGAAAATATGACTTCTACTCGATCGTGCAAAGACTTTTCAGTTGAGAAAATTAGAAACACAAGAACAAACGTTCTGAAGTTAAAAATTCCTGAAAAATCAAGCGCACAATTTTAACTTGAGGAAATTATATGAAAATGATCCAGATGTTTGAACTTGTTGAATTTGCCAATTTTAGGAACATGCGAATTGCAATCTGAGAGAAATCTGAGAACCAAGGAGGAAAAAGACGCTTTTTGTATGCTCTTCTTCAATGAAAATCGCCCTTGAATTCTTCAAATTGCTGATAATTGTGAACTTTTAACCTGCAAAAAGATTTGTTAGATAAAATCGCCTTTGATTGTTGATGAGGAATTCGCCTTTACTCTGCAAGAATTCGCCTTTGCTTGAGAACCACGAATTTTCCTTGAAGTTGCGCCTTTGTTCTTGAGAAAAACGAACTTGCCTTTTGCCTTGAGAAAATTACGAATTTCTTTTGAAGTTTGAGAATTCGCCTTTGCAAACTGAAGAATTGCGAATTTGCCTAAGGATATGCCTTTGTTCTGAAGAATTGAATTTACTTTGAAAAATACAAATTTCTCTTAAGATATGAATTTCCTCTTAAGAAATACGAATTTCTCAAAGCTTGGTGAATAATAAATGAAGGCGCCATGCTTAAATAAGATGAAATTCGCACCAACTAGTGAACTGTAAGATTTAAAACCCTGATTGAAATAGAAAACCTCTGATTGGTCCTTTTTCAGTTTCACTGCCACTGACTTGGAGTTTGAATTTAAATAAATAATAAAATATTCATTATGCAATAGCAAAGGTGCCAAAAATAGAAAATCGCCACTTAATGCTAAAATTGCAAAATAAATATTTAAATATTTTGAACTTCAGTTGACAATTCGAATGAAGCTTTAGGATTCACCGTTAGGCTTCACCGATTCTGAAAAGTCATCTCTTGAGCTCATAGGCGTCCATTTGCTCAAGATATTACACTTTTTATTAACTTCCTATTTTATAGCTGACGGCAAAGTTACGACTGGCCAACTTCAACACTGATTTCTGAGTGACCGGAAGATGTTGAGACTGAGCTGGAGAATTCATCGGAGAGCCTATTGAACAAGGAAGAAATGTCTGCTGGGAGACACTACTGCAAAATCCATCATTTAACACCCTAAAAAATTAGGCGCCCCTGATTAAATTCATTTACGGGTTCCAAACTTAACCATTTCTTCAAACTACCATCTGACACTTCAAACAGCTACCGATAGCGAACGGTGAACCCTGCTGACAGGCAACCAAGCTCACTGCATGCCTGGAGACATTCTGCATCCAATGGATATACGCAAGGCATCTGAAAGCTGTGTTAAGGGTCTCAAAAGTAAAAGCGCCCTTGGCCTTCAGTTGCACTGACAGCATTTTGACGAAAGTTGAACTTTCATCCAGATGCCCTACTTTGACCTCTGATATCTGGAGCTGGGATGATCCGATTCGAGCCATGTTTGTTTTAACGGATAGCCAGAAGGACTTACAAGAGACATCTCTAGAGGTGATGAAGCAAGGAAACTGCTTCTAAGACCTCAAAAATACAAGTGCGTATTTTATTTAAAATATACGCTCCATACTTGCCATTTTCCGGATGTCTTCACTTTTCAGCATTTCGCCAAAGACCTCGCACGTACGAGCGTCTGCCAAATCCCGAAGGTTGACGACTAGGCTCGTTGGATAGATAAAGTAATTACGCTCAAGTCTCGTGAAGACTTCGAACACGAACGACCTCATCTTACAGGCCTAAAGGCTAGGCGCCTCTGGACTGTAGAAATACAATGAAAATTTTATGTTGGTCCGCCCGTGAAATTACGTGCTTGGTAGAACCTCTGCCACGACCACCTGGAATGACGGATTGACAGGCAGGATGGTGCATCGCGGAGCCAGACTAGAGTAGTACTGATGTCAGGAAGACTTCGTCAGCAAATTTTACCATCTTAAGGGTCATTTTAACAAGCGCCCCTGAGCTATAGTTGCACTGGAAATGCGATGAAGAAGTTCTGAGATGTGAAAACTCCATTATAAGCTCATCTTCAGACATTGGCTGCCGGAGCTTTGAGACTCGGATGACTGCGTTTGATAGCTCGTCGGATAAGCAGACTAGTCCTGAAGAGATTGACTGCATCAGCCACCAAAAGTACCAAAATCCACCCTCCCTTTAAGAAGGGCGCCCTCAAGCTATAGGCACGCTTTTGCCTGAAAAAGGACAAATTTCTCAAATGTGAAACTTTGGGAATTTCAACATCTGTCGCCAGTTGCCGGAACTGCGGGTTTCAGAAAGCTTCGTTGGATAGCTCATCGGATAGCCAGACCAAGTTTGAAGAGTTTAACTGTATTTGAGTACTTTCCACAAAATCTTGACCTTCAAAAAGAAGGGCGCCCCTGGGCTACAGGTGCGCTTTTCTGCTTTTCTTTGAAAAATCTTCAAAAATTGACTATTGAAATCATCATCTCGATCACTGAAATGACCATGTGCAACGTGAAATGCTGTCGTAAGACGCTCCTCCACCGTGAAAAGCTCCATTCTGAGTCTCTGATTCAGGTTCTGATCAATAAAACTGACTTTGACTGACAAAATATTGACAAAAACTCCATGCTTGATATTGCCCAAAACTGTATTTTACATCATTTAGCAAGGTTTAGACTCTTTTAAGCAAAATGCCTTGATGAAGCAAAAATTTTGGTTTGGGTACAAATGGTTTCAGCTGCTAGTCTTCATACCACCATTGAAGAACGTGCCCTCTTCAGTGTTTATGCAATCTTGAGGCTGTGAAAGATCAGCTGAATCATTGCCCGAGAGTTGGCTTCATTCATTGGCTTCATTCAGGAGTCATCATTGAGCAGATTGTGAGATTCACATGAGGGTTTCTTCATTAGAGGATCATTATTTGGGTATGAATGTTTTCATTGTAATTTCATGACATTATCTGGAATAAAATTATATTTTGCTTTTGTATTTCTGGGCTCTATAAATTCTATGCTGATTGATGGTAACGAAATGCTGTTGTTGTGAGGATTGAATCCCCACAAGGGCTTTGGAGACAAAAACCTTCAAAGTTGCTCTAGTTTTTGAGTTGAGAGATACTCCCTAGCTGGACATTGGAGTGGCTTCACTACAAGAGTCACCATTGGAGTTATTTGTGAATGCTTTTCAGTTTGTTTTGATTATGGATTGTTTTGATGTCTTCCTGTATTGTTTTTGGTGTGTTAACTCTTCTTGTAGTGACTTGGAAGCATTTTGGAAGTGATTTTAGAAGATTTCAGTTTGCTGGTTTCTTTTTCTTGCCCTAGGCCATACCATTGAATTGTTCATGCTGATTGAAAGTTTAGAGATCTTTTTATGGGCATTGTTCATTCTTGTTTGGTAGGTTGAAGTGACCCTTGGTACAAGGAATCAGAATTTAAGAAGGCATGAATTTTTAGGAGCAAATCGCTTCTTGCTGGCTGTACCTCTTTGAGGGTTTGATACTTGGTTCTTGGCGACATAGATTTGCTCTTTATCCTTGTTGTTCAATGTGTTTGCGAGGCGCCTAGCCTATGCAGTTGCTTTGCAAACACTTTGGAAGAGATTCATGGCAATTTTAGGGAGTTATGCTTATTGGGGAGTTGCTGGTTGACATTTCAGCCTGCTGTTTATGCACTATTAGACTGCTGTTCTGAGTTTAAGACCTGTAGCAGCAGCTTGTTCATCCCTCCATTGACCTCTGGTGGATTTATCTCTGAGGTATATTTGTTATAGTTTGTGGAGGTGTTCTTTTTCTTCATTGTAGCATATTGGGAGGGTGTTTACTTCACATTTCTGTCATTTACCTTTCATAATGGCAGTATGTAATGATCTGATTTGATTATGTTGAGCTCATTGTAACACCATCGGTAGTACCGTAGGTGAATGTTCTTGTATTAGCATTTGATACTTACCCCACTGAACAAGTGGTTGCTCCAGCTGAATAAGTGGTTGAGTTTTACTTTGGTTACTTGTTACTCCTGTTGAATAAGTGGTCGAGTTCTTATATTTCCTTTCTTGTTATGCTTGTTGAACAAGCGGAGGTTGGTCGGCTTGCCGCCAAGTGCTTTTCCTTTCTTGTATTTTTGGCTGAATAAGCAGATGTTTACTTTCATGCATTTGGATTTCTTTACTCACCCCATTGAAGAAGTGGTAGCATAGAAGAATTTAATTGTAAGCTTTCTCACCATATGCTCTCACCTTGCCCACATTGGGATTTGGGTGATAAAAAAGTGGAAGGTGTTTACTTTCAGTTAGCTTGTTCTTTCCATGTAATGCAATATCCCCTTTCCACTATATGCTCTCACCTTGCCCACACTGTGATCTGGGTGATCAGAAAGTGAAGGGTTGCTTTTTAGTTGCTTATCATTGCATTTTTGGCTAACGCTAACGGGTGAAGTTTTGGAAAAAATTAAGTGTGGGTTATTATAGTGGTATCAGAGCCAATTTACTTACCAGCCTGTTGGGGATTTAGTGAAATTAAGAGATATGACAAATGATTTCAATAGAGTTGAAGATCAACTCAAGAGGAATTATGAACAGGAAGCCATTCAACTTTTGAAAGAGTATCAAAGCATGCCTGACGGGTTTAGAAACACGGTTTCTTTTGATTTTTTCTTGAGTTGTGTTGTAATATTGAAACCTGGAAAAATGTAACGTGCCAACCCTTCGGTAAAGTAATAATTTCCTAAATTTACATCCTATGAGTAAGTAAATGTGTTAACATGACATTGCAATAAAATTTTTCCTTTTTATTGATAATACATGAACAAGTTGCCATATCCATTTACAATAAAGATTCCATTTCATTATAATAACTTCACAAGTACATGAAACAAGAATACATACCTTAACTAATATAGCTCCAATGAGCTTTGGAACAAATAGTAGTAAGACGGTCCAGGATCTTCCCTTTCAAATCTTGGTTCTTCAGTAGCCTGCTGTGGAGGAGAAACATCACTCGGGTGCTTTTCCACCAACCATGGACTTATAACGCGGTCCCCCGCACATCTATTATTCAATAGATGGCCCTCCCTTCAGCGAAGAGATTGGTAGAGTAACTGATACTGTTAACCAATTGAGCATAGTGGTGTGTCCTACATGACTAGATCCTTGTAATCCCACAATCCCAAACTAGTTGAAGAGCACAAAGATATATTGAGAGGGGGGAGGGGGTTTGAATTAGTATATCAACCAACTTTTACCCTTTACAAACTTTATCAACTTCAAACTCTAACACAAAATCAACTATGCAATAATATCACAATATGAACAAGTTGACACCAAGATTTTACGTGGAAACCCTTACGGGATAAAACCACGGTACAAATAATGTACTTTATGAATTATATAAACTTTTACAATGAGTGTAGGCATCAACCTACTTGAATTACCAATTTGTAGTTTAGTAGGCACCAACCTACAAAGAGCACCAACCCTTAATTTTGATTTAGTAGGCACCAACCTACAAGGAGCTTCAACCCCTAATCCTGTTTTAGTAGGCACCAACCTACAAGGAGCACAACCCCTTGTAATGACCTATCCCTTGCGTAAATTAAATTTTTTACAATTTTACTCCAAACATATAAAGATAACAGGTAACAAAGGCAATACAATAAGATTTTTTATTTCTTCATTGATAAAGGAATACAAGTTACAATATATTTTCACATGAATTCCATTTTCATTGCCAATATAAATTAGAGTACAAAAGTAATACAATTACATACATAGCTCGAGAGCTTTTGAACAAATATTAGCAAGAAGGTCCAGGTTCCTTTCCTTTCAAATCTTGGTACATCGGCTGCTTGCTGTGGAGGAGAAACATCACTCGGGTGCTTTTCCGCCAACTATGGACTTATAATGCGGTCCCCTGCACATCCATTATTTAATAGATGGCCCTCCCTTCGTCGAAGAGATTGGTAGGGTATCTTTTAACGATTACCAACTGAGCATAGTGTTGTGTCCTACACAATTAGAACCTTGCTAATTCACAATCTCGAACTAGTACAAGGATCACAATGAACTGACAGTGTAGTCTCAACTATCTCATGCCTAAGTGGATGTCATACATTTCACTACTTTGGCCAAAGTATTCTAATTCAATACTTCGAATGAAGGTCATCTATTATAAACATTACTCAGGGCCGATTTGACTTAAAACTATCTTACACTACGCATAGGTTTAGTCCTTCACTCGATTATCTATCATCCCAGACTATCCTACTACATATTAGCCTACTAGAAATGAAACAGTCTACAAGTGTCTTGTAACATAACTCCTAATCAGAAAATCTTTATCCTAGGAGTGTTTAGCTTGTCTCAGTTAACCTAATAACTTAAGCTTAAGACCATACTTGATTTTGCCTTCATTTCGATCCTAATAGATAATAACTATTTCATCGTATTCTCCTTATATGGAGATCATACAAAACATGCAATTTTCACTCTAAATGCATTTAAAATCCTTCCCTTATCTTTTTCACATAATTTCCTCTTTATGCTAAACAATTAAAATTTTCCCTTAATTTCTTTTACACAAACTCCCTTTAATGCATAACTTGTAAACATTTTTCTTAATAGTTCTTTCCCCTTATAACTATATTGTTTTTAGGAAATACTTATAGATAATGCATACCTAACAAACACAAGAAAATAGAAACCAACAATCAAATTAAAACATATAAAATGATGAAGTTCCATGCCTGTTTAAAAGCTTTTCCTTCCCAAATCGTACTTCCAGTCCCTCTTTCACCCAAGCACTTAGAAAACAATGGCTTCTCACTAAAATCGATTTCCCAAATGATGGTTTCTCACTCTAATGAACTCTCAAATGAATTCTCACTCAAAATGAACTTCACAAATGATTTCTCACTCAAAATGAACTTCACAAATGATTTCTCACTCCGCTGTAATGGTACTAAACTTTGAATGTGGTAATTTGCTGGCAATATCCTCTGTCTTTCCACTCAGAAAACAGAGTATGAACATATAAATATGAAATGCTAATGAAAGCTCAGAGAAATACAAAACTCAGATTCAGCCAGAGGTGAAATGTAGAATGGTAAGGCGCCTATTTATAGGGCCTGAAATGCAATGTTTTCCACTATTGCAGGCATGAGAAATGACAACACAATGCCCATAAAAGTTCAAAGAGAAACATGGAGGGTTTCTAACCCCTTACTCATGAAATATAGAAGTGATTCGACTTCATTTTGAGCCAGCAAAACAAGAAAATATCAACTCAGCAAACAAAATCGCCACCTATAGGAAACTTACCAATAATGGCGCCCATATGAAAATGATTCATCATTCAATGAATTAGTCAAGGAAATACTCCATACACCTCACCATTTACAGACTGCCTCGCCCTCATTCCCAACAATGGTTGAAATCTTCTTCCAGGTGACCTGCGTTTCTTCCTCAAGCACCATTTTTCCACGGGAAAGCTCTTTCAAGGTTTAAGAGCAATATTTTTCCTTTTTCAAAAGTTTTACAATTCACCTTTAAAATATTTTGTTTTAAATTCATATAAGTGAAATAGCTCGATTCACTTTTATTTGGTGATGAGATTTATTATTTCTCTATAGTTTAATTCAAGAGATTTATTATTTCTCTATAGTTCCATTCTAATATTTACTCCAAGTAAAAATTTAATCTTTTAATTTTCACTTTAGAGATTTAAAATATTTTAAACTTAGGAAATATGTTAATTTCCAAAGTTAATTTAGAAAATAATTTGTTTTCCATAAATTGAAAAATTAAATAAAATATAATTTCATTATATATATTTTGTTATATAAATATTACTATAGTCTTAAATATATTAAATATATATATATATAAATACGCGAGTATTTTATTAATATATATATATATATATATTAATATAACTATAACAATATTATATATAATCCATAATATATAATTTCATATATATTTATATATTTAACAATTATATAAAAATATCGTGAGCTAGTTAGCAACCCGATATATAAATATATACATTTTTATGTAAAGTCATCAGGCAATAATAATATTATATTATTAATATCCCCAAATAATAGGTAGCGTGTGTATATATACACATGTATATACCTCAGTGTACATACTATATACATGTGTATGCATACCACTCAACCTATTCACTTATGTCCATTCATGTTATCCTTACAATGATCACAATACAGTAAGTCAGATAAACATGTAAACATCACTCACAAAGCACAAAGAAGTAAACAAGACTCCTAAAGCCTATGGATGACTTATCAAGACCAACTTAACTGACTTGGTTCCGCCAAACCTATAATGACGTGTGTGTATATGCTCAAATGGTTCTCGTTACTGTTTACCCGACCAAGCTCCTCTCCTGAGTGATATTTCTCCTCTGCTTGGAGGAATGATCCTCATACCTGCATTCCATGACACGATAATGGGAGTCATATGTTCACAACAAAGCAGTATACATGAAACATCTCAAAAGTTAGAACAACTTGCATGTAATATTCATCTAGGGTTACAACAATAGAAGTAACCTTCAAATGAGACAATCATTAAATGGCGACACATTCACATTGACAACAAGAACAACATGTTTTGTTCATCACAGTGATTCAGTCACTACAATCAATTGCCCTATGCAATAGTAGCTATACAATCGGGGTGTAACACCCCTAATGTTCGTAGGCACCAACCTACTGGAGGCTCCAACCCCCACTTGCCAAGCACCAACTTAGCAAGAATAATAACTTGAAAGAATAATCCTCCACCTTCAATGTTGCTTCCTCAACGGATGATGGACTTTACAACCAATCTTCTTCTTGTTTTTTCCTTTCTTGAAAGATATTCACAGAAATCCTCTACAACATCTGTATTCATATACTTTTTTCAAATCTTCCTTTGATGATCTCCTTTTTATTTTTTTCCTCAATTATATATACACATGTATCTCTTTCATTTCTGCATAAATCTGCTCAAACAACCTTCTTCTATACTCTTCTCTATGGATCTATCATATATTCCTCTTCACAAACTATATCTTCTTGCACCAAATCTGCATAAACTCCTTCACAAATCTGATCCAAACTGTGCACAATCTCCTTTTACAAAACTGATCATAATCATTCACAATCTTCTCATAAATTTTATCTTCAAGATGCTCTGTAATCTGCACTTATTCCTCTTTATAATCTGCCTTATAGTTCCTTTTAGACTTGGCTTTTCATTTGCTTGGTGTATATAATATACTTCTATTTCTTCCACCCACAAATTTGCATATATTTTCTTTTATATCTGCATATATTTTTCTTACAATTCTGCCATAAACTCTTATTCCTCACACCTCACATACAGCTTGTGTTTTGATGATATATTGTTTTTCCACACAGCACTTGTGTTTTAAGATATTGCAGTTATTCCACACACTACTACACTCCCAAAACATTTATTCAAAAACTCCCTTTATATCTTGCCCAGAGAGGCAATTCCTTAGAATAGACATGACTATTTAGAAAGTCATCACCTTTTGTTAACAAACCTTCAACCTTTATAACCACTACTTGCATAACCGATGCCTTTAATAAGTCTGTCTTGATGTCTTTATTGAATAGCTATCTTACATTTATGAATTGTTGCCCATGCTGCCTTTATAATAATCGTGGCCCTCTCTTTATATAAGACAAATCTTGTCTTTTTGTTTTATTCAACTCTAACTGCTTCTTATTAGTACTTTGTTTTATTCTAAAGAATCGTACTTAGAAACACATTGCACCTCTTCAAGAAAAAAGACGTATCCTTTCATGTAATACTTTTTTGCTTTTGACTCCTTATTTTGCTTTTCTAAATTTTGTCTCTTTCCTAATTTTGTCTTCATATTACTTTCTCTTTATTTTTTATTCTTTCTTTTGCGATAGTTGCTTTTTGGATTATAGTTTTTGTTTTTGTTTTGTCTTTAGTGACAAGTCACTTAAGTAAAAATCATATCACCTCCTATATTTTTGAATAAGACAAATTTGGCTTATTAACAAATTAGCAACTCTTGTTTTATTTGCTTTTGTCTTATAGCCGCATATTATATTAATTGCTGCTTTGCATAATATATTCCCTGCTTTTCTTTTTGGGATCTGCATACTTATATCTGTTCATATCTGAAACTCCACCTTCAGATTTGCATTCTAAATTTGTTCATGCCTGAAACTTCACTTCACTAACATGTTGCTTCTTCTTCCAGATTTTGCATGAATCTGATCCAACTTACATTTACGTATTCTCTTTTATAACTGTTCGTAACATCTGCTCCAATATCACTTAAAGACCCTTTGAATGTTCTCATAAGTGATATCCTCTTGTTTATGACTATCTTCTTCATCTTATTGACAACATGTGTATGCATCTTTGACATCAATGACCACTTCCAATAATCTGGACTAAGTGCCTTCGACATCAATGATAGTATTGCCAACAATCTCAAACAACGAATTCCTTTTTGACATCACTTTGACATCAATGACAACATTTCCAACACTAGCATGTACTATTGGATCACGGTGAACTGACAGTGTAATCATCACTCGATTTAAGAGGATGTAGGTACATTACACTATTTTGATCAAAGAGTTTTAGTTCAGTAAACGATTGAGAAAGTCATCTATCACATACACTACTCAGGGCCGATTTGACTTAGGACTATCTTACACTACGCATAGGCTATGTCCTTCAATGGGTAATCAGTCACCCCAGACTACCTACAACATTCTATCTACTTAGAAATGAAATAGTCTACAAGTGTCTTATACAATTCCTCCTAATCAGGAAATCTTTATCCTAGGAGCACTTAAGCTTACTTCAGTTAATCTAATAACTGTTGTCCCTAATTTTTGACTTGCTAAAAATTGCGATAACCTATTAAAATTTTGATAAAATTTGAAGATTTTCTCTTCTAAGGCACGTTTTACGAGGTGCAAAGGTTAGAAAATTTCAATTTTAGGTCTATAGTCCTTTGGGTTAGCACTTTTTACTCACCTTCATCCGTTTTCGTGAAATTCTGAGTCATTTTTAGTGTGTTTTTAGTCAATTTCGGGTTTTTGGGGCATCACTGCAAGTAGGGGTTTTGGTTTCCTCTTACAAGTTACTTTTTGTTTTAATTTTAAGTTGTAGGAACTTTTTATGTAACTTACAAGTGATAGGAACTTTTTGCTCCTATTAAAGTTACTTTTTGTTTTAATTTTAAGTTGTAGGAACTTTTCATGTAACTTACAAGTGATAGGAACTTTTTGCTCCTATTACAAGTTACTTTTTGTTTTAATTTTAAGTTGTAGGAACTTTTTATGTAACTTACAAGTGATAGGAACTTTTTGCTCTTATTGCAAGTTACTTTTTGTTTTAATTTTAAGTTGTAGGAACTTTTTATATAACTTACAAGTTGTAGGAACTTTTTGTTCACTTTACAAGTTACTTTTTAAAAAGTTAGTTGCAATGACTTAAAAAAGTTCCGATTTCACTTAAAGTTACTTGCAATGACTTAAAAAAGTTCGGATTTCACTTAACTCACTTGTAATCACTCCAAAAAGGTCCGATTTCTTTTATTTTCACTTGCAATGACTTGAAAAGTTCCGATTTCTTTTATTTTTGCTTGTAATGACTTTTAAAAGTTCCTACTTGAGTAAAGTCACTTGTAATGACTCTAAAAAGTTCCGATTTCATGAAAATTAACTTGTAAAGTGCCTTGAAAAGCCTGATTTGAGTTAAAGTAACTTGCAATGAGTTCTAAAAGTTCCTATTTTAACTTAAATCACTTGCAAAGTGTATCTAAAAACCCGATTTGCAAGTAAAGGGCATTTTTGAAGTTTTAGAAGTTATTTTTAACTTGCAATGAGTATCTAAAAACCCGATTTGCAAGTAAAGGGTATTTTTAAAGTTATTTGTTATTTTGTTCACTTGCAATGAGCATCAAAAAACCCGAAATGCTTGCAATGGAGTTTTACAAGTCATGTTTCACTTGCAATGAGCATAAAAAAACCCGAAATTAGTTTTGCAAGTGTTTTTGTGAATTTTGTAGCTTGCTCTTGCTCATATGCTCCCATTGAAGAGATTTTTGGCATGAAGAACACTTGGCAAGGTCTGCAACTTTATTAAATCCCCCATTTTTGCTTTACCATTGCCATGTTTTTGTAGATTTGAGTTTGCTCAAGGCGCCTAGGGTTTTATTTAATTATTTATTTTTCTTTATTTTGGCTTGTAAACTCTTGTTGCGGGTATATTCTTTGTTTCTTTTTATTTTTTTTGTTTTTGTTGCTTTAAATCTTTTGTTCTTGGGTTGCCTTTCTATGGAGATTGAGATTGCATATTATAAAAATGTATGGTTGAAAACACGTTTTTCCACTTCATACGCCCTTCATTCATTTCTCTTTCATACACCATCATTATTCATTCGCCCTTCATTCATAAAAAACGTTTTTCTCTCTCTTTCATTCGCCTTCCCATTCACGTTTCATTCACTTGCCTTCATTTCATATTCATTTGCCATTACCATTTTTCTTTATCATCATTATCATTTTCTGCAAAAATGATGCCCTTGGTTGAAAATCGGGTTTTTATAATCTGATTACAAGTAGGAGATTTTGACCAAAGTTACAAGTTAAAATGAAAACTTGCAATGACCTCTCATTTTTTCTACCTTGCACCTTTTAACTTGCAATATGTCCCAAAAATCCCGATTACACTATGCACTTGTTGTCAGCCTTCCAAAACCCAAAATTCAGTTGTGAGCCCATTTTTGCATCAATTTATCCCTTCCCTTGTCAGTCTTGTTTGCACACATAATCTATCAAACCAACAAATTGTAGAAACCCTAGTTTCCCCACTTTCTGAGTCTGACTGTTTTTTGATAGTTTTGTTTGTATTTTGATTTTTTTGATGTTTTTGCATGAACAATAAAGAATGCGATTTTGCAAGAATTGAATAATAAATTCAATATAAAATGCTACAGTATCAATACTGATGGAAATACAAGATCTACTGAAGGCGAATCATTTATTGAACTTCTTGACTTATTACAATAGAGATCCAATAACATGCAACAACGGAAAGCAGCATTATTTTAATAAAAACCTGGCATTTCAAGCAAGATGAAGAATACCCTTGTTCTGGTACAGCAGCAATGAATAACCCTTTCTCCCTCCGTCAGACGATCTAGAACAATGCCAGATGCATAGGCGCCCCTGTTAGTAGTGACAGACTGAAGAGATGGAAGGCGTTTTGCCTAATCTTGAAGGTACGCCCCTTTTTAATGATGGTACAGCCTGGTACAAACAGTACGGCCTTGAAACAACAGCAAATAACAAATAAAATAGTACGGCTCTTCTCTGAGTCTCAGATCTTGGATACATATGCGCCTCAATGGAATAACTCCTCTGTAAATGAATTGCTAACTAAGACTCTGAAGTTTGAATCAATTGTGAAGCTTTGTAATTTCTTCTGAATGAAGAAATCTCTTGCCTAGCAATAAATCGGATGATATTTCACAACCTCTGAATTGCTTTCACTGGAGATGGCTCGTTCCCCAATGCTCTGAGACTGAAACCCTTGGCTTCCGTGCTCTGGACGAAACTTGATCAATTTTCAATAACTCAATAACATAATGAGCTCGAATTTCAATGCAAAACCTTATACTCTCTGAAAAGTGCGATTTCCTTAAAAATAGGGATCATTAAAATAAGTTCGAACTTTTTATTTTAATATTTCAATAGTCTTCGGATTAACGTCCCCTTCCATGATGGGCGACCCCTTCCAATATTTCACTTAAGTTATAATATAAAAATATTATAACTTTATATTATATGCTCCATTTAATTAATATTTAATTAATCAGTGAAATATTAATAATTCCCTCAAGAGACGTCCGATGCACGAACCGTCTGAAGTTGGCGAACCAGGGAGTGATTTTGCCCGTGATCAAACTATACTGCTAAAAATAGCAGGGGTCCCTCGCTGAGTGCCAAATATTGCTAAAAATAGCAACTTAGGCAAAAAGTGTCCGAATGAGCCCGAACGAAAGCCAACTGATCAAATACTGACCTCTGAAGCCAAGCCAAGCTCCATCAAGACCCTCTATCCATCCTATCAGCCTACGAGGGTCGCATAATAGGCTAATCATATGCTCTGAGAGATGTCAACTAGAAGGGGACATGACAGTCTTCTCCTCCGAAATTGCTTGTCCTCAAGCAATCTCAACTCCGGATGCTGCAGAATATCCTCGCCTCCCATGTAGCATCCTCGCAGGCAAATCTCTCCATTTCACTAGATATTCCCGATAGTCCTCCTACGCAACGTCTCTCTCACTCCGGATAGACTCAGTACTAAAATCAACTTTCCCTCATCATCTAAGGGAGGTAAAACTGCAGAAGGTACCACACGGTGACCCAACGCCTTCTTGAGACGTGACACGTGAAAAACATTGTGTACCTTGCTCTCTGCCGGAAGCTCAAGCTCATAAGCCACCTCTCCAACACCAGGATCCTGAAAGGACCGTAATATCGTGGCTTCAGCTTCTCTGACCCACTCTTCCTAAGAGTGGACTGACGGTAGGGCTGCAGCATAAGATAAACCATGTCACCCTCCTCAAAATGCCTCTCTGTTCTCTTCTGATCTGCGTACTGCTTTTGCTGATTTTGTGCCTTGGCAATATTTTCCTTGAGAGCCTTCATAGTATCCTGACTCTCCTGTAATAAGTCTCCAGCACTCGGCACTCTACTGTCACTCAGTAGCAAATCCAGAAAATTCGGCGCCTCATAACCGTACAACGCCATGAAAGGGGACATCTGAATGGTCATATGGAATGTCGTGTTGTAACAATACTCGCACAAATGAATCCATTTGACCCATGCCTTATGCTTCCCTGCGATATAGTTCCTGAGGTAACCCTCCACCCATTTATTCACTATCTCCGTCTGCCCATCGGTCTGCGGGTGGTAACTGGTGCTCGGTGTAAGCTCGGTCCCACAGAGTCTGAACACCTCCTGCCAGAAGTGACTCAAGAACCGACTATCTCTGTCGCTCACTATGCTCCGAGGCAACCCATGTAGTCTGAATACCTCACGGAAGAAGACCTCTGCTACCTGTGTAGCTGTGTAGGTCGTGGTAATCGGAAAGAAGTGGGCATACTTCGTCAGCCGATCCACAACCACATATATGCAATCCCGTCCTTGGGCTTTAGGCAAGCCCGTAATGAAGTCCATCGACAGGCATTCCCACTTCCTGTCAGGAATCGGAAGTGGCTGCAATAATCCTGCCGGGTACGTGTTCTCCTGCTTGTTCTGCTGACAAACAGGGCACTCACGCATGTATTGAAGAACATCTGCTTTAAGTCCTTTCCATGTGAATCTCTCCCGAATCTGTCTATAGGTTTTGAAATACCCGGGATGTCTTGCTGTAGGTACGTCATGAAAGGCTCGCATGATAATGTTCTTCACCTCTGAACCTGGGACCAAATAAATCCTGTTCTTGTAAATGATCAAGTCATTTACAAGCGTGTATCTAGTATCAATCGTCGATCCCTCAACGATGCTGGATGCCCATGTATCCTTGGCATACTCTGCCACAATCATATGCCTCCAATCCTCTGAAATGTGAACCATAGAGCTCAAATGAGGCCTGCGTGAAAGAGCATCAGCTACTACATTCTGTGTACCTTTGATATACGAGATATCAAAGTCATAGGCCTGCAATTTACTAACCCACTTCTGCTGATGATCATTGAGATCTTGCTGCCCTAGGAAGTGTCTCAAACTGTTGTGATCAGTTTTGATGCAAAATTTGCTGCCAACAAGATATTGCCTAAATTTTGCTAAGGCATGCATTATAGCGAGCATCTCCTTATCGTAAATGCTGTAGAGTCTCTCTGGCCCTCTGAGTTTACGACTCTCATATACAATAGGGTGCTTGTCCTGCATAAGCACCGCTCCAATGCCTTCACCTGATGCATCGCACTGAAGCTCAAAAGGCTTCGAAAAGTCTGGTAGTGCCAACACCGGGCATGTAGTCATCAACTCCTTAAACCTCGCAAAACATTCCTGTGCCTCAGGAGTCCAACAAAATGCACCCTTTTTCAATAAATCTGTCATTGGGGCTGCATGACGTGAATAACCATTCACGAATCTACGGTAAAACCCACACAAACCTAGGAATCCTCACAACTGTGTACGGTTTGCCGGTGTAGGCCAGTCAATGATAGCGCGGATCTTCTCAGGATCCATCCGCACTCCCTCTGCACTGATGATATGACCTAAATATAACAATTCGGTCATCCCCAAATCACATTTGGATTCCTTGGCGTACAAGGACTCTCTCTCCAGAATACTGAGCACGGTCTCCAGATGAGCCAAATGCTCCTGCCAAGTCCTGCTGTAAATAAGGATATCATCGAAAAAGACCAACACAAATCTCCTCAGCAGTGAATGAAAAACCCTGTTCATGGTGGACTGAAAAGTAGCTGGCGCATTAGTGAGCCCAAATGGCATCACCACAAACTCGAAGTGCCCACAATGACAACGGAAGGTAGTCTTCTCTATGTCCTGCTCACGAACCCTGATTTGATGATATCCTGACCTTAAGTCGATTTTAGTGAAGTAACATGCACCATGGAGCTCATCAATAAGCTCGTCTATACGAGGTATTGGATACCTGTTTTTGATAGTCCTCTTATTCAGGACTCTATAGTCAATGCACATGCGTAAGGTGCCATCCTTCTTCTTTACTAAAACAACTGAAGAAGCGAATGGTGATTTGCTAGGTCGAATGTGACCCATAGCAAGTAACTCCTTGATCGTTTTCTCGATCTCATCTTTCAGCCGCTTGGGATGTCTGTAGGGCGTAATCATAACAGGCTTAGCGCCCTCCTCAAGCTCAATAATATGCTCAATGCCCTTGTCTGGAGGTCTCCCTGGAGGAATATCACTGAATACCTTATCATGCTTGATTCTCAACTGCTGTATGTCGGGATGATATTCAGTCTTCTGCTGTCCCTCCTGTATAGGTGCTAATGTGCACTCGGCGGCCCACTCTACCATGTCGTGTCGCATGAGCCTCTCCATCCGACGAAAAGAAATTGTTTTGATGTTGCTGTCCCGAATTGCCTTTAGGATGTGTGTCTTCCCATCAACATCAAAACGGATCTCCATGTCCTTGAGACGAAGAGTGACTTCCTCAAGTGAATGAAGCCACTTCATGCCCAAGACCAAATCAATGTCTCCCATTTTCACTACGTAGTAATCAGCCTTGAACTCATAATTGTTCAAGCGTAAGGGGAGATCCTTAATCATGCGCTCACACCTAAGAGTGTAACCGTCGGCCACCTTAACCCTAATGCCCTCGAACTCCTCAGTGATGAGTCCGCGTTTCTCAACAAATCTAGCATCGATGAAATTGTGTGTGGCTCCTGTATCAAGAAGGGTAATGACCCTCTGCCTGCCAACACTCCACGAATCCTGAATGAGCCCTCCTGCTGAATGCTAGATAGGCGTGCCTCCTGTATTGAAGCTCTGACTCTGTCTCAGCCTTAGGCTCAAGCCTCTAACTCGAAACTCTCCTGCTGTTCGGAATGTCTGACTCCGAATCCTCATAATACGCCCACATCACTCGATTTGCCTTGCCCTTAGGCCTCAAAGGACAATCGTGATTGGCGTCATAGGGACCTTTGTAGTAGAAGCAAAGCTTCTTCCTGCGTAGATCATTAAGAGCCTCTCGATCCAAAGGTGGTGCTGCTGATTTACCCTTTGAATCATTTTTAAAATCTGATTTTTCTTTGTTAAAATCAGACTTCTCTCTGTTTTTGTTAAAGCCCTTATTGTCCCTGAAAGAAGAAGAACCTCGGGAGTTGAATCTACTAGACGGTGCTGCCAACTCCATACTACGTGCCTTCTTCATCGCTTCCTATAACGAAGGAGGATCAAAGGCTTTGATCCAACCTCTCAATGGCTCTGTCAAACCCTCCATGAAAAGCACTACCAGTCGCCTCTCTGAAATATTCAGAACCATAACTGATAACTTCTGGAAGTCACCGATATACGACTCCAAACTACCACTCTGTCTCAACTGAGCCAAGTCTCTAAAATAGGATTCTGGATCTTGCCTGTCAAACCGCTCCACCAACCGATCAACAAACTCCTGATATGATGTGATTCGGTCATGCTGTAGTGTCACCATCCCGTGGTGCCACCAGTCGTAAGCCACCCCCTCAAGATGCAGTGTTGCATATCGGATAGCATCTCTCTCAGCCATCGGACGCAATGTGAGGAATGTATCTAGCTTACTAATCCAGGCCTGAGCTGTGACCTTACCACTACCATCAAACATCGCTAGATTAAGCTTGTTTGTTGCATGCTTCAGATCATTATTCTGGTATCTAGGTCTCCAATCCTGTCGACCTCTGTGATGCTCTCTCCTTTGCGTAACAAATCTGTCAAAGGAGATCCTCTCTCTAACCTCAGGTGGTACTAACTGCCACTCCTCGTTCGCTGCCATAAGTGTGTCTGCGAACAACTCCTCGTGCTCCTCACCTGCCATAGCCTCTTCAGCCTCCTGTCTCACAAAAGTAGGCCTAGTGGGCCTGTCTGCTGTCTGAGAAGCAGTCCTAGGTGCTCTCCGTGAACCTGCATCACTCCTGTCATCGTCATGATGTGGTGACGGTCTCCTCGGTGTACCTAATCTCTGAAGTGCTACTGTCAACTGCTGTAACACATCATTAGACTGCCGTTGACCTGCTCGTAAATCTCTAAGAGCGAGTAGAACCTCTGCATCGTCCTGATCCCTAGGGTTTTGAGGGATCTCTGTTCTAGGATTATCTGTTTTGTCAGCCATATTTCCCGGCTGCCTGTTCAAACCCTGTTGCCTGTGAATCAAGGCTCGCCTGCGTGTATAATACCTGTGTGACCCGACCTCTTCTGGCTGCATAAGAGTGCTAAACCCTTAGGATGGCAAGATTTAGCTCTGATACCACTGTAGAAACCCTAGTTTCCCCGTTTTTTGAGTCTGACTGTTTTTTGATAGTTTTGTTTGTATTTTGATTTTTTTGATGTTTTTGCATGAACAATAAAGAATGCGATTTTGCAAGAATTGAATAATAAATTCAATATAAAATGCTACAGTATCAATACTGATGGAAATACAAGATCTACTGAAGGCGAATCATTTATTGAACTTCTTGACTTATTACAATAGAGATCCAATAACATGCAACAACGGAAAGCAACATTATTTTAATAAAAACCTGGTATTTGCAGCAAGATGAAGAATACCCTTGTTCTGGTACAGCAGCAATGAATAACCCTTTCTCCCTCCGTCAGACGATCCAGAACAATGCCAGATGCATAGGCGCCCTTGTTAGTAGTGACAGACTGAAGAGATGGAAGGCGTTTTGCCTAATCTTGAAGGTACGCCCCTTTTTAATGATGGTACGGCCTGGTACAAACAGTACGGCCTTGAAACAATAGCAAATAACAAATAAAATAGTACGGCTCTTCTCTGAGTCTCCAGATCTTGGATAAATATGCGCCTCAATGGAATAACTCCTCTGTAAATGAATTGCTAACTAAGACCCTGAAGTTTGAATCAACTGTGAAGCTCTGTAATTTCTTCTGAATGAAGAAATCTCTTGCCTGGCAATAAATCGGATGATATTTCACAACCTCTGAATTGCTTTCACTGGAGATGGCTCGTTCCCCAATGCTCTGAGACCTAAACCCTTGGCTTCTGTGCTCTGGACGAAACTTGATCAATTTTCAATAACTCAATAACATAATGAGCTCGAATTTCAATGCAAAACCTTATACTCTCTGAAAAGTGCGATTTCCTTAAAAATAGGGATCATTAAAATAAGTTCGAACTTTTTATTTTAATATTTCAATAGTCTCCGGACAAATTTTTAATTATAAAATATAATTAAAAACGTCCCCTTCCATGATGGGCGACCCCTTCCAATATTTCACTTAAGTTATAATATAAAAATATTATAACTTTATATTATATGCTCCATTTAATTAATATTTAATTAATCAATGAAATATTAATAACTCCCTCAAGAGACGTCCGATGCACGAACCGTCTGAAGTTGGCGAACCAGGGAGTGATTTTGCACGTGATCAAACTATACTGCTAAAAATAGCAGGGGTCCCTTGCTGAGTGCCAAATATTGCTAAAAATAGCAACTTAGGCAAAAAGTGTCCGAATGAGCCCGAACGAAAGCCAACTGATCAAATACTGACCTCTGAAGCCAAGCCAAGCTCCATCAAGACCCTCTATCCATCCTATCAGCCTACGAGGGTCGCATAATAGGCTAATCATATGCTCTGAGAGATGTCAACTAGAAGGGGACATGACACAAATCAAGGCATGGGCATTGTTTTATAACAATTTCATCTTGAATAAGGTGTTATAGGTTCTTCATCAGTGAACAAAAAAAGAAGAGATACAACAATAATTCATGGAGCAGCCTGAAGGTCAATAATCCTCATGAAACCATCTAGGGATAAAGTGAATTAAGCATGGAAAAAAAACGCAACGAAGAGAAGAACTTCCTTCCTAAAGAAATGGTACTACTCCAAGCCCGTGATAAGGTTGAAGTTTGCCAAGGACACAAAGATCATTAAGAATCCAAATTCCCATTTTAAGTTCGAGATGTCTTCACCAATCTTGAATACTTCAAGTTCTAAAATCTTGAAGCAGCATGAAGATCATCATAGATGAAGGATGATATAGTTAGAGTCGTGTCTTGGACACTTAGAATAATTTCAACTATACATTTGTAATTTTGTTTTGACAAATTACATGTAAAGTCGGAAATTGTAATGGCAAGTGGCCATGCTACTCGCATTATTGAAGGTTGTAATTACATGTAATCAAATTACAAGTCAAATTACAATAGGACTTGTAATTTGGAATAAGTCAATTGCAAGTAGTTGGTGGTTGAGAGAATTTCTCAAGTTAGTTGAGATCCTCCCACCTTTTTCTCATGACCTCTCTCCTATAAATACTTGAGAGGGTCCTTTGTAATTTAGGGGGTATCTTTTGGCAATGCAACAAAATTCTGCCAATTTGTGTATGCATTCTAAGACTTTGAGTTTAGTTGTAGATCAGATTGCAATCAATAAAGAAAACAAATTGCTTCCAAACTTTGTGTTGGTATAGATTGTGATGTGACGACATTATTTGGAATTGATTGTGAGTTTTTGTGGTGTTATACAAGAGAGATTTAAACTCAATCTTGCAGACTTTGAGCTGCAAATTGTATTTAAAGTTTTAAATTGGTTTTTAGATTTGATACTGCAGACTTTGAGTTGTTTGTCACATTTGAAGCTATTGTAGAACGCTCAAGCAAAGGGGGTAACTTGCATACTTTGTGTTGCTTTTATTTTCTATGTTTGTGCATTAAAAGTACATCATGTAGTTAGATTTTGAGCTGCTACATACTGTACTTAATTACCAGAAAATCATCTAAAAAGGTTGATAGGAGAGTAAATTGTTAAAGAATTTGTGCTTTCAATTTGATTTCCCGTCCCGGAGGAGCAACGGAGGACTTTGTGCCTTTATGGAAACTTTGCTTCTTTATTTGTTTACTTCATAAATCATTTATGCTTTCAAATGTGATTCTTTTTCTGTAAAGAGAAAAGAGTCTAATCTTTCCTGAAACAAGAGGAGAGATTATTATTACACCCATATTTGTTTTTAGTTAGTTAGACAGGGGGAGCCTTCCCTTAAATAGGAGAGTTTAACTCACACACTGTGGCTGAAACCACCGTTTTGCCAAACCTCCTAAGTTTGCAAAATATTCAACCAACAGTTTTTGGCGACTCCGCTGGGGATGCGATACACATTCGAAAGCCTCACGCTTTCTTTTGAAGTATACCAGTATCCTATTCATTGTAATATATCAAGTTTTTCAAGCTTTTACCGAGGACATGTAGATGGCTGCTCAAGGTCCTTGGGGAAATGCTTTTGGTCCATTGAGTTTAGCTCTACCCCTACATGCTCTTCCTGAAGGCTCACGGAAGAACTTTCCCAAGTTCTTTGGTGATGGACAACAACATCCTGATGAGCACGTTGTTGCTTTCTACAGTGCTTGTGGAGTTCATGGTGTTGAATACGAAGATGTATCTGTAAGGCTGTTTGTGGAGACTCTCCAAGGTGTTGCTGCAGATTGGTTTTATCATTTGGCACCACGTACCATCACAAACTGGGCAACTCTCATAGCCAAGTTTCAAGAAAGGTTCAAGCCTCCTGAAGACGCTCATGCTTTGTTGGCTCAGCTCACTCAGTTGAAGAAGGAATCTCATGTGCCTATGTGCGAGTTCATTGCTCACTTCAACAAGCTGACACGAAGAATTCCAACTGTTGCTCAACCTACAGTTGAGAATTTGAAATGTTTCTTTGTAAATGCTCAAGTACCTGAAGTTGGTTTCCTATTGAGAAGAGCAACTCCAACTACTCTCATAGTTGCGCAAACCCTGGCGACAGAAATTGAACACGATCTCATTCTTGCTGGGCAAATAAGGATAGAAACAAGTGGTTCTTCTTCTTTGGATTCATTTTCCTCCAGCACAAGGACGAATCTGATGGTGCAAAAGTTGGCAAATGAGTTGCTTGCTCTTAAAAGGAAGCTAGCTCAAGGTGTATTCTCTTCCCCTTATGAAGAAGACTGTAATGTCCCCGTTTTTAGCACTTCACTTTTCAGTGATTGGTAGCCTATTCCCAGTGTGCTGTCGGCAAGTCAGTGGCAGAATTAGGGTTTCCAGCTGTTTGATGGGTTCTCTTGAAGATTCAGGGTTCTGCTTGTTGGAATTTGGATGTTTGGATGTTTGGATTCCTTCTGTGTTTTCAGAGAGCTTCGCAGAGGTATGACTTGCAATTGCTTTAGGCAACCTTTCCGAACTTACTATTTTTAGTAAGTTATGACGGCTACATCTTTGAGTTTGGGATTTTGGATTGCGTACTCTTTCTAGGTTTTCAGAAAGCTTCGCAATGGTATTGCATGCGTTGCATTCTGAGCAACTTCTTGAATTTACTATTTTTAGTAAATTCTATTTTTAGCAGTGGTCTAGTCAGCATCAGCTTAGCAGGCTTTCCTTTTCTGGCAGTTCATTGGGTAATTCTGATTTTTGGCTTAAGGGGTTCATTTTGGAGAAATAAATCATTTAAAGTCAATAATGTTTTATTTTATAAAATAACCCCTTGTCCTAGTAATATGACTTTAAGTTATTTTAAAAAAGGGGACTTTGAGGGTGGTTATCTCATGAGGAGTTATTTTGATATTTCTAAAGTTAGAAATACTTCTTGGAGAAAAGGACGCCATTTTATGAAGAGATTTTTTATAAAGTCAAAATTGAACCTTATGAAAGGGGGCGCCCAAACTGGAGGGAAAATGAGTCAATTCAAATTTGAAATTAGGGTTTGTTTTCTATAAGCTTCTGGAAGGCTTTTTCAAAATTATAAAAGGAAGCTTTGGGTCCTCATTTTATTATCTGATATCTTGAGTAAAGTTATGTTGCCGAAATGGTGATTGGATTGCTTCGAGGAATGAATGCCTCCTAGCTTGGCTCAACTTCGTGCTTGTGAGATAGCACCTAGTGGAGAGGTTTGCTTGTTTTGAGTGAATTTTGTAGTGAGGATTGCTTTGTTGTGAGTTAATGCATTTGTAGTTCAGTTATTTGCATTTCATGTTATTTTCTGGAGTTGCTGATAACATAGCAGATTGTAGTTTCATTCATATTTCAAAAATACAAAAAGATATCATTCTGGGTACGGCATATTTCAATCTGTCTAGGTGGGGCGACCCTCTCTGTTAAGTTCTAGAATTTTTAAATAAGGATTGAATTTTATTTAGTAAAATCGCCCCTCTTGCTGGGCCGTACCATTCTTGATGCCTTGGGATTTGTGCAAAAAATAAATAGGGGGTATTTGGGGTGTTTGAGGTTTCCTATCTTGGTCGCCATACTTCTCAGAGTATTCTGCATTTGATTTCACTTCATTTGGGTGGGTATTGAGTGAGATATGAGCATTTCATTGAGGAATTAGAGGGCTGGTCTGATATTCATGTTGCTGGTCTGTCATATCAGACTTGGGAAAATTGTGTATGAGTGAAGGGTGGGTGTTAGAACTTCACATTTGATCTAGTGGATGACATCCTTACTATTGCAGCTCTTTGTGGATCTCTAATTCTTGATCTTGCAGGCATTCTTCAACATATTGTAAGCTGAACAGTAGTATTGTCAGCATCTTTCTTATTCTTGCTAATATCATGCTTGTAACTGCCCACTGAATAAGTGGAAGAGGTTGGCTTGCCGCCTGTTTACTTGAATTGCATTGTAATATCATAAGTCTCCGCCATATGGTCGCCTCATCTCCATCTTGGATTGAGTAGCACATACTTGGTGTTGAGTTGCTTTCAGTATTGTAATAGATAGGGATCCTCTGACCATATGCTCGCCGTCATCTGGCGCATTCTTGGTTAGAGTTCTTTGTATCAACATTTCTTTAAGATCCTCTGACCAATGCTCACACCTTGCCCACATCGGGATCCTGGTGTACATTCTGGTTAGAGTTGCTTTCAGCATCGTTTGGGTTTAGAGCTAACCTTAACGGGTGCGTGTTGATTATAACTTGCAATTAAAAATCGAAATTTTTTGGCTCGGTATATTTCAAAGACGTTCCAAGAAGACCATATCTACTTGCTGCTCATAATTTTGTTGATGAGAGTCAAGGAAAGCTATCTTCAACACCAGAAGGGCTTGCTCCTGAGGCACCACCAACAAATTCAGTAGTGGAGGATTCTGATTTTGAACAAAGTGATCTTGCTGGTCTCTTCCAAGAGAAGGAAGCAGACAGAGCTAGTGACTCTCAAATCTGGTTTATGCAGTTCCAGAAAGTTGTTGAACAAAAAAAAAAGACTATCGGATATCATGGAGAATACACAACAAGAGGTTGAAGGCCATCTTTCAAAGGTGTTGATGAAGGAGAACAATCACGTCATGGGATATGAAAAGATAGTTTATGAAGATAAAAATGAGGTCCCTATAGTTTGGTTTGATGAATTACCCTCTTTTGTGGAGAAAGATGAAGAAAACCTACTCAAAACAACATCAACAACAGTTTTAGAACATAAAGATAATTCTATTTTGGAGTGTGGAGAGTTTGATGAAAGTTGTCATGAAGCAAAGTTCAGCTCTCCTACTCAAAAGAGCAAAGAAGATATTGAAGAGGATAAGTTTTGGGATGAGATGGAATCTTTTTGTTCAAGCTTTGATGCCAAACCAGTATCCCATAAGTCAGAAAATCAAGAGTCTATTTTCCAAGCTGAAGGTTTTGATATTTTTTCAAGTTCTCAAGAAAGTTCTTTTAAGGTTGAAATAGAACATGTTATGCATAAGAGATCTATCCCAAAACTTGATGAAGATCATTTCATGAGTACTATAGAAGAATTTTGTTCAAATCTTGTTGAAGATTCTCTCCAATCAGAAGGTTATAAACAACATACTGAAGAATGCAATGTAGTCATGTTTTCATTTGAATCACATGAAGGAGATTTTTCCATTCAGCATGAGGTTGTCGTGGTTGAAAAACCAATTGTTCAAGTAGCAACTGGTAAGAAGAATTCAATTTTTGTCCAATCAAGGGGATGCCCCATCAGACATCTAGCTTGGTTGGAAACCAGTGAGAAATCGAAGGTTTCACTTGTACCTGAACATGAAGATATATTTCAAAAAGAAGTCAAAGAAGTAGTTGGAGCTGAGCAAGAGTAGTTTGGTTTAAAAAATCTAATTTGGAACAGCAGTACAAATGATTCATTTCAAGAGAAAAGTGAATTTGTTCATGTTTTCCAAGGAGTGTTGCATCAAGTTCTAATACCTTTGTTCGTGCTTCATCTATACAAAGTTGCCTACAATCATGCAAGGTACCATAAATTGTTCAGAAGGGCAGCTATTTTGCAGAACCAGTTAATGGTTTTGTTTGAGAAGCTTCCATTTTTCGCGAGTTTCAATTAGGTAGGTTTTTATCTTTTCAATAAGTGCATTTGCACAATTTTTGTGTCATGTTTTCATAGGCTTGCTTTGTGTCAATTGTGTCATCCTTACTGTCATTTTCTGTCTTTGTTGCTTGACTCCGTAACCCAATGGATACTAAGGCACTTGGAGATTCTGGATTCTACTACCTTCGCTTTCGAAGGCAGTTCCCCAGTCAGAGCCAGCTGTTGTCCCTAATTTTTGGCTTGCTAAAAATTGGGATAACCTATTAAAATTTTGATAAAATTTGAAGATTTTCTCTTCTAAGGCACGTTTTAGGAGGTGCAAATGTTAGAAAATTTCAATTTTAGGTATATAGTCCTTTGGGTTAGCACTTTTTACTCACCCTCCTCCATTTTCGTGAAATTCTGAGTCATTTTTAGTGTGTTTTTAGTCAATTTCGGGTTTTTGGGGCATCACTGGAAGTAGGGGTTTTGGTTTCCTATTACAAATTACTTTTTGTTTTAATTTTAAGTTGTAGGAACTTTTTATGTAACTTACAAGTGATAGGAACTTTTTGCTCCTATTACAAGTTACTTTTTGTTTTAATTTTAAGTTGTAGGAACTTTTCATGTAACTTACAAGTGATAGGAACTTTTTGCTCCTATTACAAGTTACTTTTTGTTTTAATTTTAAGTTGTAGGAACTTTTTATGTAACTTACAAGTGATAGGAACTTTTTGCTCTTATTACAAGTTACTTTTTGTTTTAATTTTAAGTTGTAGGAACTTTTTATATAACTTACAAGTTGTAGGAACTTTTTGTTCACTTTACAAGTTACTTTTTAAAAAGTTAGTTGCAATGACTTAAAAAAGTTCCGATTTCACTTAAAGTTACTTGCAATGACTTAAAAAAGTTTGGATTTCACTTAACTCACTTGTAATCACTCCAAAAAGGTCCGATTTCTTTTATTTTCACTTGCAATGACTTGAAAAGTTCCGATTTCTTTTATTTTTGCTTGTAATGACTTTTAAAAGTTCCTACTTGAGTAAAGTCACTCGTAATGACTCTAAAAAGTTCCGATTTCATGAAAATTAACTTGTAAAGTGCCTTGAAAAGCCTGATTTGAGTTAAAGTAACTTGCAATGAGTTCTAAAAGTTCCTATTTTAACTTAAATCACTTGCAAAGTGTATCTAAAAACCCGATTTGCAAGTAAAGGGCATTTTTGAAGTTTTAGAAGTTATTTTTAACTTGCAATGAGTATCTAAAAATCCGATTTGCAAGTAAAGGGTATTTTAAAAGTTATTTGTTATTTTGTTCACTTGCAATGAGCATCAAAAGACCCGAAATTAGTTTTGCAAGTGTTTTTGTGAATTTTGTAGCTTGCTCTTGCTCATATGCCCCCATTGAAGAGATTTTTGGTATGAAGAACACTTGGCAAGGTCTGCAACTTTATTAAATCCCTCATTTTTGCTTTACCATTGCCACGTTTTTGCAGATTTGAGTTTGCTCAAGGCACCTAGGGTTTTATTTATTTATTTATTTTTCTTTATTTTGGCTTGTAAACTCTTGTTGCGGGTATATTCTTTGTTTCTTTTTATTTTTTTTGTTTTTGTTGCTTTAAATCTTTTGTTCTTGGGTTGCCTTTCTATGGAGATTGAGATTGCATATTATAAAAATGTATGGCTGAAAACACGTTTTTCCACTTCATACGCCCTTCATTCATTTCTCTTTTATACACCATCATTATTCATTCGCCCGTCATTCATAAAAACGTTTTTCTCTCTCTTTCATTCGCCTTCCCATTCGCGTTTCATTCACTTGCCTTCATTTCATATTCATTTGCCATTACCATTTTTCTTTATCATCATTATCATTTTCTGCAAAAATGATGCCCTTGGCTGAAAATCGGGTTTTTATAATTTGATTACAATTAGGAGATTTTGACCAAAGTTACAAGTTAAAATGAAAACTTGCAATGACCTCTCATTTTTCCTACCTTGCACCTTTTAACTTGCAATATGTCCCAAAAATCCTGATTACACTATGCACTTGTTGTTAGCCTTCCAAAACCCGAAATTTAGTTGTGAGCCCATTTTTGCATCAATTTATCCCTTCCCTTGTCAGTCTTGTTTGCACACATGATCTATCAAACCAACAAATCAAGGCATGGGCATTGTTTTATAACAATTTCATCTTGAATAAGGTGTTATGGGTTCTTCATCAGTGAACAAAAGAAGAAGAGATACAACAATAATTCATGGAGCAGCCTGAAGGTCAATAATCCTGCATAGGGTAGATTGAATGCTTTATTGTGAGATTTCTGCATTTTAGTCTTTGTGAGGTATTGTAAATCAGTTTTATGCATATTAGTGGTTTTCTGGAGTTGCACATTCATTGTAGCAGATTGTCGTTTTTATTCATAAACCAAAAAATACAAAAAGAGTGCTTCTGGGTATTGTTTCATTTTGTCTGTTTGTAAGGGGCGACCCATTTTCCAAAGTTGTAGAATTTTATTTGAAGGCTGTGATTTTTAAATGCAAATCGCCCCTCTTGCTGGGTCGTACCATCTAGATTTGCCTTGGGATTCGTGCATTAATTAAATAGGGACTTTTGATCAGTTTTCAGTGTTCCAGTTTGGTCGCCATCATCTTAGGATCATATTGCATTTCGTCTTGTGGAATTTGGTTGAGTTTGGAGTGAGTTGTGAGTGAATTTGTGAGTAACAGGGCTGCTGTTCATGCAAGCGGAAATCTGGACTGTCATAAATCAGATTATCAGGTTGGCCTTAATAGTAGAGTTTCCGATCAAAGCTTTATTATTCATTGAAGGAAATTCAATAGATATATTGTTGCAGCTCTATTTACATTTGATTCACATTGATAGCAAGGTATTATCTTTCATATTGTAAGCTGACAGTAGTACTGACAGCAGTTGTTATTCTTGCTTATCATAATTTGTAATGCTCAACTTTACATTCCGTAATTGTAATTGTATTTCCTTTACCTCCGCCCTATGGTAGCTCCTTTCCCACTTCGGGTTAGAAAGCACATTCTGGGTGTCGAGTACTTTCAGCATTCTAGATTGTTTCTCTTCAAAGCACTGTAATTCTTAGCACTCCGCCATATGGTCGCCTCAACTCCATACTGGATTGAGTAGCACATACTTGGTGTTGAGTTCCCTTTCAGTACTTGTAGTGGTAGAAGATCCTCTGACCATATGCTCGCCATCATCGACGCCATTCTTGGTTAGAGTTCCTTCCAGCTCTGTTTCTGCATTCAGATCCTCTAACCAATGCTCACACCTTGCCCTCATCGGGATCCTGGTGTACATTCTGGTTAGAGTTGCTTCAACATCGTTTTGGTTTAGAGCTAACCTTAACGGGTGTGCTTTGTTTGTAAACTGTTATTAAAAAAACGAAAAAATTTGGCTCGGAATATTTCAGTGGTATCAGAGCCAAGATCTTGCCATCCTGTGAACAAACAGTCTATGAGTGACAGAGAAAAGAGATACATAGCAAGGGAAGACAAGAAAGTTGGAAAACAGTTTCAGCCCTATCAGGCTCCAGAAGGTCAGACAGTTTCAGAGGTCTTGAGGGCTCATTGGGAGTCTTCTCAAGAATCAGATATGGCAGAAGGTGAGAGATCAGTTGGGGGTAACGAGAGGTTTACCAACAACCGAGATGACAGTGGAAAGGGAAGAGAGAGATCGATAAGTCCCGGAAAGAGATTTGAAAGGAAGATGGATGCCTTGATGGACATTGTATCTTTCATGATGGGGAAAGTGGGCCATAACACAATTCCACAGAACAACGCTGGGCATAGAGGAGAGCACAGTGCTTCCAACCAGCATGATGGACATGCTGCTCAGCTTGCTTCAAACAACACATATATTTCTTCTAGGCCATTCAAACCCACCTTCTTGGCACCAGTAAACACTCAACCAGATCCTGAAGAGAATGCTTCATTCGTAGAGCAGTTGAGACTGGGCCGTGCGGAGTATGATTCTCTCCCTGACAACATCAAGATGGATATGTCCTATAATGACTTTATGGATCATAAAAGAAAGAATAAAGGACAAGGGAGACATTATGAGCAAAGAAGAACAACAGTTCAAGGGGATTTGTATCAAGCTGTCAACAAGGTTATACTTCCACACTATGACGGGAGTGATAACAGTTCAGCTCGAGCTTGGATACAGAAGCTGGATAACTATCTAGCTCCCAAACCCATGGCAGAAGAGGAGGCGATTAAGTTCGCTACGCTACACCTTGATGGGGTGGCGCACGAGTGGTGGTAGCATGGCCTAGTCACCTTGGGTCATCGGTCTATCACAACTTATGATGAGTTCACCAATAGGCTCATCGAAAGATTTGAGAAAAAAGATCTTGAAATACATGTCAAAGAATTGGCTCAGTTGAGGCAGTATGGCACAGTTGATGGCTACATAGCTGAGTTCCAGAGACTCTCAGTAATGGTCACTGGAATCACGGAGAGGCGGTTGGTGATCCTTTTCAGTGAAGGATTGTTGGAACCACTCAAGGGATGGATTAAAGCTTTTGATCCACCCTCCCTACAGGAGGCCATGAAGAAGGCAAGAAACATGGAGTGGGCAACTCCTAAGGCAAAGTTTCAACCCAGGCCATCCTTTCACAAAGGGGATAAAGGGAAAAGACCTCATCAAAGACCTCCTTTGAGACTTCAGCACAAGGAGTTCAAACAGCATAATCCTCATGTCACAAGACTGGATCCCGAGACACTGAACGAACTCAGAAGAAAGGGGTTATGTTTCCGGTGTAGGGAAAAATGGTCTCAAGATCATGTTTGCCCAGAGGGAGTTAAATTTAATTAGATTGAGTACTATTCAGTTGGTGAAAGTAATTCTGATTTTTCAGACCAGCAATCTGATTTTGAAGATAGCGAAGTGGAAAGAGCTCCAGAAGAGTCCGAAGATGAGAAGGAAAGTGGAGGCATTTTGGCTCAACTTTCGAGCTTCCAAAGGAATGAATCCTTCAAAGTTCGAGGGATGATTAAGGGGCAGCGAATAGTTGCTTTGATCGACACTGGAGCAACACATAACTTCATTGATGAAGTTGTGGTGGCAAAGAAGGGGCTGCAAACAGAAGAGTTTGAAGGCTTCAAGGTCATGGTTGCTGATGGGTTCCACATCTCATGCACCAAGAAGATCTCAAACATGACTATGCAATTGGGGAACTACGAAGTCAAGGATGACTTCTATGTAGTCAACATTGGAGATACGGATGCCGTTCTAGGCATTCAATGGCTGCGTTCACTTGGAGAGATCTCCTTAAATCTGCAAACTATGGAGCTTAAGTTTCAATCCGATGGGAAGAGGATAGTACTAAGAGGAATGTCCAATGGGGGTCCTTGGGTTGTGTCATTCAAAAGAATGGCAAGGCTGATCCGTCATGATCAAGCTGAGTGGGTTGCAGAATGCATGATCCTTCCTGCTAGTCCGGTTGAGACTAAAAGAGACTATCCTTCTGATGTTCAGTCTCTACTCACAAAGAAGAGCAAGGTATTTGCTGATTTGCCCCCTGGACCACCACCTGAACGGGGTTCGGAACATATCATAGAGCTCAAGGAAAGAGCTAAACCAGTTATTACAACTCCATATCGGTACCCCAAGAAGCAGAAGGATGAGAATGAGAAAAACATTCAGGAACTCTTGGAGATGGGCTTCATTCGCCCAAGCAAGAGCCCCTTTGCTTCAGCAGTGGTTCTTGTGAAGAAGAAGGATGGTACCATGCGCATGTATGTGGACTATCGTGCTTTGAATCAAAGCACCATCAAAAACCGATACCCCATTCCAAGGATAGATGAGCTACATGGAACCAAGTTCTTTTCGAAGATCGATTTGAGATCGGGCTACCACCAGATCAGGATGAGGGGATCAGATGTTGAGAAAACAGCCTTTAGATGTCACTATGGCCACTTCGATTTTCTAGTCATGCCATTTGGGTTGACTAATGCTCCTGCTACTTTCCAGTCTTGCATGAACAGAGTTTTTCAGAAACAACTGAGGAAGTTTGTATTGATATTTTTTGATGATATACTGATTTTCAGCAAGACCTAGGATGAACATCTCAAGCACTTGGAGGAAGTGCTTAGCATCTTAGAATCGAAGAATTTGTTCGCCAAAGCATCCAAATGTGAATTTGGAATGGAGGAGTTACTGTACCACGGCCACATAATCAGTGCTGAGGGAGTGAAGGTGGATCCTGAAAAGATCAAGGCAGTTGTGGATTGGCCACCTCCTGAGAACTTGACTCAATTGAAAGGATTCTTGGGTCTTTGTGGTTTTTACAGAAGATTTGTGAAGGGGTATTCACAGAATGGTGCTCCTCTGACTGATCTCACGGAAAAGGGGGCCTTTTGTTGGTCAGAAAAGGCTCAATCTACTTTTGATAAGTTTAAGAGGATTATGAGCTCTTGTCCGGTTTTGGCTATTCCGGATTTCTCCAAGCCTTTCGAGCTACAGTGTGATGCATCCGGTGAAGGAGTTGGGGCTGTTTTGATGCAAAACAAACATCCCATAGTGTTTGAGAGTAGGAAGTTGAGAGGTGTTGAAAGAACCTACTCCATTTATGACAAGGAAATGCTTGCCATTATGCATGCATTAGCTAAGTTCATACAGTATTTGGTGGGAAACAAGTTTGTGGTCAAGACTGACCATAATAGTCTCAAACACTTCATGCATCAGAAGGATCTGAACGAGAGGCAACAAAAGTGGGTGAGTAAGCTTCAAGCTTACGACTTTGACATTGAGTATGTCAAAGGGAAAAATAACATTGTGGCTGATGCTCTGTCTAGAAGACCCCATTTGAGCTCTTTGTGTGAGCTTACCACTGATTGGAGGGACATGTTGCTTGCTGATTATGCCAAAAATCAGTTTGCAACCAGCATCATTGAGGGTACTTTTCATGACGAAAGGTACAGGGTGATTGAAGGGTTGATACACTACAAGGGTAGAATCTTTGTAGTGGCTGATTCTAAGCTCAGAAAGAAGATTCTGTTGACATTTCATGACATTCCGCTTGCTGGTCACCAAGGATTCTTTAAGACATATAGGCAGATCTGGGAAAGATTTTCTTGGAAAGAGTTGAAAGGAGAAGTTCAACGCTACATTCAGGAGTGTCCCATTTGTCAAATGAACAAGAATGAGCATACTCTACCAGCTGGTTTGCTGCAACCTTTTCCTATTCCCAATCAAAAATGGGAAAGCATATCAATGGATTTCATCACAGGGTTGCCCAAGGTCCAAGGGAAGGATTGTATCTATGTTGTAGTGGACAGATTAACCAAATTTGCTCACTTCTTCGCCATTACCAGCTCCTTTTCAGCAGCCCAAGTTGCAGATCTGTTTTTTCATGAGGTGTTTAGGTTACATGGGCTGCCAAAAACATTGTGAGTGATAGGGACAGCAAGTTCCTAAGCACTTTTTGGCAAGAGGTCTTCAGAATGAGTGGTACTGTGCTTACTCCAAGCACTAGTTATCACTCCCAAACAGATGGACAAACGGAAATAGTGAACAAGTGGTTGGAAGGCAATTTGAGAAACTATGTTTCCGAGCAGCAAAGAGCATGGGTGAAGTGGCTTCACATAGGCGAATACTGCTATAATTCTTCTTTTCATATGTCGATAAAGATGTCACCTTTCTTGGCTCTTTATGGTTATGAACCCCCTAGCTTTGCTGATTTGGTGTTTGGTGATAGCAAAGCTCCTCAAGCCAAGGACTTATTGCAGCAGAGTCAAGATATCATGAGATCATTGAAGAGCAATCTTCAGATTTCACAGAATCAGCAGAAGATGTATGCTGATCAGAGGCGTGTTGAGCGCTCTTTCGAAGTTGGGGATATGGTTTATCTCAGACTACAGCCTTACAGACAGTCTACTCTCAAGAAGAGTGGAGTTGAGAAGCTCAAACCTCGCTTCTATGGGCCGTTCAAGGTTATCAAAAGGGTGAGAGCAGTAGCGTATGAGTTGGAGCTACCTTCAAGTAGCAAAGTGCACAATGTCTTCCACGTGTCTCACCTCAAGAAGGCGCTTGGACATAACGTTGTTGCTGCATCACAGTTGCCTCCTTTGGATGAGGAAGGACAGTTGGTTTTAATTCCAGAGGAGATTCTTGATTCTCGAGAGCATTCTTTGAGGAAAAGAACAATCAGAGAATACTTGGTGAAGTGGAAAAATTTGCCTATGGAGGATGCAACTTGGGAGAACGAGGAGATTTTGCAGCATCCAGGTTTGCGATTGCTTGAGGACAAGCAATCTTGGGGAGGGCGGACTGTAATGTCCCCTTCTCAGGCATGACCTTTCCATGTGACTGTTGGCCTATTCCGGAGACCCGTAGGCTACTCGGAGGGTAAAATTAGGGTTTCTTGTTTTGAAGGATGCTCTTGCTCGGGGTTGGTTGATTCAATGGCGGATTCTTTCTGGGTTTTCAGAGACCTTCGCAGTGATATGTTCTTCTCGGCATTCTGAGCATCTTCAGGAATTTATTATTTTTAGTAAATTCTATTTATGGCAGTGTTCCTGTTGGTTTCGGCATGGTTGACTTTCTACTTCAGACTGATCAGTTGGCTTGCTCATTTATGGCTTCGGGGCACAATTGGAGAGATAAGTCGAGCTATTTAATTAAAGTCATGTTTTAATGTTATATTTTAACGTTGACCCCCTTGGCCTAGCTTCTTCACTTTAAGTCTTTTTAAAAGATGTTCTTTATGGGTGGCGCTTCATTGAAGGGAAATAATTATATTTCTTATTAAGAAGCTTAATCCAAGCTTAAAGTGGACGCCAATATTAAAGAGATGAATTTATTTAAAAAAAAGTCAAAATTGGAGCTTTGAAGAAAGGGACGCCATCTATTGGAGGATTAGGGTTTGACTCTGAAAGGAAGATAAGGGTTTCGAGAAGGTCAACGGAAAATTATATAAGGAAGCCTCTGGTTCTCTTTTCATCATCTTTTGTCTACAGGAATGTTATGCTGCCGGATTGGCTTTGGGATTGCTTCGAGGAATGTACGCCTCCTAGCTTGGCATTGCTTTTCGCTTGAAAGATAGCGACTAGTGGTGAGATAGGGTAGATTGAATGCTTTATTGTGAGATTTCTGCATTTTAGTCTTTGTGAGGTATTGTAAATCAGTTTTATGCATATTAGTGGTTTTCTGGAGTTGCACATTCATTGTAGCAGATTGTCGTTTTTCTTCATAAACCAAAAAATACAAAAAGAGTGCTTCTGGGTATTGTTTCATTCTGTTTGTTTGTAAGGGGCGACCCATTTTCCAAAGTTGTAGAATTTTATTTGAAGGCTGTGATTTTTAAATGCAAATAGCCCCTCTTGCTGGGCCGTACCATCTAGATCTGCCTTGGGATTCGTGCATTAATTAAATAGGGACTTTTGGTCAGTTTTCAGTGTTCCAGTTTGGTCGCCATCATCTTAGGATCATATTGCATTTCGTCTTGTGGAATTTGGTTGAGTTTGGAGTGAGTTGTGAGTGAATTTGTGAGTAACAGGGCTGCTGTTCATGCAAGCAGAAATCTGGACTGTCATAAATCAGATTATCAGGTTGGCCTTAATAGTAGAGTTTCTGATCAAAGCTTTATTAATCATTGAAGGAAATTCAATAGATATATTGTTGCAGCTCTATTTACATTTGATTCACATTGATAGCAAGGTATTATCTTTCATATTGTAAGCTGAAAGTAGTACTGACAGCAGTTGTTATTCTTGCTTATCATAATTTGTAATGCTCAACTTTACATTCCGTAATTGCAATTGTATTTCCTTTACCTCCGCCCTATGGTAGCTCCTTTCCCACTCCGGGTTAGAAAGCACATTCTGGGTGTCGAGTACTTTCAGCATTCTAGATTGTTTCTCTTCAAAGCACTGTAATTCTTAGCACTCCGCCATATGGTCGCCTCAACTCCATACTGGATTGAGTAGCACATACTTGGTGTTGAGTTCCCTTTCAGTACTTGTAGTGGTAGAAGATCCTCTGACCATATGCTCGCCATCATCGGCGCCATTCTTGGTTAGAGTTCCTTCCAGCTCTGTTTCTGCATTCAGATCCTCTGACCAATGCTCACACCTTGCCCTCATCACGATCCTGGTGTACATTCTGGTTAGAGTTGCTTCAGCATCGTTTTGGTTTAGAGCTAACCTGAACGGGTGCGTTTTGTTTGTAAATTGTTATTAAAAAAACGAAAAAATTTGGCTCGGAATACTTCACTATAAGCCTGATATGCAATAGCCTCCTTAAACTATGAATGTACTATGAAATACCTTGTTGGCGTAACAACTAGCACCTCTGGAGTAAGAGTTGGTACGAACAACTATGCACACTACGCCATGAGTGCTCTTCAAATTAGGAGGGGAAGCTCCCTCGTAGTGCTTGACAAAAATAGTTGTAAAGGGAAATAAACTAAACTACATCCTGTCTTTTTGTTTCAGCTGTAGAGGTACAAGGCTTTCTCGAAAACTATACGTTGCAGCTGAGTATTTTCTGGTTTTGCAGATTTACTAACTACAACTAAACTTAATTACTTAAATTCTATCCAGTCTCCTCAAGAAAACAGAGCATGGGGAAACCGAGCAAGGTTTGACTATCAGACAATAAACGAGTATAGATTCTCAACTTGAAGGCAAGGTGGCACATCTATCAGCTCAATCTAAGCAAGTTTATTGGTAACAACATCACACGATAAACTGAATACGGATTCTCTACTTGAAGGCAAGGTGGCACGACTATCGGCTCAATCCGAATAAGTTTATTATTCACAACAACACACGATAAACAAGTGCAGATTCTCTACTTGAAGGCAAGGTGGCACAACTATCATCTCAATCTGAACAAGTTTACTGCACACAAAACATATTTATCTAAACTAAGGAAAGAATTCACCATTATAATTGCATGAAACCCTATGTGGCATAACAATTCATCATAATAGTAAAGACGCATGAACAAATACCAAAAGAGCAATATTGAAGGCAAGGTAGGCACAACATATATTTCTCTCTCGTGCAAAAGTAATTTACAAATGAGCAAAATCTCTTATTTATATACATCAAGGTGTAGGGAACCCTAAAATCACCTTGAGTCAACTACAGTCTTGCAATGCATGCAAGATTTATTGCTAAGCCCTAATAAAACAAACTATACAGTTAACTGGAAAAATACAATCAGTTAACCGAAACATCTAATTTAAAAATGGACAATTGTGCAAGCATACACGTCCTTATTGAAAGCGAGTTAACTGGAACACTACCATTAGTTAACGAAAAACCCTAAATGTAACTCCAAGTGTGTAAAGCTACTCTCAGAATAGATATGCATGAGACGAGACAGCGAGTTAACTTGAGAAGGTAACGCCAAGTTTAACTCCTGTGTGTAATGTCTATCCTGAGAGGTGGGAACTGAAGTTTACTGTCCGTGATCTCGAGCAATCAATCCCTCAACGAGATTGTTAACTGCATCACTATCTGGAGCTATGAGACTCTATCAAAGAATGCTATGTCGGTGCAGCATATCCTCACTAGCTGTGATCTGAGACTGAAGTTCACCTCTGCTCCTTGTTGCCTCATCGAACAATGCTGACATGACTGTAAGCTGAGTAACCTTACAGCCAACGGTCTCCCCATTGAAAATGGTATGAATGAGTGCCTGAAGCTCTGATTGAACATCGGTAAGCTGAACATAGGCACCACCCTCAATCTGATATCGACACGGTAAGCGAGAAACTAAAGTTCTCACAGACCGGAGTGCACTAGTAACGTGCTCTCTACTCTCAGCTAGTTCTGACGCCAAAGTCTCCTCTATCTTTGCCTTGAAAACCAATTGTGTTTTCGAAGAGTAGATAGCTTCCCTATCCTCTGCATCTGTGACTGCATCATATGCCACACTCAGGTGAGCAATCATAATCTCATCCCGGGGTTTATTAATCGCCATATCTCGCTCATCCTGAAGAGGAATACGGAGCTCTCGTGCATTGTAGCGCAACTAATATAACTTTGTGAGCATAGCACGGCCTCTAGCAACGAACTCCTCCGATTCATCCAAACGCTTGCCATATGCAACTAAGTGAGTAAGTTGACTTTGCTCTACGAAAGGCTCAAGCATCGACGGGAGTGTGTTAATGGCATCTGGTCTATGCACTTGAAATATTCCGAGCCAAATTTTTTCGATTTTTACAATTTCAAATTACAAACAATGCACCCGTTAAGGTTAGATGATAAACCCTAACGTACTGAAGCAACTCTAACCAGTATGTACACCAGGATCCCGATGCGGGCAAGGTGTGAGCATTGGTCAGAGGATCTCTACTCTAAATGCTGAAAGGGAACTCAACGTCAAGTATGTGCTACCCAATCCAAGGCGGAGTGAGGGGCGACCATATGACGGAGTGATTACAGAATTCAATGCTTGAAAAGAAATGCTGAAACTGGAAATACTCAACACCCAGAATGTGCTTGCTAACCCAAGATGGGAAAGTAGCTACCATAGGGCGGAGATTTATCTATTACAAACTTCAAATGAAATGGAGCATTACAAAACAGAATTGAACAAGCTTAAGAATCACTGCCAGTACTACTGTCAGTTTACAGAGTGAAGATCATACGCCTGTCAAGAGGTTAGAACTGGAAATATTAACCATTACAATACAATAATAACCTCCTTGGCTTGATTCAAAATGCCACATCAAATTCTCACAATGAATTGGAATTAATACTTTTGTTTTCTTTTGTTTCCATAAATCTGTATTTTGCAGTTAAACCAGCAGCCTGTGAAACTATTCAAATGCTCATATCTCCCTAGTAACTTGCTCAAATGACATGATTTCTGTTGCACAACAATCCTAGCATGATGGCGCTCAAACTAATATCAGAAAACAGACTCAAAGTGCCTCTAATGATTAATGCACAAATCCCAAGGCAAGCAAATGGTACGGCCCAGCTGAGAAAGTCGATTTCCTTTTAAAAATTAATGCATTCACTAAAAAATCTGCAAACTTGGAAACTAAGGCGCCTAGGTCTAACAAAGAGAATGGGTTAATACCCAGATGCAATATTTTTGTCTTTTTTGAGATATGAATAAAACTTGAAATCTGCTGTCTAAAACAATGCAATATGCTGAAACCACTAAATGCCAAAACAGATCTAAGAATGCAACAAGCGGAATACGATGCACAAACTAAATGCAACTCACAAGTAGACTGAATCACCACTAGTTGTTGTCTTGCAAACAAGAAGCGATGCCCGAGCTAGGAGGCCTTCATTCCTCGAAGCAGTTCCAGAGCCAATCCGGCAGCATAACAGTATGGTAGACAAAAGATGATGAAATGATGCTCAAGTCTCCTTTTTATAAGTTTCGGTTGACTTCTCGAAACCCTAAAATCCAACTCAATGACCAAACCCTAGCTCTTTCTTCAAGATGGCGTCCTTTTCCCTTTTAGCTCAATATTCATATTTTAATTAAAATCAACACCTTGATAAATGCGCCCAAATTAACTTGTTTTGACTTTGGAAAATTCATCAAAAATTAAATATATCCTTAATGATGGCGCCACCCTTCAAGTCCACCTTTTAAAATAACATTAAGTCATTTGACTAGGCCAAGGTGATAAAATAACATTTAAATTATAATGTTATTTTTAAGTGAAATGAGCTCAACTCCCCAAAACTGCATTCTGAAGCCCGAAACTGAATACGCCACTTGAGTCAACTGAAGGGGAAGGTCAACTGCCTGAGACCATCCTGTTTACTGCCAAAAATAGAATTTACTAAAAATAGTAAATTCCTGGAAATGCTCAGAATTCCGAGATGAACACACCACTGCGAAGCTCTCTGAAAACCCAGAAAGAATCCGCCATTGAATCTACCAACTTCGAGCAATGACATCCTCAAAAATAGGAAACCCTAATTTTACCTTCCGACTAGCCTTCGGGTTTCCAGAAAAAGGCCAACGGTCACAGGAACGATCAGGTTTGAGAAGGGGACATTACAGTCCGCCCTCCCCAAGATTGCTTGTCCTCAAGCAATCGCAAACCAGGATGCTGCAATATCTCTCACTTTCCCAAGTCGCGTCCTCCATAGGCAGGTTCTTCCACTTCACTAGGTATTCTCTGATGGTTCTTTTCTTCAAAGAACGTTCTCTGAAGTCAAATATCTCCTCTGGAATTAGAACCAACTGTCCCTCTTCATCCAACGGTGGCAACTGTGATGAAGCAACCACATTATGTCCAAGTGGCTTCTTGAGGCGAGACACGTGGAAGACGTTATGCACTCTGCTATCTGAAGGTAGCTCTAATTTTTAAGCTACTGCCCCAACTTTTCTGATGACCCTAAATGGCCCATAGAAGCGAGGTTTGAGCTTCTCAGCTCCACTCTTCTTGAGAGTAGACTGTCTATAAGGTTGTAAACGAAGATATACCATATCCCCAACCTCGAAAGAACGCTCAACACGCTTCTGATCAACATACAACTTCTGCTGATTTTGTGCAATCTGCAAATTATCCTTCAAGGATTTCATTATGTCTTGACTATGCTGCAACAAATCCTTGGCTAGGGGTGCTTTGCTGTCACCAAACACCAAATCTGCAAAACTAGGTGCTTCATACCCATAAAGTGCCAAGAAAGGAGACATCTTAATCGACATATGGAAAGAAGAATTGTAGCAGTACTCGCCTATATGCAGCCACTTAACCCATGCTCTCTGCTGCTCTGCCACATAGTTTCTCTTGTAGCCTTCCAACCACTTGTTCACTACTTCTGTTTGTCCATCAGTTTGGGGGTGATAACTAGTGCTTGGAGTGAGCACCGTACCACTCATTCTGAAAACTTCTTGCCAAAACGTACTTAGGAACTTGCTGTCCCTATCACTCACAATGTTCTTTGGCAACCCATGCAGCCTAAACACCTCTCGAAAGAACAAATCTGCAACTTGGGCTGCAGAAAAAGTGCTGGTAATGGCGAAGAAATGAGCAAATTTGGTTAATCTGTCAACTACTACGTAAATACAATCCTTCCCTTGGGCCTTGGGCAACCCAGTGATGAAGTCCATCGAAATGCTTTCCCATTTTTGATTGGGAATTGGAAGTGGTTGCAGCAAACCGGCTGGTAAGGTATGCTCATTTTTATTCACTTGACAAACAGGACACTCCTGAATGTAGCGTTGTACTTCTCCTTTCAATCCTTTCCAAGAAAACCTTTCTCGGATCTGCCTATATGTCTTGAAAAAACCTTGGTGACCAGCAACTGGAATATCATGGAAAGTCAAAAGAATCTTCTTCTTAAGCTTAGAATCAGCCACCAGAAAGATTCTTCCCTTATAATGTATCAATCCCTCAACCACCTTGTACCTTTCATCATGAAAAGTACCCTCAAGAATGCTGGTTGCAAACTGATTTTTGGCATAATCAGCAAGCAACAAGTCTCTCCAATCTGCAGTAAGCTCACACAATGAGCTAAGATGAGGTCTCCTTGACAACGCATCAGCCACGATATTATTTTTCCCTTTGACATATTCAATGTCAAAGTCGTAAGCTTGAAGCTTACTCACCCATTTCTGTTGCCTCTCATTTAGGTCCTTCTGGTGCATGAAATGCTTGAGGCTATTGTGGTCAGTCTTAACCACGAATTTGTTCCCCACCAAGTACTGCCTGAACTTGGCTAATGCATGCATAATGGCAAGCATTTCTTTGTCATAAATTGAATATGTCCTTTCGACACCCCGTAATTTTCTGCTCTCAAACACTAGAGGGTGTTTGCCTTGCATCAGGACAGCCCCAACTCTTTCACCTGATGCATCACACTACAGCTCGAATGGCTTGGAGAAATCCGGAATAGCCAAAACTGGACACGAGCTCATGATCCTCTTGAACTTGTCAAAAACAATTTGAGCCTTTTCTGACCAAACAAAGGCTCCCTTTTTGGTGAGATCAGTAAGGGGAGCAGCATTCTGTGAATACCCCTTTACGAATCTCCGATAAAATCCACAAAGACCCAGAAAACCTTTCAACTGAGTCAAGTTCTCAGGAGGTGGCCAATCAACTACTGCTTTAATCTTTTCCGGATCCACCTTCACTCCCTCAGCACTGATTATGTGGCCAAGGTACAGCAACTCCTCCATTCCAAATTCACATTTGGAAGCTTTTGCAAACAAACTCTCAGACTCCAGGATACTAAGCACTTCCTCCAAGTGCTTGAGATGATCTTCCCAAGTCTTGCTGTAAATCAGAATGTCATCAAAAAATATCAACACAAATCTCCTTAACTGATTCTGAAAAACACGGTTCATGCAAGACTGAAAGGTAGCCGGAGCGTTAGTCAACCCAAATGGCATGACTAAGAATTCGAAATGGCCATAGTGACACCTGAAAGCTGTCTTCTCCACATCAGATCCCCTCATCCGAATCTGATGGTAACCCGATCTCAAATCTATCTTTGAGAAGAACTTGGCCCCATGTAGCTCATCAATGAGCTCATCTATTCTGGGAATGGGGTATCTGTTCTTGATGGTGCTTTGATTCAAAGCACGATAGTCCACGCACATGCGCATGGTACCATCCTTCTTCTTCACAAGAACCATTGCCGATGCAAAGGGGCTCTTGCTTGGGCGTATGAAACCCATCTCCAAGAGTTCCTGAATATTCTTCTCGATCTCATCCTTTTGCCTCTTCGGATACCGATATGGAGTTGTGATCACCGGTTTAGCCCCTTCCTTGAGCTCTATGATGTGTTCTGAACCCCGTTCAGGTGGTGGTCCAGGAGGCAAATCTGCAAAGACTTTGCTCTTCTTCGTGAGTAGTGACTGGATATTAGGAGGATGGTCACGTTTAGTCTCAACCGGACTAGCAGGGAGGATCATGCATTCTGCAACCCACTCAGCTTGATCGTGACGGATCAGCTTTGCCATTCTTTTGAATGACACAACCCGAGGGCCCCCATTGGACATTCCTCTCAGAACTATTTTCTTCCCATCGGATTGAAACTTCAGCTCCATAGTCTGCAGATTCAAGGAGATCTCCCCAAGAGAACGCAACCATTGAATGCCTAGGACGGCATCAGTATCTCCAATGTGAACTACATAGAAGTCATCCTTGACTTCGTAGTTTCCCAATTGCATGGTCATGTTCGAGATTTTCTTTGTGCAAGAGATATGAAATCCATCGGCAACCATGACCTTGAACCCTTCAAACTCCTCTGTTTGCAGCCCCTTCTTGGCTACCACAACTTCATCAATGAAGTTATGTGTTGCTCCAGTGTCGATCAAGGCAACGATTCGCTGCCCTTTGACCATCCCTCGAACCTTGAATGATTCGTTTCTTTGGAAGCTAGAAAGCTGAGCTAAGACTCCTCCACTTTCCTTCTCATTTTCAGATTCTTCTGGAGCTTTTTCTACTTCACTTTCTTCAAAATCAGATTGCTGGTCGGAAAAATCAGAACTACTTTCACCAGCAGAATAGTACTCAATCTGATTGAACTTAACCCCTTTAGGGCAAACATGATCTTGAGACCACTTTTCCCTACACCGGAAACACAACCCTTTTCTTCTGAGTTCATTCAGGGTTTCAGGATCCAACCTTGGTGACATGGGAATGGTGATTTTTAAACTCCTTGTGCTGGGGTCTCAAAGGAGGTCTATGCTGAGGCTTTTTCCCTTTATCCCTTTTCTGAAAGGGGAAATTGGACTGAAATTTTGCCTTAGGAGCAGCCCACTCCATGTTTCTCGCCTTCTTCATGGCCTCTTGCAGGGTTGGTGGATCAAAGGCTTTAATCCAACCTTTGAGAGGTTCTGTCAAACCTTCACTGAAAAGAGTCACCAATCTCCTTTCCGTGATTCCAGTCACCATGACTGAGAGTCTCTGAAACTCGGCAATGTAGGCATCAACTGTGCCATACTGTCTCAATTGTGCAAGTTCTCTGAAATGAATCTCAGGATCCTTTTTCTCAAACCTCTCGATGAGCCTAGTGGTGAACTCATCATAAGTTGTGATAGACCGATGACCCAGAGTAACTAGGCCATGGTACCACCATTCATGCGCCACCCCATCAAGGTGTAGCGTAGCGAACTTGATCGCCTCCTCTTCCGCCATAGGTCTGAGAGCTAGATAGTTATCCAGCTTCTGTATCCAAGCTCGAGCTGAACTGGTATCACTCCCGTCAAAGTGTGGAAGTGTCACCTTGTTGACAGCTTGGTACAAGTCTCCTTGATTTGATGGTCTTCTTTGATCATAGTGTCTCCCTTGTCCTTTGTTTTTCCTTTTATGATCCATGAAATCGTTATAGGACATATCCATCCTGATGTCGGCAGGTAGAGAGTCATACTCTGCACGACCCAGTCTCAACTGCTCCACGAATGAAGTATTCTCTTTAGGATCTGGCTGAGTGTTTACAGGAGCCAAAAAGGTGGGTTTGAATGGCCTGGAAGAAATGTAAGTGTTGTTTGACACTGTCCGAGCTGCATGCTCATCATGCTGGTTGGAAGCACTATACTCCCCTCTGTGGCCTGAGTTGTTCTGTGGAGTGGTGTTTTGACCCACTTTCCCCATCATGAGAGATACCATGTCCATCAAGGTATCCATCTTTCTTTCAGATCTCTTCCCGGGACTCGTAGATCTGTCTCTTCCTTTCCCACTGTCATCTCTGTTGTTGGTAAACCTCTCGTTACCCCCAACTGATCTTTCACCCTCTGCCATATCTGATTCCTGAGAAGACTCCCAATGAGCCCTCAAGACTTCTGAAGCTGTCTGACCCTCTGGGGCCTGATAAAGCTGGAACTGTTTTCCAACCTTCTTGTCTTCCCTTGCAATGTACCTCTTTTCTCTGTCACTCATAGACAAAATGATCACAGGATGGCAAGATCTTGGCTCTGATACCACTGAAATATTCCGAGCCAAATTTTTTCGATTTTTACAATTTCAAATTACAAACAATGCACCCGTTAAGGTTAGATGATAAACCCAAACGTACTGAAGCAACTCTAACCAGTATGTACACCAGGATCCCGATGCGGGCAAGGTGTGAGCATTGGTCAGAGGATCTCTACTCTAAATGCTGAAAGGGAACTCAACGTCAAGTATGTGCTACCCAATCCAAGGCGGAGTGAGGGGCGACCTTATGACGGAGTGATTACAGAATTCAATGCTTGAAAAGAAATGCTGAAACTGGAAATACTCAACACCCAGAATGTGCTTGCTAACCCAAGATGGGAAAGTAGCTACCATAGGGCGGAGATTTATCTATTACAAACTTCAAATGAAATGGAGCATTACAAAACAGAATTGAACAAGCTTAAGAATCACTGCCAGTACTACTGTCAGTTTACAGAGTGAAGATCATACGCCTGTCAAGAGGTTAGAACTGGAAATATTAACCATTACAATACAATAATAACCTCCTTGGCTTGATTCAAAATGCCACATCAAATTCTCACAATGAATTGGAATTAATACTTCTGTTTTCTTTTGTTTCCATAAATCTGTATTTTGCAGTTAAACCAGCAGCCTGTGAAACTATTCAAATGCTCATAACTCCCTAGTAACTTGCTCAAATGACATGATTTCTGTTGCACAACAATCCTAGCATGATGGCGCTCAAACTAATATCAGAAAACAGACTCAAAGTGCCTCTAATGATTAATGCACAAATCCCAAGGCAAGCAAATGGTACGGCCCAGCTGAGAAAGTCGATTTCCTTTTAAAAATTAATGCATTCACTAAAAAATCTGCAAACTTGGAAACTAAGGCGCCTAGGTCTAACAAAGAGAATGGGTTAATACCCAGATGCAATATTTTTGTCTTTTTTGAGATATGAATAAAACTTGAAATCTGCTGTCTAAAACAATGCAATATGCTGAAACCACTAAATGCCAAAACAGATCTAAGAATGCAACAAGCGGAATACGATGCACAAACTAAATGCAACTCACAAGTAGACTGAATCACCACTAGTTGTTGTCTTGCAAACAAGAAGCGATGCCCGAGCTAGGAGGCCTTCATTCCTCGAAGCAGTTCCAGAGCCAATCCGGCAGCATAACAGTATGGTAGACAAAAGATGATGAAATGATGCTCAAGTCTCCTTTTTATAAGTTTCGGTTGACTTCTCGAAACCCTAAAATCCAACTCAATGACCAAACCCTAGCTCTTTCTTCAAGATGGCGTCCTTTTCCCTTTTAGCTCAATATTCATATTTTAATTAAAATCAACACCTTGATAAATGCGCCCAAATTAACTTGTTTTGACTTTGGAAAATTCATCAAAAATTAAATATATCCTTAATGATGGCGCCACCCTTCAAGTCCACCTTTTAAAATAACATTAAGTCATTTGACTAGGCCAAGGTGATAAAATAACATTTAAATTATAATGTTATTTTTTAAGTGAAATGAGCTCAACTCCCCAAAACTGCATTCTGAAGCCCGAAACTGAATACGCCACTTGAGTCAACTGAAGGGGAAGGTCAACTGCCTGAGACCATCCTGTTTACTGCCAAAAATAGAATTTACTAAAAATAGTAAATTCCTGGAAATGCCCAGAATGCCGAGATGAACACACCACTGCGAAGCTCTCTGAAAACCCAGAAAGAATCCGCCATTGAATCCACCAACTTCGAGCAATGACATCCTCAAAAATAGGAAACCCTAATTTTACCTTCCGACTAGCCTTCGGGTTTCCAGAAAAAGGCCAACGGTCACAGGAACGATCAGGTTTGAGAAGGGGACATTAGGCTAGAAATATATTGACGAAGCTATCTGATTTCAGCCTTGAGGGCTGCCTTATCTTCTCCGTCCTTCAGTATTCTATCCCTGGCACTGTCTGTAGCAACCTGTAGGAGATCAACCTGAGTCTGGCGTGTGCTACGACCAAGGTTGTCTATGATAACCTCAAAATCCTGAGATTCCAACTCAGGCAAGTTCTTCCCCTGTGGAGGTACAACAGTCTCAACGACAATTTCCATGTTAGTGTTCCCCTCCACATGGACCGTGTTCTTGATCCTCTTGTCTGGCGCATCCTGGTAAATCTCAGCAAAATCGGAATGATTAAGAACATAGGATTGCTGCCTCCTCTTCCTTCCTAGCTGAGCTTTGATCCAAGATTGGTCTCGGCTAATGCTACTAGAAGGGTCTGTACTAGCAACAAGAGGTACTGACGAGAGTGAATGAGTAGAGGACCCACTGCGAGGTGGAGAGTCTAAATCCAATTGAATGAGAATTGGGGTTGGTGACTGCTCTGGAATTGGTGTAGGAACTTGAGGCTGAACCTCAGGCACTGGCGGACTCTGAACTGGCCTTTGAACTGGCTCTGTGACCGGCTGTCTGTCAGGCTCGGTGTGTGTAATAGTGGCAAGCGCCTTGCCCTTTGAATTGTTTGGCGCTTGTTCTTTCTTGGGAGGATTACTCCTCTTCTTTTGTTTAGGTTTCGACGAGGAAGGTAGTGAAGGATTCACCATTACTGGCGGCTCTGCCTTAGGCACACTTACCCTCCTTGTCTTCTTGCTGTCGAGGTAAAGTATACTGTTCTGAATAACTCTACTTGACCTCTCCTTGACCGTTGCATATTCTTTGGCGTACCAATCAACTGCTAGCAACGGTTGTGTATCAACCTGCTCTCTGAAAAACTGAGGAAGAACTTCTCCCTCATCATCTGATAAACCTCCCACATCTTCTGACAAGAAAACAAAAATCTGTGAGAGAGAGAAGTGGCCGTAACTACATCTGTGAACCTCGAAGTCATCTGCGCAATTCGCTCCGTAATCCTCCATAGAAGGGTCATGATATGTGCTTCCAGCAAGGCGAGTTATGTAATGACCTGAAAGATCATAGGCACGTGCTTCAACAAGATACTTAAGACAATATTTCTCAAGCTCTTGTCCTGCAACTTTGGCATCAATTGCCGTCTTGCACCAATACATTCCAAACTGAAAAGGAAATTTGGTAGATGGTCTGTGCCTACGGCGTAAAAGACGATGAACATCATGCATCTGTCTCAGGAACTCTTGAAAGATTGTCTTATCTGAAGGATAGCGTGGAAGCATAGCTGGATTTACTATAAATCCGTATATTCGGATGTAGGTGTATGTCGGGAATTGAATAAACCAATCTGCCCACCCATCCATCGCTGCCCTAGCAACTGCCGAGATACGAACGTGCAACTCCCGGTCCAAATTTCTCACTGTATAAGTCAGAAAAGCCTCATGAACACGCTTGAAATGACGTTCAGCCCTGGTGAACTCAAGCTGATCATAATACTGGTAGACGTTTTGAACACTGAGAATGCCCACGGTGTTTAATCCTCGAAACTGACCCTGATAAGCGATCAAGTACACGAGATATGAACACATGTGAAACTCATGGGCAACTAGGAAACCGGTGATCTGCTTGTGAAGAATATCGCTGATGAAGGATGCCCAGTCATAATGCTCCTGCCCAGAAATGATGCGACCAATAATGTAATACATCCAAGGCTGGAAAACATTCGCATGTGCTTGACCTGAGACACGATTCAAGAGTGTGATTAGTGCGTACTCATCCTTGTATTCACCACGACCCACATTGTTTGGCAATCTGTTCTTTGCTTGTTTTAACCATCTTTCTGCCATCTTCTTCTGACACTTGTCCACATCAGCATCAAATGCCTGCTCACACTACTCCATGGAAATAACCAGACTGTTCGAGTGTTGAGGAATGCCAAAACTCCTTTCAATGTCCAAAGGCTTGAGACTGCAAATGACTCGTCCATCAACTGACACTATCTCACGAGTAGTAGAATTGTAATGCTTAATACAAGCCATCACGAATTCAACAGAATGAACAGAGATAGGTGTGGAAGCGGCCTCTAGTAAGCCAGACTGCTCAATATTTTGAATAATCGAAGCTCTGATCTTAACTAGATCTAGAACTACTTCTGGCAACACTTTTTGAAGATCTGTCTCAACCATCCTGAGGAAGTCATGAGTAAGGACTGTTTTGATCCTGTATTCGAGCTGAGTGAACTGCATTCTGAAAAATTCGCTTGTTGACTCTGAACTCGACTATGTTTTGACAGGATTTCTGGAAAGCTAAAAATACCCTGCGAGAGTTAAAAATAGTCTTTCGAAGAGTTATTTTCGGCGAAAAATCTGAGATATGGGTTTTGTCCAGGAAAGGATTCTAAAGCAACCCAGAACGTCAGATATGCGAAAATATGACTTCTACTCAATCGTACAAAGAATTTTCAGTTGAGAAAATTAGAAACTCAAGAACGAATGTTCTGAAGTTAAAAATTCCTGAAAAATCAAGCGCACGAGTTTAACTCGAAGAAATTATATGAAAATGATCCAGATGTTTAAACTTGTCGAATTTGCCAATTTCAGGAACATGCGAATTGCAATCTGAGAGAAATCTGAGAATCAAGGAGGAAAAAGACGTTTTTTGTATGCTCTTCTTTAATGAAAATCGCCCTTGAATTCTTCAAATTGTTGACAATTGTGAACTTTTAACCTGCAAAAAGATTTGTTAGATAAAATCGCCTTTTATTGTTGATGAGGAATTCGCCTTTACTCTGCAAGAATTTTCCTTTGCTTGAGAAAAACGTATTTTCCTTGAAGTTGCGCCTTTGTTCTTGAGAAATACGAACTTGCCTTTTGAAGAAAATACAAATTTCTCGAAGAAACGCCTTTGCCTTGAGAAATACGATTTTTGCCTTTCAAAATATGAATCTCTTTGAAAAATACGAATTTCTCTTGAAGACTGAATTTCGCTTAAGAAATATGAATTTATCTAGAGCTTTGTGAATAATAAATGAAGGTGTCATGCTTAAATAAGAAGAAATTCGCACCAACTAGTGAACTGCAAGAATTAAAACCCTGATTGAAATAGAAGCCTTCCAATTGGTCCCTTTTCAGTTTCACTGCCACTGACTCGGAGTTTGAATTTAAATAAATAATAAAATATTCATTATGCACTAACAAAGGCGCCAAAAATAGAAAATTCAGTTGACAATTTGAATGAAGCTTTGAGATTCACCGTTAGACTTCACTGATTCCGAAAAGTCATCATCTGAGCTCATAGGCGTCCATTTGCTCAAGATATTGCACTTTTTATTAACTTCCTATTTTATAGTTGACGGCAAAGTTACGATTGGCCAACTTCAACACTGATTTCTGAGTGACTGGATGATGCTAAGACTGAGCCGGAGAATTCATCGGAGAGCCTATTGAACAAGGAAGAAATGTTTGCTGGGAGACACTACTGCAAAATCCATCATTTAACACTCTGAAAAATTAGGCGCCCCTGATTAAATTCATTTACGGGTTCCAGACAACCATTTCTTCAAACTGCCATCTGACACTTCAAACAGCTGCTGACGACGAACGGTGAACCCTATTCACAGGCAACCAAGCTCACTGCATGCCTGGAGACATTCTACATCCAACAACTGTACACAAGGCATCTGAAAAGTTCATTAAGGGCCTCAAAAGTAAAAGCGCCCCTGGCCTTCAGTTGCGCTGACACCATTTTGACAAAAGTTGAACTCTCAACCGGATGCCCTACTTTGACCTCTGATATCTGGAGCTGGGATAACCCGATTCAGGCACTATCTGTTTTAACTGACAGCCAGAAGGACCTACAAGAGACATGTCTAGAGGTGACGAAGCAAGAAAACTGCTTCTAAGACCTCAAAAATACAAGTGTGTATTTTATTTAAAATATATGCTCCATACTTGGCCATTTTCCGGATGTCTTCACTTTTCAACACTTCGTCAAAGACCTCACACGTACGAGCGTTTGCCAAATCCCGAAGGCTGACGGCTAGGCTTGTTGAATAGATAAAGTAATTACGCTAAAATGTCGTGAAGACTTTGAACGCGAACGACCTCATCTGACAGGCCTAAAGGCTAGGTGCCTCTGGACTGTAGAAACACAATGCAAATTTTATGCCAGTCCGCCCGCTTATTTACGTGATTGGTAGAACCTCTGCCACGATCACCTGGAACGTCGGATTAACAGGCAACTTGGTGCAATGCGAAGCTGAACTAGAGTAGTACTGATGTCAGGAAGACTTTGTCAGCAAACTGGATCATCTTAAGGGTCATTTTGACAAGCGCCCCTGAGCTATAGTTGCACTGGAAACGCAACGAAGAAGTTCAAAGATGTGAAATCTCCATTATAAGCTCATCTCCAGACGTTGACTGCCAGAGTTCTGGGACTCGGATGACTGTGTTTGATATCTCGTCGAATAAGCAGACTAGTCGAGAAGAGATTGATTGCATCAGCCACTAGAAGTACCAAGATCCACCCCCCTTTTAAGAAGGGCGCCCTCAAGCTATAGGCGCACTTTTGCTGAAAAAGGACAAATTTCTCATATGTGAAACTTTGGGAATTTCAACTTCTGTCGCCAGTTGCCGGAGTTACGGGTCTCAGAAAGCTTCGCTAGATAGCTGATCGGATAACCAGACCAATTCTGAAGAGTTTGACTGTATTTATGAGTACTTTCAACAAAATCTTGACCTTCAAAAAGAAGGGCGCCCCTGGGCTACATGTGCGCTTTTTGCTTTTCCTTGAAAAAATCTTCAAAAATTAATCATTGAAATCATCATCTCGATCACTGAAATGACCATGTGCCACGTGAAATGCTGTCGCGAGACGCTCCTCCATCGTGAAAAGCTCCGTTCTGAGTCTTCGATTCAGGTTATGATCAATAAAACTGACTTTGACTAACAAAATATTGACAAAAACTCCATGCTTGATATTGCCCAAAACTGTATTTTACATCATTTAGCAAGGTTAAGACTATTTTATGCAAAATGCCTTGATGAACCAAAAAATTTGGTTTGGGTACAACATTAGGCTCCGTCTGGTGACCATGTCGGATACCTACGGCGTAGGAGAACCTAAGAATCTTAGTGTTAAGTAGACCAGTGATTTATAATTGGGCATTGGAGTCAGGACTTTTCCCTATTCACCTAAAAACATTGGGAGTTTCCTAAAAAAAAAAAAATACCTAACCTAGAAATCACCTAAAACAAGACTACCTAAATCACCTAAAACACGACAAAACATCACGGAACGGGGAAACACAATACGACATAACGATAAAGCATAAAAATTACTTACAAAATATTTACAATATTACTCCTCCCCCGAAGGGTTGAAGTGCTTAAGATACTGCCCGCTATAAGGAAGCGGGAAGAGCCTTGCATCCTGATGCGAAAGAATATAAGTGTTCTCTCCTGCGGATTCATGAATCTGGAAGGGCCCTAACCATAAGGAATCAAATTTTCCATGCATCCCTTTTGGCTCATGCCTTTTGTCCCACAAAAGGACTTGATCTCCGACTTGAAAGTCTCTGTGACGAGCCTTCTTATCAAAAATCTTCTTCACTCTTTCTTGGTGCTGAGTGATTTTATCGACAACCTTTGTCCTCTCCTCTTGAAGTTTCATCAGGAGCAACATCCTTTTCTGAATAGGATCATTGAATTCTTCATCTTCTACTGTAGATGCCAACTGTAAAGCAGATAGCTCCAAGGTAATAGGCAGAATAGCTTCTGTACCATACAAAAGTATAAAAGGTGAGGTGCCAATAGCTCTTTTAGGAGTTATACGATCAGCCCAAAGAGCGTCGTATAACTTAGTATGCCAAGCTTGCTGATTTGACTCAACCAACTTGCGTATAATTGTGACAATGTTCTTATTAGATGATTCGGCTTGTCCATTACCCTGAGGGTAATAATCTGACGAATGTGATAGCATGATGCCGTGATCAAAACAAAAACTTAAAATCTCTTCTGACGAGAAGCAAGTTGCATTATCAGTCACAATTTTTCGAGGAGCTTTGAAGCGAGAAATGATATTCTCCTTTAGAAAGCTGCAAACCACTTCGGACGAAGCTCGTTTAGTAGGAACCGCCTCAACCCATTTTGTAAAATAATCCGTCGCTGTGAGGACATAAACATGCCCCTTACTGGAACTTGGATTGACAGGTCCTACAAAATCAATACCCCATTGTTGAAATGGAGCATCAATGATAACTGGCCTGAGTGGAAAGGATGCCAATTTCACTTTACCAGCAAACTATTGACATAACTGACATTTGTACACCCAATCATATGCGTCACGGAACATAGTTGGCCAATAAAACTGTGCCTGCAAAATCTTGAATGCAGTGACCCTCGATGAAAAGTGTCCTCCGCATGCCTGATTATGAAAAGCTTCTAACAATCTTCGCTGCTGATCCTTTCCGACACATAATAGGAAAGTTCCGTCAAGGCCACGCTTGTACAGAACGTTGTTAACAAGCACAAAATTCTGTGCTTTCAATTTCAGTGTTCTTTTCTGCTGTTTGTCCATGTGACGTGGACATTCTCCATATGTTGAATAATACCATAGAGGTGTGTACCATTCTTCCGTAGAATTAACAAGTAGGACCAAAGGAAGGTCCTCTTCAACTTCTTGTTCTGAACCAATTCCACCATTGCTCTTGAATTTGCGATCTCCATCTTCTGCCAATAACCTGCAAAGACCTTGCCCGCGAACAAGCTTGGTTGGTTTGATCTCCAGATCATATTCTTGAACTCTCGCGATCCAATTCCCTCTTTTCGTGCCCATCTCCTGTTGGGTAAGCACACTTTTGACTGTTGGATCGGTGACATACACCGTTGTATGTGAATTCAAGAGATAAAACTTGAAATTCTTGACAGCTCTGACCACAGCATAAGCGTTCTCGATTTGAGAATAATGCATCTCAGCATCTTTAAAATTAGCACTCATAAAAGCAATAGGAGATTCACCCTCCTCACTGAGCTTCTGTGTTAGAATGGCAGACAATGAATGTTCTGACGCATAACAGTAAAGAATAAAATCCTTCTGAAAGTTAGGCCGAACTAACACTGGTGCATTTGCAATAGCTTCTTTGATTTTGATAAAGGCCTGTTTGCCTTCATTCGTCCACACAAAAGTAGACGTCTTCTTCATCATTGCTGAAATCTCCTTTGTCAGCTCTGAGAAATCAGGTATGAACCTTCGGATAAAGTTAACTTTACCGAAAAAGGAATGCACCTGCGTTTTGCTTGTAGGGAGAGATAGGTTTCTGATTGAATCCACCTGATCTGGATCTATTCTAGTACCTTCTTTGGAAACGATATGGCCAAGTAACTTGCCCTCCGTCACCGCAAAGATTGTCTTCTTCGGATTCAAAGATATTTTTTGATACCTGCATCTCTCGAACACTTTCACAAGGTGTGAGAAGTGATCACTCCGTTTATCCGAGAAAACAGTTAAGTCATCAAGATAGACGACTATGATCTTATTCCTAAGATCCCCAAACGCTAAATCCATGGCTCTCTGAAAAGTAGCACCGGCGTTGATAAGGCCGAAAGGCAACCTCTCATAAGCAAACGTTCCCCACGGCGTGGTGAAAGCTGTCTTGATATGATCCTCCTTAGCCACTGCAATCTGATTGTAACCAGAAAAACCATCAAGAAGTGATAGCATTTCCGATTCGGTAACTGTCTGCAATGTATGCTCCATGATAGGTAAGGGATAGTTGTCCTTTAAGGACGATTGATTCAAATTCCTGAAATCAACGCAAATTCTGATTTCTCCATTCTTATTGCGCATAGGAACAATATTTGACACCTAGGTGGAGTGATGAATAGGAAAAATTATTCTCGAGTCGACCATCTTCTGAATTTCCGCATAAATAGTATCTTGAATTCGCGGATTATAATGTCTTTGTTTCTGCTTGAAAGGCTTAACATTAGACTTCAGCGGAATTGTGTGAGACAATTCAATGGGTGTGAAGACCTTTAAATCTTCATATGACCAGGCAAAACCATCCTTGTATTGCTTGAACAAGGCGATAAACCTCTCAGTTTCTTCAGGAGTACAACATTTGCCCAAATTCACAAGCCGAGGCTTGTCTTCAGTACCTATGTTAACTTGATTATATTCTGATGAAGTATTCACCCCTGACCTCTTCTAATCTTGAATGTAACGATCATGCCTGTCAAAAATATCCTCTAAGGATACAAAACCTTTAGGAATCTGATTTCCTTTCAACTGTATGATTCCCGATTCTATAACCTCAGATTCTTCAACAATTGACTCTCTGTGAGGAGTTGAACTCCCTTCAAAGAACAATTCTTTGTAGTTGTCTCCCATGACGAGAAATTCTTTGATATCTTCATCGTCACTAAAGACTTGCCAGTTGTCTGAATTATCAGGAATAGCTGGTCTGTAGATTAGCTCAATAGCAAATGAGTTCTGACAAAAGTCAGAGTTAGGCATAAAAAAACGGCTGAAACTGCAAGAGCATCAACTTTGCTATTGTTCATTTTTGAAATATATTTGATGTTAAATGCATCAAACCAGTTGATTGCATTCCACACCCTCTGCCTGTAGTTCTGGAGATGATTCTTTCTAACATGAAACTGCTCTTTGACCTGCTTAACGATCAATTCTGCATCTCCTTCAACTTGAAGCAGCTTGATCTCCATATCCTTCGCGTTTTTGAGACCTAACAAAAGCGCCTCATATTCAGCAGTAGTATTAGTGCAATCGAATTGCAATCTATATGCAAAAGGATATAAACGATCTCCGGGAGAGATAATCACTACTCCCGCTCCGGAGCTTGAAGTCGAACAACTGCCATCAAACTGCATCGTCCACATCTTCGATTCTTCATTTGATAATTCTGTGGAAAGAGCAAAATTTTGACAATCTTCCGTCACTTCAGACACCATAGCATACGTGCCTGGACCCGTGTCTTGATACAACACTTGAGCGTGTGGGTCTTGGGACTTTACCACTGTGAACTTTTGATTTGGTTTCCGACTCCAACTTAAAAGTGCCTTTCTTCAATGGGATTGTCGCGAACGACCAATCCATCTGTATTTCTCCTCCAAGATCCTTGCAAAAACTTCTACTAAGTAACATCCTGTAACTGGTAGGAATATCAGCTACTAGGATAGTCATCATAATCTTTTTCTCTGGACACGATGCTAGCCTTACTTGCGCATCTTTGAGTTGACCGACTAACGGCACCGGCTTGGACTCAAGTGAATAACACTTTTCCTGAGTCGGGGTGCATGAAAGTCCCAACGCGTTCATAATCTGTAAGGGCATAATGTTGTCCGAAGCTCCACTGTCAATTATGCAATTGCTCAGCTTAAAACCTCCTATATATAAAGATATATAGAATGGCCCGGGCTTCTCTTCTGCAGGAACTGAGGATTGAAGCAATGTCGGTTGAACGACATTCTTCTTTTTAAGAACATTCAAGATTCTATCCAACTGCTCTATGTAATGTCCCCAATTTTGCGAGCATTAGAGTTCAGTGGATTTAGCCTATTCTTAGCCCTCGTAGGCTAATATGCATGGTTAGAGGGTCTCTTGATGGAGCTTGGCTTGGCTTCGGATTTGTCAGAATTTACCAGTTGGCTTTCGTTCGGGCTCATTCGGATGTCTTTTGCCTGACTTGCTATTTTTAGCAGTATTTGGCATTCAGCGGAGCACCCCTGCTATTTTTAGCAGTATGGTTTGGTCATGTGCAAAATCACTCACTTATTCACCAGCTTCAGACGGTTCGTTAATCGGACGTAAATTGAGAAAGATATTAATATTTTAATTCTCAAATTAAAATATTAATTATTGAAGCTTATAATATAAAGTTATAATATTATTTAATATTATAACTTAAGTGATTTCTTGAAGGGTTCGACCAACATTGAAGGGGGCCACTTTTTAATTATAATTTATAATTAAAAGTGCGTTCGAGACTTTGGAAATATTAAAAGATAAAATTCAATTTTATTTAAATGATGCCTTTTTGAGAAAAGTCGACCCTCTTGAGAATATAAGTATTTTTCATTGTGAAGAAAGTTTATTATGTTATGAAATCAATTTTTGATCAAGTCTTCTTCTGGAGAACGAAGCCAAGGGTTTCAGTTGTCTACAGGCATTGGAGAACGAGCCATCTTCAGTGTTGCAGTTCAGAGGCTGTGAAATATCAGCTGATCTATTGCATTCAGAGGGATATCTTCATTCAGAAGCTATCACAGAACGATCACAGAGTTTTCATCTTCAGAGTTTTTATTTGAGTTTCAGCCAGAAAGAGTTCTTCATTTTCAGGCGCCATTTTTCCAGATCTGGACACATCTTTCAAGGGTTTTACAATCTGCTGCAAATACCAGGTTTTTACATCAATAATATTGTTGCTTTTTAAGTTGCATGTCATCAGATCTAGTTGTAATCAATTCTGAAGATCAATAAATAGTTTGCCATCAATAGATACAATAGGTTCTATCATTTCCGATGTTGCATTATTTTATATAAATTTATTTAGCATTTTCTTTCAAAAACGCACTTCAATCGTATATGCAAAAAAACGAGGAAAAAACAATCAAAACAAGAGTTTTCAGAATCAGGGAGAACAGGGGTTTCTACAGTGGTATCAGAGCCTGAATCCTGCCAGCCTGTGTTGTGTAAAATTTTATGGGCAATATTGGGAAACCCAAATCTTTGCTGAGAGGACATTCAGGCTTCACACATGGAATGATCATTTGCAGTTTATTTCTAAAAGATTGTGGGTGTTGCAAAATAATTCTGGGCAAAACTGGAAAATTTTAATCGCTGCCTTTTTGAGGAAATTGATTGCAAATATTTTTCGATACTGTATTGGCATCTTTTTATTTCTAAAAGATTGTGGGTGTTGCAAAATAATTCTGGGCAAAACTGGAAAATTTTAATCGCTGCCTTTTTGAGGAAATTGATTGCAAATATTTTTCGATACTGTATTGGCATCTTTTTTCAGTTTGGCTAAAGAAGAGGAGTTCGATATTAATCAATTTTCTTAATTTTCCGGGAGTCATCGATTTCTAAAAGAGCATTATTGAAGCTTGGTCGGGAGCTGCTCACAAGGCAAATAAAGACAGAATCACTTCATTGAATGTACTGAGGACGATTTATAATGAATATAAATCGTGGGTTCCTAAGTGTAAATGTGCAATAGATAATCCAACTTGTCTTTGCCGCCTCAGGCCATAAGAAGCCGTTTCATATTATTCATGGGAGGACACGATTTGAAGAGGTCCGCTTAAATCTCTATTGCCGGCGTCATACTGAGCATTTGGCGCATCTATTTATGTAAATTTGTGGCCCTCCTTGAAGTCACGACTTTGTGAAATAGCCAAGCGTAACCCATTCTGGAGAATCGAATCTTTGTTGGTGAAAAAACGTGAACACAATATATTGGGGCCGTTGATACTCCTGAAAGAGTCGCGTTTCTTTTAAAGCCGCTACAGACAAAACAGAGAGGATAAAAACAAATATCTATATATGCCACGGGATTTTCGAATAAATAAAGGAAGCCGCTTTCAAATAAGACAGAGTCAATATTGTGAAGGACGAATAAGATAGAGTAATCGAGCTCCAGCAGAAAAGACAAATCGAATGTTTTTTTTTTGGAGACGCAAGAGGCAAGGTTCGATAAAGACATGAGTCAGGTGTTTTGAGATTTCCGCCACCTGTGCACAGGATTTCATTAAGTTTATTTTAGTGGCCAGCGACTATCATCTGGAATTCTCGGGAGCTGAATGACATTGACGAATTGCCTCCAAATATTAGTGACGGGCCAAACAGAGCAAAAGAAAACGTATTTCTATATTTACCACTGAATATTCAAAAGGAAATCTGACGTCTTTCCTGATAAAGACAAAATATATAAGTTAAAAATGATAACGAGCCTGCTTTACTTGAAGATAAGTATTGATCATGGGCGCACTCATTAGAGGATTGAATCTGAACAAGATTGTGGCTGACAGAGATAGTTTCCAAATTGATCAAGGTAGCTGCCACATTCAACATCATCCTAAGTTCTAATTCCAGTTATTACTGCACTAGAATTAATTTGCATAATTCCTGTGATTGCTATTAATGGTATTGTATATGAGTTAGAAGATCTGCTTTGGTGAACTCTATAGTTTACTATCTGTACAGCAGTACCTTCATTATAATTGGGATTGCTTCAAGTTCTGCATTAGCATCAAAGGCAAGGTGAGTCCTTGATATGGGAAAATTAAGACTGCAGTTGTAAATTCTTCAGTATAAGAATCTTCAGGTCTGCACATTTGTTGAATTATTGTAGTTGACAAAGCATTGTCAAGTTGAATTCAAGATTGCAGACAATATAAATGAAATTCTGGGTTTGCATTTTCGGACAGTCCTCATTACTGGAAATATTGTGATTAAGGCACTTCTTATATGCAATTCCATATTCAATTGTACGGAATCCAGTGACTGCCAGACAACTGTTTGACGGAATGTCCAGGGCACCAAATTGAAAAAATTACATCGTAACTAATAACGGAGAGTACAGTGAAGGCCTAAAATCAAGTCAGCCAGATTTTGGGTTTTTCAGTTTGAACAGCAAAAATGGGCTTCATGACAACATTGTTCAACAATAAACAAGCATTGAAAGAGCTTGAACAATCACAATACAAGCTCAATCGAGAGTTGCTGCATTTAGAGAAGACGCTTTTGAAGTTTGGACTGCCTAAAGAATCAATTTCACTTCCTACCAGCAAAGGTCGAACACCACAAAACAAAGAAGAAGTGATTAGCATGTTCAAGGAGTATAGCATTCTTCCTCAAAAAATTAAGAAGGAACTTCCTTTCATGAGTTACATGGATTTGCACCCGAGTCTTTGCCATAAGACAGAGTTTGCAAGGAAGAAATATCACACTATAGCTCATGAATTGTTTACATAGGAAATGGATAGAGAATCTACACATAAGGATGATACAACTCTTCATCAAAATGATTTGGTATCTTCAAATTCCTATGAAGTATGCAGAAATTTATATGATGAATTTGATAGACATGCTGATTTGATTCAAGAAGACACTAGAACAGCTTTGGGTAATGATTTATCTACATCATCCTTGCAAGAGGTGACTCAAGAAGTTTCTAATATAGAGGCTACTTCTGATTTTCATGACAGCGATGATGAAACTTTGCATGAGCATGAGACAGCAGTGTTTTCACATGTGCAAAATGATCCTATTGAATTGTCACATGAAAGTACTCAGGAATTGGGTACTAATGATGCATTGTATGTAGAGGATTCATGTCAGGGTGAATCTGATTTTCCAGATCAGACCTTTGAAAACAAGCTAGAAGATTCATATGTTGATATGGAATCCCAGGATCGTGCTTTGGATGGGCATGCAGTTACTATGAGAGTGGAAGTGTGTGAAGATACTGTCATACCAGCAACTTCTACCTTATCAGTTGAGCCATCCTTTGAGATACATAGCAGCAGTACCTTAGATGTTGAGGTGTGCATGGATGAAAGCACACATGATGCTGCTTATCGTGTAGTGAGTGATGACGAATCAGCCTCATATCATAGTGCATATTGTGAACCGGAAAACTTGTATGGGGGTCATAAGCTACAGAATCCTCATCATTTGGTTGGGCAACTAAAAGTGAATGACAATATGATTGCCACAACCATTGAGCATTTTGATGTTGCTCGTCAGATGTTGGCTACGTATGGTTGGAGTACTCCTTTGACAGATGAGCACGGTGATAGTGGTTTTTCCCTTGCAGAGATACATGCACTTCGAGAAGCAATTGGAATGATGAAACAAAATTACCTAAAACTACTTGCAGACAGGGATTTTCTTCTCGAGTGGGATTGCATTTGTTATGATGCATTGCAGAGGAAGGAGGAGCAGGTTGATGAGCACACTCATGAGCTTGAGGTGACTATGGTGAAATATTCCGAGCCAAATTTTTTCGTTTTTCAATTAACAGATTACAACATTACAAGCAAGTACCCGTTAAGGTTAGAAGATAAACCCAAACGTACGGAAACAACTCTAACCAGTATGGCACCGATGATGGTGAGCATTGGTCAGAGGGTCTTCTACTCTAAATACTGAAAGGGAACTCAACGTCAAGTATGTGCTACCCAATCCAATGCGGAGTGAGGGGCGACCATATGACGGAGTGATTACAATAACAATGCTTGAAAGAGAAATGCTGAAAGCTGAAAACACTCAACACCCAGAATGTGCTTGCTAACCCAGAATGGGAGAGTAGCTACCATAGGGCGGAGCTATAACTATTACAAACTAATACTGATAGTAAGAATGAGTTTACAATTCATGACAGAGCAATATTAAGAAACACTGGTCAGTACTACTGCCAGTTTACATTTGACAATTATTGCCTGCAATGTCAGAATATCAATTGCTTTGCAAAGTGTACATTCAATTATAAATCTGCTACAAGCTTTAAGTAAATCACAATGCCAAATCCCAAATCAGATAATGCAGATTTCTGTATTCTGTTTTGACAGATCTGTACTTTTAAATCTTGCAATCAGCAACATAAGAATTCCCTAAATGGCTCGTAACTCCCTCGATGCTTACCCGAATGGCCTATTCTTAGATGCAAAATGCTGATAATGAAGAGGCGCCTAGACTAAATGCAAGAAACAGCTTTGAAAAGCTAACATTTAATTCACACGGAAAACAATGCAACAAGCAAATGGTACGGCCTGCTGGAAAGTTCGACTTAGCTTTTAAAATTAAATACAACACCATAAAATTTGAGATTTGAGACACCAATTCGCCTCTCCTAGACAATGCTATAAATGCAATACCCAGAACTATCTTTTTTGTCTTTTTTGAGATATGAATAAAACATGAAATCTGCTGTATCAAATCAGCAACTCCAGAAAATACCTCTAATATGCAGAAATCAGAAACTAAAGAATTACAATGACGTCTACAATGCACAAAAACCAATGAACTCACAAATCTATCTTAAATAATCGAACCTCTCCACTAGGTGCTGTCTCTCAAGCACGAAGTCGAGCCCAGACTAGGAGGCATACATTCCTCGAAGCAATCCCGCAACCATTTCGGCAGCATAACATTAGCATAGACCAAAGATATCCAAATGATGAACCAAGTCTTCCTTATATAAATTCCAGCTGACTTCAAGAAACCCTAATCTCACCTTCAAGTCGAAACCCTAACTCCTTCAATATGGCGTCCTTTTCCTTTTAACTCAATAATCATATTTTAATTGAGTCATCACCTTTGATAAATGCGCCCCTTCTTAACCTTGCTTTGACTTAGGAGAATTTCATCAAATATTAAATATAACTTTAATGATGGCGCCACCCTTTGAGACCACTTTTTAAAACAACGTTAAGTCATTAAATCTAGGCCAAGGGGTCAACGTTAAAACATAATATTTAAAACGTGACTTTTTTAATTAAATGACTTAACTTATCCTTCTGAATGTGCCCCGGAGCCAATACTGACACAACATCAGACCAAATTGAAGCAGGAAGTCGACCGAGCTGAACCCAACTGGAAAGCTGCCAAAATTAGAATTTACTAAAAATAGTAAATTCCGGAAAGTGCTCTGAACGCCGAGACGAACATACCACTGCGAAGCTCTCTGAAAACCCAGAAAGAATCCGCCATTGAATCCATCATCTCAAAGCAATGACCTCCTCAAAAATAGGAAACCCTAATTTATCTTCCGTCTAGCCTTCGGGTTCCCAAGGAAAAGGCCAACGGTCACTGGAAAGATCAGGTTTGAGAAGGGGACATTACATATGGACTCGTTGGAGAGTGCTCAGTTGGCCCTTCAAGAGTCACAGTCACGGTTGGAGGAGTTGACCGTGGAGTTGAGTTTGGCACAGTCTCCACTAGCTGCAGATACAGTACAGTTATATACAGAGGCAGTTGATGAGGATCTTATATCCACGAGTTGTAGTGAGGATGTGGTTACATCTATCGCAGATATTGGTGCAGTCAATTCAGCTGGGATGAGTGTTTTGGTTGAGAGCTCTTGTGATGAGATAGTTGATTTTTCCGAGAGTTGTGTGATAGATCACGTCACTACTTCATCGTCGTCACAGGAGATATGAGGGGCATCATCCAGTATGGAGATTTGTACTTATGCTAATTTGTTTCCCCAGGACTATGATGGTCAGCCATTGATAGAGGTGGGAGCATTTTATCTTGATTGCATAGTGAGGAGTGTTTATCACTTCTCCTTTGGTCCACACACGGAGGATTTGATGATGCATCGGTGTGGATTGGCCCCGGAGTTATACCATCCGTTGTGGGATGGGTATTCACCATCTTTAGAAGATGGGATTAGCGGCTGCAAGCGTCCGACTCAGCTGTTTGCGGGGGATTACTTGCAGGGACAGCTGTCAGTTTTACATCATGCTGATATGTATCCAACAGGGTTTGCGACTTCTATGTCAGAAAGTTTTCTTTTGGGTCCATGGTTACAGGATGACTATGGTGTCAGTTGGCATGTTGGCTTGGTCAATAATCACATCCACGAGGATTTAGTAGACAGGGAGAGATTCAGTGTAGCAGATGCTTCAAGAAGTTCTTATCTCCGCATGACAGATGGATGTGAATTCAGATTGTATTGGGATCCAGGTGGTGACAGTTTTGGCACTGAGTATTGGATGGGTCCCATTGGGTTACTTCACCACTCACAACATGGTGAAGTTGGAGGCAGTAGAGCGCAGTGGCAACTTGAGGATGACAGACACGACAGACTTTCACTCTGGGTTTGGGATCCAGGAATAGCTTGCGCAGTTGTGTTTTTGTTGATGCTACAGGCGACACTCAGAGATGTGTGGGACATTTTACAGTTCTTCTTTTGGGCCTTCCGAGGAGTTGGGTTTCTTTGCAGTAGAGATTGCTTGAGGACAAGCAATTTCAGGGAGGGCGGACTGTAATGTCCCCAATTTTGCGAGCATTAGAGTTCAATGGATTTAGCCTATTCTTAGCCCTCGTAGGCTAATATGCATGGTTAGAGGGTCTCTTGATGGAGCTTGGCTTGGCTTCGGATTTGTCAGAATTTACCAGTTGGCTTTCGTTCGGGCTCATTCGGATGTCTTTTGCCTGACTTGCTATTTTTAGCAGTATTTGGCATTCAGCGGAGCACCCCTGCTATTTTTAGCAGTATGGTTTGGTCATGTGCAAAATCACTCACTTATTCACCAGCTTCAAACGGTTCGTTAATCGGACGTAAATTGAGAAAGATATTAATATTTTAATTCTCAAATTAAAATATTAATTATTGAAGCTTATAATATAAAGTTATAATATTATTTAATATTATAACTTAAGTGATTTCTTGAAGGGTTCAACCAACATTGAAGGGGGCCACTTTTTAATTATAATTTATAATTAAAAGTGCGTTTGAGACTTTGGAAATATTAAAAGATAAAATTCAATTTTATTTAAATGATGCCTTTTTGAGAAAAGTCGACCCTCTTGAGAATATAAGTATTTTTTCATTGTGAAGAAAGTTTATTATGTTATGAAATCAATTTTTGATCAAGTCTTCTTCTGGAGAACGAAGCCAAGGGTTTCAGTTGTCTACATGCATTGGAGAACGAGCCATCTTCAGTGTTGCAGTTCAGAGGCTGTGAAATATCAGCTGATCTATTGCATTCAGAGGGATATCTTCATTCAGAAGCTATCACAGAACGATCATAGAGTTTTCATCTTCAGAGTTTTTATTTGGGTTTCAGCCAGAAAGAGTTCTTCATTTTTAGGCGCCATTTTCCCAGATCTGGACACATCTTTCAAGGGTTTTACAATCTGCTGCAAATACCAGGGTTTTACATCAATAATATTGTTGCTTTTTAAGTTGCATGTCATCAGATCTAGTTGTAATCAATTCTGAAGATCAATAAATAGTTTGCCATCAATAGATACAATAGATTCTATCATTTCCAATGTTGCATTATTTTATATAAATTTATTCAGCATTTTCTTTCAAAAACGCACTTCAACCGTATATGCAAAAAAACGAGGAAAAAACAATCAAAACAAGAGTTTTCAGAATCAGGGAGAACAGGGGTTTCTACACTCTAGATGATCTTGTAAATACTCCAGCTGAGATATCTGTACCTTTGTCTTCATCATGGAAGACACAATGTCGAAGCTTGCTGAAGACGTATCTAAAGCTGCTGGCAAGATATTCTCTTGTGAAGGTTTAAGATTGGAAGTAGAAGCTACTTCCTTTGCTTTAGTATTCAAATTCCGCTTTTCCTCTTCCTCCTTCTGTGCCTTGAAATGCTGAGCACGTGTGAACACAGGTGAGGTGATATTTTCATGATTCACTGTGAGAGAGAAATGACGGGATTCTTCTTCTTCTTCATTAACATGTTCTCGATCAAAGTATCCCGTTGTGGAGTCGCCATCAAACTCGTCTGTCTGTGAAGAGACGACGTTTGAACTGGAAGGTATGAAGTCTGAACTAGGAGCAGAATCGGCAAATCCCATGAGCTGATTCATTCTTTGATTTTCCGGACAAGTAGCCCCGGTGTGCTCTGCTGAATCATGGAACGTGCAAAAGACCGTAGCCTTCTCAGCTTCATTATTTTGTCTCGGTTGTCCTTGCGGAAACTTTGACTTGAAATTATTGTACAGCTGAAAATTATTCCTTCTCGGCTGGTACGCTTGTTGTGGTTGAAAAGGTGGTGATGCGGGCAAAGCTGGTTGCCCTTGAGATGGTGACTGTCTCTTTAGTATTGTCACCTCATTTGCTACCTTCTGTAGCAATGGATCAGCCAACGCTTGCACGAGCGGCCTGATCGAATCATCTTTCATCTTGCCGGTTGTAATCATGTTATCTTCAAGCTTGATTGCTTCCTCCTGAAGGTGTTGTAGATCATCTTCGCTTATCTTTAGGAAAAAGGCAATTTCTGACGGCAGGGCATTGATGAAAGAACTCATCAAAATCTCATCAGACGGATTCAAAGTGTGAGAAAGACGTGTAACAAGGTGATTAAACCTTGCCACGAATTCCCTCATCGGTTCTTGCTTTTCCATCTTTGAATTTGAGAGTTGTGCAAATAATCTATGATTGTCCTCGGCAGGCTTGAATCTTGCCAAGAACTTCTCGCTCATGACGGCCCAACTGGTGATAATTCCTGGCTCAAGATTATTGAACCAGTCTGCTGCGTTGTTCTCAAGAGTCTCCATGAAAAGACGAACGGCGATGTCTTCATGCGCAACATGCAAAACGGAACAAGCCGCTGTGAATGCTGATAAATGTTCATCTGGATGTTTGGAACCATCGCCATGAAATCTCGGGAAAAACTTAAGTGATCCTTTGGGCAATTCATGATGTCCTGCTAAAGCCAACGGTCCAATATTGTCGCCCCAAGGCAAGGGGGCTGGACGTCTTGCGTTTCTTCCATTACGACCGTTGTGATCATCACCATGGTTGTTGTTATTACGATCACCCATCTCTGTAGTTGGTGTGGGAGTCTCTTCTTCAAAAATTTCTGATTCAGTAAACTAATCAGGAGCTTCTTCAAAAACAGGATCTGGCTGAATAGGAGGATTCCTCTCCTTCTAATACAAGCTCGGTTCGCCAGGATGCTTAATTCAACGCGGGAGGTGGCAAAACTGGTCTACCTGCTGCAAGATTTGCTTTTTCTTCTTCTTTATCCAGAGTTGTAGCCGTGTTTCTCCACTGAGCGGTAGATGTATGATTTTCAAAAATAAACGTGCGCAAGCTACTGATAATATCTGACTGTTCTGCTTCGATGAAGACTAAATTTGGTTGGATAATAGGCGGACTTAGTGCTGGTTGTTGTACTGGAGCAGTAGGACACCAGATAGTCATAATCGTGACATGAAATTTTCGAGGCCTCGTGCCCCACGGTGGGCGCCAGAAAACTGTTGGCGTAACAACTAGCACCTCTAGAGTAAGAGTTGGTACGGACAGCTATCCACACTACGCAATGAGTGCTCTTCAAATTAGGAGGGGAAGCTCCCTCGTTGTGCTTGACAAAAATACTTGTAAAGGGAAATAAACTAAACTATATCCTGTCTTTTTGTTTCAGCTGTAGAGGTACAAGGCTTTCTCGAAAACTATACGTTGCAGCTGAGTATTTTCTGGTTTTGCAGATTTACTAACTACAACTAAACTTAATTACTTAAATTCTATCGAGTCTCCTCAAGAAAACAGAGCATGAGGAAACGGAGCAAGGTTTGACTATCAGACGATAAACGAGTATAGATTCTCAACTTGAAGGCAAGGTGGCACATCTATCAGCTCAATCTAAACAAGTTTATTGGTAACAACATCACACGATAAACTGAATACGGATTCTTTACTTGAAGGCAAGGTGGCACGACTATCGTCTCAATCCGAATAAGTTTATTATTCACAACAACACATGATAAACAAGTGCATATTCTCTACTTGAAGGCAAGGTGGCACAACTATCATCTCAATCTGAACAAGTTTACTGAACACAAAACATATTTATCTAAACTAAGGAAAGAATTCACCATTATAATTGAATGCAACCCTATGTGGCATAACAATTCATCATAATAGTAAAGACGCATGAACAAATACCAAAAGAGCAATATTGAGGGCAAGGTAGGCACAACATATATTTCTCTCTCGTTCAAAAGTTATTTACAAATGAGCAAAAGCTCTTATTTATATACATCAAGGTGTAGGGAACCCTAAAATCACCTTGAGTCAACTACAGTCTTGCAATGCATGCAAGATTTATTGCTAAGCCCTAATAAAGCAAACTATACAGTTAACTGGAAAACTACCATCAGTTAACCGAAACATCTAAAAATGGACAATTGTGCAAGCATGCACGTCCTTATTGAAAGCGAGTTAACTGGAACACTACCATTAGTTAACGAAAAACCCTAAATGAAACTCCAAGTGTGTAAAGCTAATCTCAGAATAGATATGCATGAGACGAGACAGCGAGTTAACTTGAGAAGGTAATGCCAAGTTTAACTCCTGTGTGTAATGTCTATCCTGAGAGGTGGGAACTGAAGTTTACTGTCCGTGATCTCGAGCAATCAATCCCTCAACGAGATTGTTAACTGCATCACTACATGGAGCTATGAGACTCTGTCGAAGAATGCTATGTCGGTGCAGCATATCCTCACCAGCTGTGATCTGAGACTAAAGTTCACCTCTACTCCTTGTTGCCACATCGAACAATGCTGACATGACTGTAAGCTGAGTAACCTTACAGCCAACGGTCTCTGCATTGAAAATGGTATGAATGAGTGCTTGAAGCTCTGATTGAACATCGGTAAGCTCAACGTAGGCACCACCCTCAATCTGATATCGACACGGTAAGCGAGAAACTAAAGTTCTCACAGACCGGAGTGCACTAGTAATGTGCTCTCTACTCTCAGCCAACTTTGACGCCAAAGTCTCCTCTATCTTTGCCTTGAAAACCAATTGTGTTTTCGAAGAGTAGATAGCTTCCCTATCCTCTGCATCTGTGACTGCATCATATGCCACACTCAGGTGAGCAATCATAATCTCATCCCGGGGTTTATTAATCGCCATATCTCGCTCCTCATCCTGAAGAGGAATACGGAGCTCTTGTGCATTGTAGCGCAACTGATATAACTCTGTGAGCATAGCACAACCTCTAGCAACGAACTCCTCCTCCCATTCATCCAAACGCTTGCCATATGCAACTAAGTGAGTAAGTTGACTTTGCTCTACCAGAGGCTCAAGCATCGGGGGGAGTGTGTTAATGGCATCTGGTCTATGCACTAGGCTAGAAATATATTGACGAAGCTGTTTGATTTCAGCCTTGAGGGCTGCCTTATCTTCTCCGTCCTTCAGTATTCTATCCCTGGCACTGTCTGTAGCAACCTGTAGGAGATCAACCTCCATCTGGCGTGTGCTACGACCAAGGTTGACTGTGATAACCTTAAACTCCTGAGATTCCAACTCAGCCAAGTTCTTCCCCTGTGGAGGTACAGCAGTCTCAACGACAATCTCCATGTTAGTGTTCCCCTCCACATGGACCGTGTTCTTGACCCTCTTGTTTGGCGCATCGTGGTAAATCTCACCAAAATCAGTATGATTAAGAACATAGGATGGCTGCCTCCTCTTCCTTCCTAGCTGAGCTTCGATCCAAGATTGGTCTCGGCTAATGCTACTAGAAGGGTCTGTACTAGCAACAGGAGGTACTGACGAGAGTGAATGAGTAGAGGACCCACTGCGAGGTGGAGAGTCTAAATCCAATTCAATGAGAATTAGGGTTGGTGACTGCTCTGGAACTGGTGTAGGAACTTGAGGCTGAACCTCAGGCACTGGCGGACTCTGAACTGGCCTTTGAACTGGCTTTGTGACCGGCTGTCTGTCAGGCTCGGTGTGTGTAACAGTGGCAAGCGCCTTGCCCTTTGAATTGTTTGGCGCTTGTTCTTTCTTGGGAGGATTACTCCTGTTCTTTTGTTTAGGTTTCGGCGAGGAAGGTAGTGAAGGATTCACCACTACTGGCGGCTCTGCTCTAGGCACACTTAACCTCCTTGTCTTCTTGCTGTCGAGGTAAAGTATACTGTTCTGAATAACTCTACTTGACCTCTCCTTGACCGTTGCATATTCTTTGGCGTACCAATCAACTGCTGGCAACGGTTGTATATCAACTTGCTCTCTTAAAAATTGAGGAAGAACTTCTCCCTCATCATCTGATAAACCTCCCACATCTTCTGACAAGAAAACAAAAATCTGTGAGAGAGAGAAGCGGCCGTAACTACATTTGCGAACCTCGAAGTCATCTGCGCAATTCGCCCAGTAATCCTCCATAGAAGGCTCATGATATGTGCTTCCAGCAAGGCGAGTTATGTAATGACCTGAAAGATCATAGGCACATGCTTCAACAAGATACTTAGACGATATTTCTCAAGCTCTTGTCCTGCAACTTTGGCATCAATTGCTGTCTTGCACCAATACATTCCAAACTGAAAAGGAAAATTGATAGATGGTCTTTGCCTACAGCGTAAAAGACGATGAACATCATGCATCTGTCTCAGGAACTCTTGAAAGATTGTCTTATCTGAAGGATAGCGTGGAAGCATAGCTAGATTTCTTGTAAATCCGTATACTCGGATGTAGATGTATGTCGGGAATTGAATAAACCAATCTGCCCACCCATCCATCGCTGCCCTAGCAACTGCCGAGATACGAACGTGCAACTCCCGGTCCAAATTTCCCATTGTATAAGTCAGAAAAGCCTCATGAACACGCTTGAAATGACGTTCAGCCCTGGTGAACTCAAGCTGATCATAATACTGGTAGACTTTCTGAACACTGAGAATGCCCACGGTGTTTAATCCTCGAAACTGACCCTGATAAGCGATCAAGTACACGAGATATGAACACATGTGAAACTCATGGGCAACTAGGAAACCGGTGATCTGCCTGTGAAGAATATCGCTGATGAAGGATGCCCAGTCATAATGCTCCTGCCCAGAAATGATGCGACCAATAATGTAATACATCCAAGGCTCGAAAGCATTCGCATGTGCTTGACCTGAGACAATGTGCTTGACCTGAGACACGATTCAGGAGTGTGATTAGAATTGCGTACTCATCCTTGTATTCACCACGACCCACATTGTTTGGCAATCTGTTCTTTGCTTGTTTTAACCATCTTTCTGCCATCTTCTTCTGACACTTGTCCACATCAGCATCAAATGCCTTCTCACACTGCTCCATGGAAATAACCAGACTGTTCGGGTGTTGAGGAATGCCAAAACTCCTTTCAATGTCCAAAGGCTTGAGACTGCAAATGACTCGTCCATCAACTGACACTATCTCACGAGTAGTAGAATTGTAATGCTTAATACAAGCCATCACAAATTCAACACAATGAACGGAGATAGGTATGGAAGCGGCCTCTAGTAAGCCAGACTGCTCAATATTTTGAATAATCGAAGCTCTGATCTTAATTGGATCTAGAACTGCTTCTGGCAACACTTTGTGAAGATCTGTCTCAACCATTCTGAGGAAGTCATGAATAAGGATTGTTTTGGTCCTGTATTCGAGCTGAGTGAACTGCATTTTGAAAAATTCGCCTGTTGACTGTGAACTCGACTATGTTCTGACAAGATTTCTGGAAAGCTAAAAATACCCTGCGAGAGTTAAAAATAGCCTTTCGAAGAGTTATTTTCGGCGAAAAATCTGAGATATGGGTTTTGTCCAGAAAAGGATTCTAAAGCAACCCAGAACGTCAGATATGCGAAAATATCACTTCTACTCAATCGTACAAAGACTTTTCAGTTGAGAAAATTAGAAACTCAAGAATGAATGTTCTGAAGTTAAAAATTCCTGAAAAATCAAGCGCACGATTTTAACTCGAGGAAATTATATGAAAATGATCCAGATGTTTAAACTTGTCGAATTTGCCAATTTCAGGAACATGCGAGTTGCAATCTGAGAGAAATCTGAGAATCAAGGAGGAAAAAGACATTTTTTGTATGCTCTTCTGTCATGTCCCCTTCTAGTTTACATCTCTCAGAGCACAGGATTAGCCTATTATGCGACCCTCGTAGGCTGATAGAATGGATAGAGGGTCTTGATGGAGCTTGGCTTGGCTTCAGTTGTCAGTATTTTATCAGTTGGCTTTCGTTCGGGCTCATTCAGACACTTTTAGCTTGAGTTGCTATTTTTAGCAGTATTTGGCACTCAGCAAGGGACCCCTGCTATTTTTAGCAGTATGGATTGATCACGTGCAGAATCACTTCCTTATTTGTCAGCTTCAGACGGTTCGTGCATTATTGGAGCTTATATTATAAAGTTATAATATTTTAAATATTATAACTTAAGTGATTCTGGTTGAGGGGGTCGCCCATCATGGAAGGGGTCATTTTAATTATATTTTTATAATTAAAATTTGTTCAGAGACTATTGAAAAATTAAACAAGAAAAAGTCGAATTATTTTAATGATCCCTATTTTTAAGGAATTCGCACTTTTTCAAGAGTATAAGGTTTTTGCTTGGAAAAGTCGGGCCATTATGTTATTGATTATTGAAATTTGAGCAAGTCTTCGTCCAGAGCACGAAAGCCTAGGGTTTCAGTCTCAAAGCATTGGGGAACGAGCCATCTCCAGTGAAAGCAATTCAGAGGTTGTGAAATATCATCCGATTTATTGCCAGGCAAGAGATTTCTTCATTCAGAAGAAGTTACAGAGCATTCACAGTTCATTCACCTTCAGAGTTTTTTTTGGGGGTTTCATCCAGAAACATTCTTCAACTATTGGCGCATCTTTTGACCAGTTCTGGCACTCACATCAAAGGCCGTACCATTTCATTTATTGCTGATCTGACAGAGCCGTACCATTTGCAGCAGGCCGTACTTTTCAAGAAAGCCGTACTTTTCTTATTGAGCAAATCGCCATCTATTTTGCCAGTCAGACTTCATCTCTGGAGGCGCCTATTTCTCTGGCATCATTAGCAGGCATTGGACAGAAGAAGAAGGGATCATTTATTGCAGCCGTACCAGATCTGGTTCATTTCCAGCTTGCTGGTAATACCAGGTTCTTTATTAAATAATGCTGTTTCATTGTTGCATGTTATCGGATCTTTATTGTACTGAGTCCAGATGATCAATGAATAAATCGCCAGTATTAGATCTTATATTTCCATCAATATTATTATTGTAGCATTTCATTTTGAATTTATTATTCCATTCTTGCAAAAATCGCATTATTTCTTTATTGCACAAAAACCCAAAAATAGTCAAAAACGCAAAAATAAACAAAAACAGTCAAATTCAGAGTTTAAGGGAAACAAGGGTTTCTACATCTTCAATGAAAATCGCCCTTGAATTCTTCAAATTGTTGACAATTGTGAACTTTTAACCTGCAAAAAGATTTGTTAGATAAAATCGCCTTTGATTGTTGATGAGGAATTCGCCTTTACTCTGCAAGAATTTGCCTTTGATTGAGAAAAATGAATTTTCCTTGAAGTTGCGCCTTTGTTCTTGAGAAATACGAACTTGCCTTTTGAAGAAAATACAAATTTCTCGAAGAAACGCCTTTGCCTTGAGAAATACGATTTTTGCCTTTCAAAATATGAATCTCTTTGAAAAATACGAATTTCTCTTGAAGACTGAATTTCGCTTAAGAAATATGAATTTCTCTAGAGCTTTGTGAATAATAAATGAAGGTGCCATGCTTAAATAAGAAGTTCGCACCAACTAGTGAACTGCAAGAATTAAAACCCTGATTGAAATAGAAGCCTTCCAATTGGTCCCTTTTCAGTTTCACTGCCACTGACTCAGAGTTTGAATTTAAATAAATAAGAAAATATTCATTATGCAATAGCAAAGGCGCGAAAAATAGAAAATCGCCACTTAATGCTAAAATATGCAAAATAAATACTAAATATTTTAAACTTCAGTTGACAATTTGAATGAAGCTTTGAGATTCACCGTTAGACTTCACTGATTCTGAAAAGTCATCATCTGAGCTCATAGGCGTCCATTTGCTCAAGATATTGCACTTTTTATTAACTTCCTATTTTATAGTTGACGGAAAAGTTGCGACTGGCCAACTTCAACACTGATTTCTGAGTGACCGGATGATGCTAAGACTGAGCTGGAGAATTCATCGGAGAGCCTATTGAACAAGGAAGAAATGTCTGCTGGGAGACACTACTACAAAATCCATCATTTAACACCCTGAAAAATTAGGCGCCCCGGATTAAATTCATTTACGGGTTCCAGACTTAACCATTTCTTCAAACTGCCATCTGACATTTCAAACAGCTGCTGACGACGAACGGTGGACCCTGCTGACAGGCAACCAAGCTCACTGCATGCCTGGAGACATTCTACATCCAACGACTGTACGCAAGGCATCTGAAAAGTTCATTAAGGGCCTCAAAAGTAAAAGCGCCCCTGGCCTTCAGTTGCGCTGACACCATTTTGACAAAAGTTGAACTCTCAACCAGATGCCCTACTTTTACCTATGATATCTTGAGCTGGGATAACCCGATTCAGGCACTATTTGTTTTAACGGACAGCCAGAAGGACCTACAAGAGACATCTCTAGAGGTGACGAAGCAAGAAAACTTCTTCTAAGACCTCAAAAATACAAGTGCGTATTTTATTTAAAATATACGCTCCATACTTGGCCATTTTCCGGATGTCTTCACTTTTCAACACTTCGTCAAAGACCTCGCACGTACGAGCGTTTGCCAAATCCCGAAGGCTGACGGCTGGGCTTGTTGAATAGATAAAGTAATTACGCTCAAATGTCGTGAAGACTTCGAACGCAAACGACCTCATCTGACAGGCCTAAAGGCTAGGCGCCTCTGGACTGTAGAAACAAAATGCAAATTTTATGCCAGTCCGCCCGTTTATTTATGTGCTTGGTAGAACCTCTGCCACGATCACCTGGAACGTCGGATTAATAGGCAACTTGGTGCAACGCGAAGCTGAACTAGAGTAGTACTGATGTCAGGAAGACTTCGTCAGCAAACTAGATCATCTTAAGGGTCATTTTGACAAGCACCCTTGAGCTATAGTTGCACTGGAAACGCAACGAAGAAGTTCAAAGATGTGAAATCTCCATTATAAGCTCATCTTCAGACGCTGACTGCTGGAGTTCTGGGACTCGGATGATTGCGTCTGATAGCTCGTCGAATAAGCAGACTAGTCGAGAAGAGATTGACTGCATCAGCCACCAGAAGTACCAAGATCCACCCCCCTTTTAAGAAGGGCGCCCTCAAGCTATAGGCGCGCTTTTGCTGAAAAAGGACAAATTTCTCATATGTGAAACTTTGGGAATTTCAACTTCTGTCACTAGCTGTCGGAGTTATGGGTCTCGGAAAGCTTCGCTGGATAGCTCATCGGATAACTTGACCAATTCTGAAGAGTTTCACTCTATTTATGAGTACTTTCAACAAAATCTTGACCTTCAAAAAGAAGGGCGCCCCTGGGCTACAGGTGCGCTTTTTGATTTTCCTTGAAAAAATCTTCAAAAATTAATCATTGAAATCATCATCTCGATCACTGAAATGACAATGTGCCACATGAAATGCTGTCGTGAGACGCTCCTCCATCGTGAAAAGCGCCGTTCTGAGTCTCTGATTCAGGTTATGATCAATAAAACTGATTTTGACTGACAAAATATTGACAAAAACTCCATGCTTGATATTGCCCAAAACTGTATTTTACATCATTTAGCAAGGTTAAGACTATTTTATGCAAAATGCCTTGATGAAGCAAAAAATTTGGTTTGGGTACAACATACCTGTAGGATATCTCCAACAAATACCAGTAAAAGTAGATCTTTCACTACCGTAGCCAATCTCTTTCAAGAGGGTTTTCGTCCTCAAGAAGGCTGAGATGGACCAAGTCGATATCTCTAGAACCATGTAGGGTTTTCTCAAAGAAAAATATCAAAAAATAATTAACTCGACATACCCAAATGAGCTCTCATAACCTCCTTTTATACTTTTCCTGCCAAACTCTCCAGAAGCTTCTATTTAAAATTCAGTTTTTAATATAACTCCCCTTTAACTCCGAAAAATATCTTTTTATTAAAATAATGATAATTTGACACACAAGGTCGTCGTTTAATACATCCATGATTTAAAAATTTTCATCTTGGTTCCGACAAACTATAATACTAAGGTGCCCCCTTAAATATTTTACTTAAAACAACCTTAGAGAATAATTAAATATAGCTCATTAATACATCCAAATTACAGAAACGGACGAAATGCATCAGAATAAGAAATTGCTTGTGCAAGAGTGATCTTGGATGAAAGATGATGAATGGACCTGATTGGGTGACTCACTATAAATACGCTCCCTCCAAGAATCTGGGAGCCCAAACTGGAAGTCGAAAATAACATCCAAAAGCATCGTAGAACTCCTCTAAACCATCTGAGGTCACTGGTAACATCAAATCACCCCTCTGATCAGGCAGACACAAATTCAAAAAGTCATCTCCAACTATAGAGCAAGAGACCCTAAAATGGGGACATTAAAAAAGAGCTATTTTAATCACTTCTTTCAAACTTTCCAATTAACTTATTAATAGCTGCTTTTTTTTTGTTGGCTTTTAATCATGAATAAATCACTCCTTAATCACTTTTCATTACTCTTAATTCTTATTCTTCTTTACTTAGTTGATTCATGCATTTAGACTTAGGTTCCAAAGTAAGGTCTGCTACAATTTCCTTTAACATCAATGCCAAAAATAATATTGCCAATATGCTTTGACATCAATGACAATATCTCAATTATTTGCTTTGACAACAATGACAACATTTCCAACATGTCAGAGATACCCTTTTTAATGATTGGATGTCCCTTGGGAGCCCAGATGACCCAGGAGCCTTCTGTACCAGTTTTCTGCTTCTGTGTCTCTTACAACTCACTATTTGATTATTTGTACAAGGGAAATGGATCTTATGTCTAGTCATTGAGAAGTCTTCAAGAAAGTGACTTAGTGGAAATGCCATTCCTCTAGATCAACTCAATTGATCCATTGCAGATCAACTTAGTCAATTAGGAAAGGTTATATGTATATTTTCTCAAAACATGAAATGATACGTATATCTGGCTTTGAAGAAGTTGTTGGTAGTGATTATGGAATCCTGATACTTTCTTGTTAGTTAACAGGAGCTTTATGCATTAAAGTAAATTTTAAAGAAGTTTTAAATTATCCTTGGAACTCTGAGCTCTACATAGAAAATCATCTTTTTCTTGCTTGTTCACTGTAATTAATTATAAAATCAAAATGTGCAATATTGCTACTTGCATCCAATGAGCCATAAATTTGTGGTGAGGCAGGTCAATTTCAATGATGACAACCTTGTTAGAACACCCTTATGCGTGTTCCCTGTGTTATAGAGGCCACAATAATGCAGGGGATGCCTAGACAAGGTTGGGTGCAATTTCCCCAGACTTTTGGTGAAATAGAAACCTTTTTGCATGTGGATTTTAAGCCCATGGTGATCCATCCATCATGATGCCTTTGTCTGTGCATCAAAAGGCACTAGGGTGAGTGCTATCAATTTACCATGTCATTGAACATTGTGATAATCTTTTTGGAAGTTCATATTATCACCCATGGCATTGACAAAAATATTTGGAGCTCATATTTGCTAAGAGCATTAGGAAACTCTTAGAAGAGTATTGATATATGTGGAGATTATTTCACTGTTTTTGTTCCGTTTCTAGCACCATTTGAATCATCCTGTTGAGTTCAAATATATTCTGTCGTGAGTTTTATTTTCCTCATTTAATTTTGCTTTCTGATAAATCAATGTTTTAGTTGCTAAGCCTTAATTTTGGAAATTAGTATATAGAATAGGTTACTGTTAAACATGGGCACGATAAACCTTAGCTATGAGTGAGCTCAAAAACTTAATGTGATATTTTATCTTTATATAATTTGAAGATCACCAATTTGTAATATAATTCTAGCTTTACTTGAAACTGGATATGTCTAAATAGATAGTGAAATATACAGGATTTCTTGGGAAAATTTTAAAACTGGTCATGCTAAGCATTGGCCTATAAACTAGCTCAAAGATTTAACTTGATGTTTTATCTCTATATGATTAGAGTATCACCAATTTATAACAGAATTCTAGTCTTATTTGAAACTGCTATGTCTAAATAGACATTGAAGTTTGAGCTATGCAGGAACTCATTAGAAGATATCCTTCCACTCTACCAAAGTATTTTGTAAGAAGTCAATGTAATGATTAAATGACTGATTTATGCAGGAAACAAAATTGTCAAGGCAACAACTCTCAGCAGATATAACTATGGCAGAGGGATATGAATCATTTTTTTCATGTACACGTACAACAAGTCGAGGGAGGGTTGGATACTCAGGTACTCTTACATCTGTTGTTTTATTTGTTCATCAGTGGCTTGATATGAGCTTTTGGCTCTCTCTTAAATCACTCTACTTCACTTTCTTTATTTGGTTTTTTCTGTTCAGAGTCTGTGATCCATAAATTCTGGAGGCAACTTAGAGCTAGGTTTCTTATGTCTTGTTGGGACTAAAAATTCATTGATTCAAACATGTAAAAATGAATTAACTACTGCTAGATCATGAGCTGAAGGATGTTCATCCTATCATCTCTTAGCCAATATTTTCAATCATATAATGGTCAGTTGGCTCAATAAGAGACACACACATCATATTTTATGAAAAAAAAGTTCACGGGGCTTTATATTATATTGAATGAGTTATTAAAACCATCAAGACAGCAGATATAAACACAACAAAATTATAATCTGTAGAAAACCTTACTCAGAAGACTCAGAACACCTAAAAGGCATCCAAATTATGTACAGTAGTATTTGTAATACAACCTTACAGCATAATTCCTATACAACCAACTATGCATTCTGAAAACTTACTTGGATTGGTGAAAAAGATCTGATACAAATCTATTGGCTCTTTGGTAGAGGAATTTGAAGGGTTAGACTTGATATGTTATTTGCTTTGCTAGTGGAGAGACCCTGAGTTATATAATTTCTTGAGGACAAAAACCCTCTTGAAATTGCTTTGGGGATGAAAACCCCTCTATCTAGTTAGAGTGCTTTCATACAGAGATCACCATTGTGCTGTATAGAAAAGTTCCAGTTTTGGTTGTAAGTATGGATGATTTTCATGTACTTTGAGTTGTAAATTTTGGACTGTTATGCTAACAAGATTTTAAAGCTTATGAAATGTTTTAAGGAAAATTTTAAAAGTTTCCTTTGTGTAAATGGTAAAAGTTACTTAACATTAACATGAAAAAGATTACATTATATAGAAGTGCATAAAGCACTGTAGATATTAATTATCTACCTACCTATAGTTACTGTAGAAACAGTAATAGCTAAATAGACAAAACAAAATAAAATAACATTGACCATTAATACAATAGAGAATATAATATATTCTAACACCCTCCCTTAATGGTCAATCCGTCAACAACACCAAGTTGCCCCCTGAATTTTACAAACTTATCCGGGCTCAGAGACTTGGTGAGAATATCTACAGTCAGATCCGCTGTTGGAACATACTGCAGCTGAACTAATCCGTCTTCTACTAGCTGGCGAATGTAGTGACAATGAAGCTCAACATGCTTGGTAGGTTCATGGAAGACTGGATTTTTGGCCAGTTTGAGCACCCCTTGATTATCAGTGTACAAGGGAGAAGGTCCTACTTGTGACATGTGCATGTTAGAAAGCATCCTACGGAGCCAAACTGCCTCACATGCTGCTTTAACGGTTCCTCGATACTCTGCTTTAGTCGAGGAAAGAGTCACTGCCTGTTGCTTCTTGCTGGTCCATGTTACAGCACCTGTACCCAAACTGAATACATACCCAGAAGTAGATTTTCTATCATCCACTGAACCTGCCCAATCTGAGTCTGTGTAACCAATCAGCTTTGGATCCTTGCATCTGCCATACAGAATGCCATAGTCTGAAGTGCCCTTAACATATTGCAGCACTCGCTTCGCTGCAATCCAATGGTCAGCTTTTGGAGCTGTCATGAAGCGAGAAATGTAGCTCACTGCAAAACTGATGTCAGGTCTAGTGGTAGTGAGATAGATGAGACTGCCCACTAGTTGTCTGAATGTCGTTGCGTCGACCGAAGGTGAATCAGAGTTGGCTGACAACTTCAACCCCTTCTCCATAGGTGTGGAGGCAGGTTTGCAGTCCTGCATCCAAAATTTGTCAAGCAGACTGCGAGCATACTTAGACTGAGAGATAAAAATACTATCGTTGTCTGCCAAACCTCAATACCCAAACAGTAATGGAGAAGCCCCAAATCTGTCATGTCAAAAGTCTGACACAAATCTTGTTTGATTGTTGCAATCAAATGTGCTGAACTGCCAGTAATGATCAAATCGTCAACATAGACAACAAGAAAGAGAATATCATCACCAGAGTGTTTGACATACAGATTATTGTCAGAAGGGCTGCGCTGAAAACCATGATCAACCAAGTACTGATCAATCTTGATATACCATGCACGGGGAGCCTGTTTCAGGCCATAGAGCGCTTTCACGAGCCTACACACCTGATGTTCTTTGCCGGAAACCTTGAAACCAGGAGGCTGCGTCATGTAGACTTCTTCCTGCAAATCACTGTTGAGGAAGGCACTCTTGACGTCCATCTGATGAAATGTCCATCCAAATTGGGCTGCAATAGCGAGACGAAGACGAATTGTGCTCATCTTGGCAGTAGGAGCAAAAGTCTCCTCATAATCAATGCCTTCCTGCTGTGTGAATCCTCGAGCAACCAATCTAGCCTTGTACTTATCCAAAGTACCATCTGCATGATACTTGACCTTGTAAACCCATTTGCAGCTGATAGGTTTCTTCCCAGGAGGAGGATCAGAAAGAATCACAAGACTATGATATTCTGTTTGCATAGCCTGTTCCCACTCTGGAATTCCTTTAGCCTCTGAATATGTATGAGGCTCGTAGATGCTATGGATGTTGGCCATAAGAGCGAAGTTGACTGTGTGTAGCTGCTTGCTCTTGCTACGAGTTGATCTGCCCTCAATGAGTTCATCATCATGAAGATCGCCGATTGTCTTGGCCCACCACTTAGGTCGACGAGTAGAAGTACCAACATCTGGAATAGGAGTAACAACATTGCCTGGGATTTCTGGAACAAAGTCATCTGGATGTGAGTCTTGAGGAAAGTCAGGTGGTGCGATATCATGATCAGTAGACTCCTCATCTTCAGAGTCAGAATGCTCTGAAGCCCTCCCATCATGAGAACCAAGAGGAAGACGAACACCCTCATCAGGAACCTTCATAGGCTGATCCGCAGGACTGGTAGTAGGGACAAATGGACCAGTAGTCTCATCAATCACAACATCATGGCTGAATATGAGACGATCTGTCTCCACATCAACCAACCTGTAGGCTTTGTGATTGTCGCTGTAGCCAGTAAACATAAGTGTTTGGCTCTTGGAATCCAACTTGGCACGTTTGGCATCTAGAATCCATACATGAGCGGTAGAACCGAAGACTTTCAGATGGCCCACCTTAGGCTTGCGTCCTGACCAGGCTTCTGCAGGAGTCATCTTCTTAACGGCCTGTGTAGGTGACCGATTCAGGAGGTAGACTGCAGTGTAGATTGCTTCAGCCTAGTATTTCTTAGGTACATTTTTGTACTCGAGCATAGAATGGGCCATTTCAGTAATGGTGCGATTCCTGCGTTCGACGACACCATTCTGCTGAGGGGTGTAGGGTGTGGTAAGTTGGCGCTTAATGCCGTGTGCAGCACAAAAGGAAGAGAAGTCAGCTGAACAAAACTCCCCCTCATTATCTGACCTTAGAGTAGCAATGTGAGAACCCGATTCCTTCTCAACTAAGGCTTTAAACTGTTGAAATGTGTTGAACACATCTGATTTATGTTTCAAAAAATACACCCACATTTTTCAACTGAAATCATCAACAAACAATAAAAAGTACCTCGACCCAGTAACAGAAGGAGTGTTCATCGGTCCACATACATCAGCGTGAACCAGTTGAAGTACCTTGGAGGCTCGCCAAGAATCACCATCCGAGAACGGTGTCCGATGCTGCTTGCCAGCTTGATAGGCTCCACAAACTCCATGATTTTTAGTTTGGATCTCAGGTAGACCAGCAACAAGACCCTCCCGAGATAACTGAGAGGTAGTGCACATTCAAGTGCCCATAACACTGATGCCAAAGTTTGTTGATGGTTGTACTTCGGGCAGCTAGAGCGTGCTCCTGAGAATCACCGAAATCAGCAAGTCTATACAGACCGTGATCCTCAAGTCCCATAGCTATCGTAGTACGAGTCTCCCTATCAATGATGCTGCAGGTGGACGAACTGAAAACAACATCTAACTGGGGAGAATGCCGCATGATCTGACTGACTGAGAGGAGATTATGTTCCATGCCTGGAACATAGTAGACATCGAGAAAGAGTAAATTTCTTCCTCCTAAGTGAATCTGGACAGTGCCCTTACCAGCAACTGTGTACTCTTCACCTCCTCCAAAAATGACTGAATCAGAGAATGGTTCAAATTTGGTGAACCAATCCCGACGATGGGTAAAATGCCGCGATGCCCCTGAATCGATATACCAAGCAGAAGAATGTACCAGATCTGCAGTTCTCTTGGCCATAAACGCATAGAATGCAGATTCTTTCTGCTCAGTGTGCTCGGCGACATGTGCCTTTTGTTGAGATCCTCCCTGCTTTTTTTGTTCAGAAGCCAACCGAGTGCGACAATCAGCCTTAATGTGACCGTATTTGTGGCAAAAATTGCACTGAACGTTCTTCTTCTTCTTGCTGTCCTGAGAAGAACCAGAGCCTTTCGGCTGAGAAGATTGAGCCTTCCCTTTGTTCTTAGCAGAAGATTTGGCAGAGAACGCTTGTTCTGTGGAGGACGAACTGGTACTGCTTCCAAATTGCTGTCTCCAACGATCCTGTTGTAGAAGCTTGTTACACAAGTCTGGAAACTTCAAGTCAACGTTTGTTGAAGTAATATTGAGCGTCTCAATGAAATGCTCGTAAGACTTTGGCAAACTTTTCAAAGTAATGACAACCATGTCCTCTTCCTCCATCTTTCGACCAATAGCCTCCAGCTGGTCGCGAATCTCCTTGATCTTTGTCAGATGCTCTTGAAGAGTGGTGTGCTTCTCGTCCATCATTATTGAAAAAAGTATGTTCTTAAGAAAAAACGCACGACCCTTATCTAACATTTCATGGAGATCCTTCAGGGTTGTCCATACCTCGGCAGCTGTTTTTCCTGACGGCACTTGTGGCAGCTGGTCGTCAGTGACTGAAAAGCTTGATGAGCATGACGGCTTCCTGGTTGCGTTCATCCCATTTATCCTGATCCTTTCCGGCTACAGTGGGTCGAGGTGATATATCTAGAACAACCGCATCAAGACACCGATACTCGAAAATGGTTAGCATACGCTGCTTCCAGGGGTTGTAATTCTTCCCATTGAACTTCTGGCTGCTTTCGAGCATTATGTTCGTGAGAGATGCAATCACGTACCTCGCGGTCAAACTGGTGACGACAAGATAATGCAAAGAAATCAGAAATATAGAAACCTTAACATAGATTTTGAGGTTTAACTGAAAACCCAAAAAAGATAAATAGAAACCCAGAAGGATGGAAGAATACCCAGAAAATTTTGACAACAAAAATTTCGAGGCATGGAAAACGAGGTACCCAGAAAAATTTGAAAGCAACCCAGTTGAGATCTCGAAAGACCCACCAGGAATTTGTAGTTAGAAAAAAATTTCGACTTGAAACTGAGGCACAAATTTCGAGGCACAAAAAACGAGGTACCCAAAAAATTTGAAGATCGACCCAGTTGAGATCTCAGAAAACCTGGAAGGAATCTGCAAGCAAAATAATTTTTTGCCTTGAAACAGAGGGTCAAAACCCTAGACGAAAATTTCTGAACCCTACGCTGCCATTAAAAAACCAGAAAATGCAGAAAAACAGCGTCAAAATCTTCAGAAAATCGTGGCAAGGAAGAGGCAAAAAATGCGTCTGAACTACAACAAGAGATTTGTCCAAAATGAAGTGAAAATTGCGGCCACAAAGCACAGAAAAATGTGCTCAAAAGAAGACGCGAATCTGAGGACGATTTTCAAAAAAACGCCTTCAATATTTGTTCAAAAACGCGTCCCACAGAGGCACAAAACACGTCTTTCAAAAAGTCGCGTCCAGAATAGCACGAACTTCAGCCACGACTTGCAGCAAGAGGGTCGAATTTTCTATGAGAAAATACTCATGAAAATTGCAGATCAAAGCCCTCGATTTCGTAGTAGAAAAAAGACCCGCGATTTTTAGAGTTGAAAATCCTTTGAGAAATCTCAGACAAAGCAGCCATAATTTACCCAGAAACCCTAATGAAATATGCTAACCAATTTTTTTCGATGAATTAACACACATAACCAGCACTTAATCAACTCGGTTAGCGTTAGCTCCAAATAGAAATCTGAACTTGAAATGAAAACTACTCAACGTCAAGAATGTGCACTCAAGATCCCACTGAGGGCGAGGTGCTAACATATGACGGAGTGTTGAATTTGAAAACTAGAAACTGATAGGCGGATAACCAGCCATGAAAAGCATTTCCTCACTACCACCAAACAGTGGGGGGAAAAGATTACAATTAAAACAATTCATCCGCTGCGGCGGGCATCCACAGAGTGGTGGGAATACTCCACTTATTCAGTGGGTGAGTTTACAACAATTATTAGGCAGCAAGCCAGCCTTTAAATCCACTCTTCCACTTATTAACGTGGGGGGAATACTGTCCACACAACCACTTATAACGTGGGGGGAAATTACAAACAAGATATAAGTTTATTCTAAAACTCAACCACTCAATTGTGGGAGTGTAAAACAGATATAAAATTGCAGCAAGTAAAGGAAGAGCTGTTAGTACTACTAACTAGCTTTACAAAGAATAAGAACAGCTGCAAATAGAATAGATAATCTTCCAAGAACATTAAACAGTTAGAGTATCACTTCCTCTAACATTTACAATGATATAAGATGAAGAATTGAAGCTCAAACTAGCATTATATCAAAAACTAACAAGTCTGATATAAAAATCTGCAATCTGGAAATGTCTATCAGCAAACAGCAAACTCATAAAAATGATCACAACTCCTTCAATATACCTCTGAATTGAATGAAACGAAATGCAAAGTCTCTTTGGAGGATAGGCGCCCAAACTCAAACCACAAAACTGCATCAAAACTCATGATATTATTTTGCACGAATCCCAAAGCACTCTCAAGATGGTACGGCCCTCAAGAGGGGCGATTTCTCTTGCTAAAAATCAAATACTTGGAATTAAATTCTGAAATTCTCCAAATATGATCGCCATTAGCATAGAATTGCAAGGATCAAATACCCATAACCAAAATAAATTCACATCAAAAGCTGTAAATGAAAAACACCTTCAGCTGTGTATACATCAGCAACATTAAAACTGAAATTCTCACCAAAATTCACCAACTTTGAAGCACAATCTGCTAGTCTGATTGAGAAGCAGCAATAAGACCAACTAGGTGTTGTCTTTCAAACACGAAATTGGATTGGAACTAGGAGGTAAGCATCCCTCGAAGTATTAAACAAGTTGTCATTTTGACAGCATAACATTAGCATAAACATTCGATAATCAGCTCTTCAAACAGCAGCAATATATAAGCTTTTGTTGGCAAATGAAGCAACAAGAACTCTTCAAATTCCAAGAAGTTGAATCACTTCAACTTCCAAAAAGGACGCCACCTTTTTGCCTTTTACTTTGAAATAATAAAATATCATTCAACTTCCCCTTTAGGCATCCATTTCATATTGCAACAATAAAGCATTTATTAAATAATTAAATGCTCACTTGACCCCTTTATGTCCCCTTCTTTAAAACAACTTGAAGTCATCAAGCCTAGGCATGGGGTACAACTTCAAGACATGAAAATTGACTAAGTCTGAAACTCACCAAGGAGAAAACCAAACCCAAAGCCAAGAGGATGGATAACAAGATGACTTGAGTTGAACTGATGATGCCGCCAAAATTAGACTTACTAAAAATAGTAAATACCTAGAAATGCCACAAACCTCCAAGCAAGGAAACCCTAATTTCACTTTTGATCAACCTACGGATTTCGGAAATAGGCTATCAGTCAAAGAAGAGCGTATGGCCAAAATGGGGACATTACAGTCCGCCCTTCCCAAAATTGCTTGTCCTCAAGCAATGCCACAACACTCCAAACTGATCCCACCAAACATATAGGATCCCGGGGTCCCATGTCCATCTCTGAAAAACCCCACCATGCTGATGCTGCTCTACTCTGATCATACAAATGAAATCATTGCACCAAAACTGCACTAACCATCCTTGCAACCTCAAAGTGATAACATGCCTGAAATTCAAGTCGAACAACATAGAAGGAATTGAATCAAAATCTAGCAGCGTCTCATGCTCAATAAACTCTGAGGAATTAACATCTGCAATGTCAATGTCAATCACCATTCTGAGAACAAAGAAGAATAATCTAAACAACTCAAAAATATTCTCATCAACATCACTCCTCAAAGCATCAAACCAAATCACAACAGCAAATGTGATTCCATCATAGCTATTTGCAAAGGAAAAAACAGCTCTTTGCCAAGTCATAGCAACTGCATCCTCAAAGCTCCTTAAGGATGTATAATGCCTCCTCTGAGTAATTCTGACATATTCAAGAAAAACTCTGAAAACTTCCACCAATCTCTCCCCCAAAGTCTCAAAAAGTTGAACCAAATCAAGCAAAGGTTCGCTGCCCCAAATACTAGTGCAAGAGATTGTACAAAGAAAGCCACTAGAACATAACTTGAACACCATCCAATACTGATCTGAATCACTATGAAACATTATTACCCACTTTTGAAGCCAAAAATCATCACTAAAAAGAGGTTGTGAAGAGGAAAAATGAATGTACCAGCTGCCTATGAAAACTGAAATGAACCACTCAAAGTCTGATTTTAGGAAAATCAGCATGCAAGGGGTTGTAGGATTGCTGCAAAACTGGAAATTAGCATCTATAATATCACAACAACTCATGCCCAAGGCTGGACACATCCTCTCAAGGAACTCCAACCCAAAATAAAAACATCCTTTGTTCGATATATCTTCCCAATCCATCGGTCGATGTGCAAAAAGAACCATCGAATGGTTAATAAGGATGGGGACAGCATCAAAGAATCTGAAAATTGAACCCGTATCTCTCCAATGATTCCTCTTTCCACTTGTAACAATCTCCATCAAGCCATGTTGAGGATCCCAAGCATGGATACCCAACTGGAAATGTTCCCCAATGCACCAAAAAGAGAACACCACAGTTCTCCAAGTGTTAATCAAAGCAATTTGCAAACTCAAGAAGTTAGTGTCTTCTTTGATAAACCCATGTAGCCCATCCATGAAAACATCAACATCAATGGAGCACAGAACAAATGTTGTCCATAATTCCCATTTCCCCAAAGGACTAGGGTGAGCCAAAACATCACTCAACCCAAGAGATAGATTGTTAAGAAGGTGAATTGCCTGTTTAGGTTCAACTTTCTCCCAAACTTCATGAGTAATAAGTTTGGAATCTTCACTCTTTGTTGCTGCAATGGAGTGACCAGCAACTACCAAGACTTGTTTTATTGACACCTTTAAGCCAATGTTGAAGAAATCTCCTTGAGTCCACACTTTCCATGTGAATACTTCATCCTTGATCCCACTTCTGCTTTCATTATCAAAATGCCCTTGATGATTACTACTCACAAAACATGGCACACTTTCATAGAAAATATCTATCACCTTATGATTATCCAAATCATGTGAAGATAATGGACTGTTGTTCTCAAAAATATTATCTTCATCCCTTTCGTTGGTGTCTTCATAGAATTCAAACTCATCTTTTTCAACTTGTGGATGCTCACCATTAGTTGCCGACCCACAAAGTGTAGCATGCTGAATACTACATTCATTATCCGTTAAAACATCTATCGCATAGCTGCAAACCATTCCTTCTTGTGGAAAAGTCTCTTCCCAACTCAAAAGTTCACACTCTTGATGTACTTTCCAATCACCATCAACATATGGGATCATCTTGGCATTACGCAATGTTTCATCATTATGGAGTTCATTTATTCCTTCAACTATTTGTTTGATCTCCATAATCCTTGTATTAACTTCTTGTTCCTTAAGGGTAGCTGCAATAGATGAATGATTTTCTGCTTTGTATAAAGAATGATGAGCTAAGGTAAAATCAAGGCAAAGCCTATCCATCTCTTCCTCCTTCTCTTGGTAGGCATCATAGGTCTCCTCTGCAAACTTAATAGCATTATCCCTATCTGAGAGCAAATGCAAATAATCTGACTTTATGGATTCCAATGCCTCTTTGATAGATTGCATCTTGGAAAGAGAGTCTCCATCTTTAACTCCATTTAGTTTCTCTTCAAATTGAAACTTCCAGCAAAGTTCCGCAATGAAGTGATATGTGTTATCAAATTTTGATAACACTTTAACAATCTTCTCTTCTGAAACCAATAAATTATCCTTCAAAACTTGCAGCTCTTTAGGCCCTTGATCCCAATCAGCAAAGAAGCTATGCTCATCAAACATCAATTTTTCTGATTTGTTTTCCTTGACATGATTTTCAAAATCAGCCTCCTTTCTAATCTTATCACTGCATATCTCCTGAATCGAAGGCTTGTCAACAACTTCTTCAAACAAATTAGTACCTCTATCTTGACCTTTCAAGTTCTCATACTCTTCTTGTGCGTAATTTTGAAAGGCATCCAAATCATTTGCTGATTTTAAAACATTCTTCTCTTCAACATAAGAAATCACGTTCTCATTAGCCATTGCTGCAACTTCTCCTCCAAAGATCACTTCATTACTTGCATTGCAAACTGATTTTTGAACTTCATCAGGATCAAAGGGGAATTTATCCCACTCCGGTTCTTTATCATACCTTGGTGACATCGCGCCCGGATCCCAAATGTGAAAGGTTTGATTGCAATGATCAATAGGAAAGAGATCATCATGCTCCTCTTGAACTGTTGACTCTTTGAATGAGTCACTCCTCAACCCACTTGAACTGAAATCTTCATCTATAACTTTCTCCACAGATGTAGTTTGATAATCAAACCCACTACCACTCAAGTCACTAGCATTATATCGGATTAAAGAATCATCAAAGCTGGTTGCTTTGAATATTTTGTCATTCTTTTCTTCAATGAAATTATCTTGAGTAGATGTGTTGCTGATTTTATCATTAGTGCCCACATACATACCAAAAAAGTCTTCTTGGACACTTGTCAATAATTCTTCATATGGAATTGGCTCAGCATAAAGTAGAGAATTATCCTTCACTAAATCTTCAACAAGAGGAGATAAAAACACATCGGAATCACCATCAACAACCTCACTTTCGTAATGGTCATAGGCTGGTTCAAAGACACCATTAGTATTTGCTTCATCTTGCTCTTCTTCAACGTACTTATCCCACACAACTGTTCCACCAGCATCTTTTGAGAAGCCATTTGTCTCGAGATCTTCATTGCTTGAATCCTTATTAGGACTCAAGACTGCTGTAATGATCTTCTTACCATAATAATCTTCATTATTTCCCATCCCATGCAAGTCTAGGGATGTATTTTGGGACTCTAACTTAATCTCCTCATTTGCCAAGGTATCTTCATCAAGCCCACTTTCATTTTGAACCAAAATGTGCACCTTGCTTGTGTCTTCTTCAACACTAATTGACTGATTTTTCTCTTCAATTTGCTTACTTGTGGGCTGCAAACCACAAACAGATCCTTTTGCTTCTTCCTTCCTTGATTCTTCAACCATGGCAATTTCTACTTCCTCTTTAATCATTTTTTTGATGTAGTTGACCATAGCCAACTTTCCAGGGTCATGAATCACCGCACAATTCAAAAACGTGTCAAATGAAACATCGTTCTTAAACTCATCTGTCATGCTCTGATATTGTTTACGGAGTATGGCAGCCTCATGTTCGCATTGCCTCTTGAACTGACATTCTTCCGAAGCCACAATCAAATCTGACTTCTCACGATTCCTGGACCTTAGAAAATGCAACATCTTAAGAACTTCTGAAAGCTAAACTGAACTTAGGTGAAGAATCTGATTTCTCTATCACTCATCTGTCAATTGACTCTGTCTTATTCACAGGATGGCAAGATCTTGGCTCTGATACCACTGAAATATGCTAACCAATTTTTTTCGATGAATTAACACACATAACCAGCACTTAATCAACTCGGTTAGCGTTAGCTCCAAATAGAAATCTGAACTTGAAATGAAAACTACTCAACGTCAAGAATGTGCACTCAAGATCCCACTGAGGGCGAGGTGCTAACATATGACGGAGTGTTGAATTTGAAAACTAGAAACTGATAGGCGGATAACCAGCCATGAAAAGCATTTCCTCACTACCACCAAACAGTGGGGGGAAAAGATTACAATTAAAACAATTCATCCGCTGCGGCGGGCATCCACAGAGTGGTGGGAATACTCCACTTATTCAGTGGGTGAGTTTACAACAATTATTAGGCAGCAAGCCAGCCTTTAAATCCACTCTTCCACTTATTAACGTGGGGGGAATACTGTCCACACAACCACTTATAACGTGGGGGGAAATTACAAACAAGATATAAGTTTATTCTAAAACTCAACCACTCAATTGTGGGAGTGTAAAACAGATATAAAATTGCAGCAAGTAAAGGAAGAGCTGTTAGTACTACTAACTAGCTTTACAAAGAATAAGAACAGCTGCAAATAGAATAGATAATCTTCCAAGAACATTAAACAGTTAGAGTATCACTTCCTCTAACATTTACAATGATATAAGATGAAGAATTGAAGCTCAAACTAGCATTATATCAAAAACTAACAAGTCTGATATAAAAATCTGCAATCTGGAAATGTCTATCAGCAAACAACAAACTCATAAAAATGATCACAACTCCTTCAATATACCTCTGAATTGAATGAAACGAAATGCAAAGTCTCTTTGGAGGATAGGCGCCCAAACTCAAACCACAAAACTGCATCAAAACTCATGATATTATTTTGCACGAATCCCAAAGCACTCTCAAGATGGTACGGCCCTCAAGAGGGGCGATTTCTCTTGCTAAAAATCAAATACTTGGAATTAAATTCTGAAATTCTCCAAATATGATCGCCATTAGCATAGAATTGCAAGGATCAAATACCCATAACCAAAATAAATTCACATCAAAAGCTGTAAATGAAAAACACCTTCAGCTGTGTATACATCAGCAACATTAAAACTGAAATTCTCACCAAAATTCACCAACTTTGAAGCACAATCTGCTAGTCTGATTGAGAAGCAGCAATAAGACCAACTAGGTGTTGTCTTTCAAACACGAAATTGGATTGGAACTAGGAGGTAAGCATCCCTCGAAGTATTAAACAAGTTGTCATTTTGATGACATAACATTAGCATAAACATTAGATAATCAGCTCTTCAAACACAATATATAAGCTTTTGTTGGCAAATGAAGCAACAAGAACTCTTCAAATTCCAAGAAGTTGAATCACTTCAACTTCCAAAAGGGCCACCTTTTTGCCTTTTACTTTTGAAATAATAAAATATCATTCAACTTTTAGGCATCCATTTCATATTGCAACAATAAAGCATTTATTAAATAATTAAATGCTCACTTGACCCCTTTATGTCCCCTTCTTTAAAACAACTTGAAGTCATCAAGCCTAGGCATGGGGTACAACTTCAAGACATGAAAATTGACTAAGTCTGAAACTCACCAAGGAGAAAACCAAACCCAAAGCCAAACGAGACTGATGGATAACAAGATGACTTGAGTTGAACTGCTGATGATGCCACTGCCAAAATTAGACTTACTAAAAATAGTAAATACCTAGAAATGCCACAAACCTCCAAGCAAGGAAACCTTAATTTCACTTTTGATCAACCTACGGATTTCCGGAAATAGGCTATCAGTCAAAGAAGAGCGTATGGCCAAAATGGGGACATTACACCTAACCTGAAAAAATTCGAATTATGACTTTTGTAAAGCCCACGAATTTTTAGGGTTCTTTTTCTGCTCTGATACCATGTAAATGGTAAAAGTTACTTAACATTAACATGAAAAAGATTACATTATATAGAAGTGCATAAAGCACTGTAGATATTAATTATCTACCTACCTATAGTTACTGTAGAAACAGTAACAGCTAAATAGACAAAACAAAATAAAATAACATTGACCATTAATACAATAGAGAATATAATATATTCTAACACTTTGCTGGTTGTACCACTCACTTGTAGCAGGCCGTACCATTCATTTTGGTTGAAAAATTCCATTATCATCATGTGATAACAGTTTGGGCAAGTGTGGTGGTTGCTTCTTAGCAGGTTGAATGCTTTCAAGGAGGAGTTTAAGTTGTTCTTGGGTTTGAACTATGCCCTAGCTGGGCTGTACCATCTTTGTTGAGTTCTTGGAAATGTGGCAAGTGTGGTGGTTGCTTCTTAGCAGGTTAAATGCTTTCAAGGAGGAGTTTAAGTTGTTCTTGGGTTTGGGCAAGTGTGGTGGTTGCTTCTTAGCAGGTTGAATGCTTTCAAGGAGAAGTTTAAGTTGTTCTTGGGTTTGAACTATGCCCTAGCTGGGCCGTACCATCTTTGTTGTGCTCTTGGAAATGTGGCATGAGGGATAGGGAGCAAGTTGCTACCCTTTATGGCTGTTTTATGGTGTTGCTAGTGGCACCTAGTCTTCCTCTTTCACTGCTGCCTCTCTTGAATTGGAGAAATCAAAAATTTTCATGTTAATGGGGGTCCTTTGAGGCGAATACAGCTGCTGGTCTTGCAAATAGATTGCATTTTCAGATGTGCATCTCATGGGTATTGTTATTCAGTTTAATTTTGAATGTTTCTTGTTAATCTTTGGTGTGCATTGTGGAGTTTGGAAAGATTTTTTTTCATGTGTTGGGGAGTTGGTAGGTTATCATGCTTTCCTATAGTGATATCTGAGTGTTTCCAGCAGTAGTACAGTGCTGCATTGCCTGTTTATCAGTGAGAAAACAAGTGATATCAGACCCGCACCAGCTTTGTTCATCACTTTATAATGCATATGAACTAACCTTGTAATGATGATATATCCCAACTAGGATTTGCCCTAAAAATCTGATTTTAAAACTCAGAATTCTGCCCTAATTTTCTTCTCTTTTATTTTGTGATGAAACCTTAGAATTCTGATCTGATTTTTCTGATTTCAAACAAACAAGAACAGAAAACATATATGCCTCCAAATGCTCAAACAATAAAGTAATTATATTTATCCTTTCAATCACGAACACAACCAGCAATGAACAACAATAGAATGGTCACTAGAACATGAAACAAATCTGATTTCAAACTGTCCCAACTGCTGTTACAAATCAGAATTATTGTCTATGCAAAGTACATCACAAAATGGGCTCAAACATGCCCAGAATTAACCCATAGATTTTCTGCTACCAATCAGGTCTAAATGCATACCAAAATGCATGGAAAATGCTGCTCCAAATATGCCCTAACTAGGCGAACTCCAGCTATGCAAAGATGCCAAAATAATGCAAAATGTGAATGAAGATGCCTCTAAACCCTACAAAAAGGTGCACTGATCTGCTGGTCTGAAAATGACGGTTTGAAACTCTTGGAATACACAAATGAAAAGCGATAGGAAAGATCTCCAAGGGCTGCGCTCCAACTAGGGCTTGAAACCCTAGGTTTTCAATCCTCAAAACACAATGGAAATGCACTCCGAAGGAAGCGCTTAGCTCTGAATTGTCTGCTGCTCCAAAGAATGTTGTCAAATTCGCCACAAAAGCCAACAAACATCCATGAACACTTATCCCAAAGGTGGCGCTCAAGTATAGGGTTAAACCCTAGGCAAATTGTCAACAATCCACCAAAGAAAATCACCTCCATTGATGGGTGAATCAGGCCTGCCCCTCTGCTGCTCCAGATCTGCAGCTAAATCATGCACAAGGACCACCCAAAATCGCCTCCAATGCTGATCGCTCCACCTCCAATGAGTGGCACTACAAGTAATGACAATTCCCAATCCAATGATGATCAATCCATGCCCAAGGATTGCCTCCAAGAATGATCTCCAAATTTGATTTGCAATCTGCTGCTCTTCTCCCAAAAGATGCCAGTGAAGTACAAGTAGACCTCCGTTATGAAGTCTTCCCAAATGAGATTGGGTTTTCGTCCAACTCACCAACAATTCACAAGGGTTTTCATCCTTGGAATGAATGCAACAAGTTGCTGGTTCAAACTGAAATAATAATATGCATGATGATGATGAAATTCCTTCTCGAGTCCTTGTATTTATATCCAACTTATCTTTTCCCTCCACCTAGGCCGACCCAACTTGGGCACTCAATTTCACCTTTTAAAATTTGAATTTATTTCCTTTTATTTTTCCAATTGGGGGGCACCACATAAGGACATAAAATATTATTATTTTATTATATTTTTCCCTCCTTTATTCCTCAAAAAGCACCACCCATCTCCATAGAAAAATCATAAAAATATTTTGGCTCCACAAAAAATAATAATAAATTATGAAAAAATAATTCCCAAGTCCGCCTACCAAATAAAAATTAATTTAGTCATAAAAGAATTATTTCCAATTATTTGAGGCTTAAACTGCATAATCGGGCACATTACAAATGCTTCAGATGGTCATACCATCGAAAGCTAATAATTCTATGCATTTTATATTGTAAACATTGGATGGTAGCAACACGAGTGGGTTTGACTTTGCTTATTTCTGGTGTACTTACTCCACTGAACAAGTGATTAATTTTTAGTAAGCTTTCACACTGCATAAGGAAGTGCCCTTTTGATTACCTACTGAATAAGTGGATGTTTTGTGCTTACACTCTGTTGAATAAGGGTGAAGTGTCTCTATTTTAGTATCGCATAAGCACTCCAGTGAATAAGTGGTGTTGGCTGGCTTGCCATCGAGTGCATTTCCTTTTAGTTGCAACATTTTAGTTTAATTGTAAAAATCCTGAACATCGTATGCTCACGTTGTCCATTCTGGGATCTGGATGATCAAAAAGTGGAAAGGAAGTTGCATTGCATATCACCTTCAGTTGAAGTTAATTTCAATTTTTTGGTAGGGGTGGTTATTATACTAAATCATTAGAAAATTTTGGTAAATGGTTTTAGCTGAAGAGGATGAATATTTCTACCATCATAGTTTTGAAGTGGGTGGAAATTCCAGTGCCATATAGGTGTCATAACTTGTTTTTAGTTTGCATTTGTGGTATATCACATTTTGTAGCTCTTAGCCCACATGGGGACAAACATTTTTGTAGAAAAGTGAACAAAGTTAAAAAGGTGCATAAGAATATTGTGGATAGAAATCTTCATGAAATTTCTTGGAAAGAGAGATGCCCTTTGATTGTGGAATGTACACTCCTAAATTTTTTTCCTTTTTTGAAAATATTAGCTTCAACTATAAATGAAAAGCATAACAACTTTCTTTCCACTTTTTGATCACCTAGATTCCAGGATGGGCAAGGTGAGAGCATATGTTATCAACATCACAACTAAACTAAAATCAATTGCAGAAAGGAAAGCATCAAGTGGTAAGCTGGCTAGACCACTTATCTAGTGGAATGCATATTGTTGGCGTTACAATTTGCACCTCTAGAGTGCGTATTGGCAACGAACAACTCTGCACAGTGCGTAATGATTGCTCTTCAAATTAGGAGGGGAAGCTCCCTCTTGTGCTGATATGCGTGAAAAAATAAATGATCTAAATCCTATCTTTTTGACTCAGCTGGAAGAGGCACAAGGTTAAGAAAACCTAATATGTTGCAGCTAAGGATTTTCTTTGGTTTTGCAGATCTCAAACTACAGCTAAGCTAACGCTAAACTATTCTATTTCCTCAAGAAACAGAGCATGAGGACTTAGGAGCAGGGAATTGGTTATACGATAATCTTTAGGTTAGGATTTCCAAGGAGATGACACCTATCCGAGGTGTAGGGTGAAAGAAAGATTATTGGCAACAACATCAAACGACAATCTTCACTTCTAAATTCCCAAGGAAGTGACAACACCTATCTAAGGTGTAGATATGAAACAAAGATTATTAATCACGACAACACACGATAAGCTTTACTTTTAAATTCCCAAGGAGATGGCGACACGTATCCGAGGTGTAGATATGAAACAAAGCTTATTAAACACAACATGAAATAATAATTGGGACAGCAAATTGTATATCGAGACATGCATAACAATAAACGATCAAACCAACAATTATGTTTAATCTAAGGTGAACAAGTACCATAATAATAATATTCAGGTAAGGCGACTTAGCTATTTATTATCACAATAAAAGTTCTTGAACAGATACATAATAGCAATACTACAGGCAAGGTTGCTTAGCATGTGTGCTATCATGTGCAAAAGTTAATTACAAAAAATGAGCAAGAGTGCTCTTATTTATAGAATTCCAAGGTGTAGGGAACCCTAAAATCACCTTGAGTTAGCATGAGTCTTGCAAGTATGCAAAAATTTATTACTAAACCTAAATAAATGAAACTATATAGTTAATTGGAAAACTACCATCAGTTAACCGAAACAAGACTAAACTAAATGGAATATGCAACATGCTGAAATATTCCGAGCCAATTTTTTCCGTTTTTCAAATTACAAATTACAAACCAATGCACCCGTTAAGGTTAGCAGCTAAACCAAAACGATGCTGAAGCAACTCTAACCAGAATGTACACCAGGATCCCGATGTGGGCAAGGTGTGAGCATTGGTCAGAGGATCTAAATCAAAGTGCTTATGCAAAAACTCTAACCAAGAATGGCGCCGATGATGGCGAGCATATGGTCAGAGGGTCTTCTACACTAAGTACTGAAAGGGAACTCGACACCAAGTATGTGCTACCCAATCCAGAATGGAGTTGAGGCGACCATATGGCGGAGTATTACAAAATTACAATGCTTGAAAGAAATAACTGTAATGCTGAAAGTACTCAACACCCAGAATGTGCTTTCTGACCCGGAGAGGGAAAGTAGCTACCATAGGGCGAAGGTAAAGTAAACTATTCCAAAATAACTTCACAATTGAAAAGTGAGCATTACAAATCAGAATTGAACAAGACTGAGAATTACTGCCAGTACTACTGCCAGTTTACAAAATGAAGCTCATTCGCCTGCCAAGAGCATAGGAATTTGAAAGATTAGCTTTACATCATAAAAGAACTCTCCTTGGCTTAATTGAAGATGCCAAATCAACAACTCTCTCAAGGACCAAATTAACAATTCTGTTTTCACAATCTGCACTTTTAAATTAAAATCAGCAACCTATGAATTCACTCATATGCTCATATCTCTCTCATAACTCATCTGATTGACTTGAAATAAAATGCAATATTCCCAAAGAATGATGGCGCCTAGGCTAGAACACTGAAATCAGATGAAAAAGCTATGTATTATTTCTGCACAGATTCCAATGCAACAGCAGATGGTACGGCCTTAAAGGAAGGGCGATTTGCTTTTAAAAATCATAGTCTTCACTAAAAAATCTGCAAACTGGAGGAAGGTGACGCCTAGACTTGACAAAGAGAATGAGATAATACGCAGAACAATATTTTGTTGTTTTTTGACTTATGAATAAAAACACAATTCTGCTGTAGCTAAACAATGCAATATTTGGAAAACCTCTAATATGCAAAACTGAACTAACAATGCACAAGCTGAATACAATGCTCAAAACCCAATGCAAAACTCACAAATTACGCTATCTCATCACTAGTTGCTGTATTGCAAGCAAGAAGCAATGCCCGAGCTAGGAGGCCTTCATTCCTCGAAGCAATCCAATACCATTCCGGCAGAGTAACAATACTGTAGACCAAAGATAATGAAATGAGGACCAAAGGCTTCCTTTTATAATTTGCCGTTGACCTTCTCGAAACCCTAACCACCTTTTCAGAGTCAAACCCTAATCCTCCAAAAGATGACGTCCCTTTCTTCAAAGCTTCAATTTGACTTCTTTTAATTAAATTCATCACTTTAATAATGGCATCCAACTTAAGGCTTTAATTCAGTCTTAATAATTATAAAATAATCTCAATGATGGCGCCACCCTTAAAAGACCACTTTTTAAAACAACATTAAGTCAATAGACTAGGCCAAGGGGTAATATAACATTAAAATATAATGTTATTTAAATGAAATGAACTTATCTTTCCGAAACTGCATCCCGAAGCCAAAATCTGAATAAACCAATTGAGTCGACTGAAGAGGAAAGTCAACTGTGCCGGGACCAAAAGGACCACTGCCAGAAATAGAATTATTATGGTATCCTATCCAATATTTGATCGGTCGTCATAGTTCCACAAAGTTTCCTCATAGGGGGGCGTGGGGACAGGTTTTGAGGATGGGGGTACCAAGGGCCTAAGTTTGGGGATGGCAAGGGGACGGTGGCAAGGTGTCTACAGGGTGTTGAAATACATATAGTACTTGAAAAAATAGTTATAAAAAGATTTATAAGTATAAAAATTTTACATCTTGGAGACAACTAGGAGTCCCCTAGACATCTTGAGGACACCTCGATGTCCTCAAAGTCCTAGTGACATCTTGGAGACGGCGACGCTAGTGGTGGGATGGTGGCAATGGTGGTGGGCTGGTGGGGGGACGTCCCCCCCAAGTCACCAAGTCTCCGAGTCGGGGACGTCTAGGAAACACAAAGTTATTGGGGGGGACGTGTCCCCGTGGAACACTCCTGGTAGTGTTCCAATCAATCCAAAGGTAGAAACTAAAAAAAGGAAAAGATTGAAAAATATCAAAGTTAACATTTGATAGAGGAGCCCCAAATAGAGCCCTATGAGTTCAGTGCAGTTTGGTTCTTTGATATGATGAGCCACCCAAGATAAAGCAACTAAATGATTGCATGATGACATGCAATATTTTCAGTTGGGGATGTTGCTGAACCCCAAAAATGTATACTAATGTGAGCCTTTTTCATATCGTTTGTAATGTCCCCATTTTCATGAGCATCAGTTTTCAAAGGATTTAGGCTATTCCTGACCCTCGTAGGCTAATGTGCATGGTTAGGGGCTCTTCTTCAGGCAGTTACCTAGTCAGTGGTTGGCTTATTTTCTTTGATTCAGTTGGATTGGAGAAATAAGGGAGATAATAATTAAATTAATTATTTGTAAGGTTACTAATTAAATAAATATTATAAAGTGACCTTATATTTAATTAATTTAATAAAGTGACTTAATAAAGTATTATATCATAAAGTCACTAAAATAAAATAAAATAAAATAATATTATTTTCTAGAAGCTTCTGGAAGATGGATTGAAAAAGTATAAAAGAAGAACAAGCCAAACTTCTAGGCATCCAAAATTGTTATTTGATTTGAAGAGCTTGTTTGGTGAAGGAGCCAACTAGGGTTTCTGTCATTTCCAGCCATTGGGAATTAAAACTCTCATTGGTTATGCAATTTTGAGGTTGTGAAATATCAGCTGAATTATTGCTACATTGTGGGCTTCACTTTAGAAGTTCAATTTGTGCTTCATTGCAAATTTTGTGGCCTTTGGCCAAATTTTGAGATTAAGCTTTCATATCAGCTTGTTGAAACATTTTGGAGAACAACCTATAGCTGCAAATTTGTGAAGAATTGATTGGAGATATATTGGAGATCATTTACAGATTGGAGGCAACATTGATTGGCATATTTGGAGGTGATTATTGTATGAAGAACATTCTGATTTTTCATCTTAGCAAGGGTCAACCAGCCATGGTGAGAAGTACATATTTGCTCATTGCTTATCATTGAGACTTCAGATTTTTGTGGGCATTGGAGAAATCAGTTCCTTTTGTGTTGGGAATCATTTCTATAGCAATTTGGAGGGCCATTGTTGCTGCATTTATTTATATGAAATATTGCTAGGCAAGAACAGGGGCGGCAGCACTAGAGGCCTGATTTGGCATGTTTAAAGGCTCACCCCAAGTTAGCAAAGCTGCCAAGATACCTTCTCTCAAGGGTGCTCATGCAATCAGGTTCTCTTATGTTATTTGCATCATTTTTAAGCATATAGAATAGTATTATTGCTGCCATTGTACTCAGACTTAGGAAGTGCATCTTTGTAAAGCCAAGAGTCTTGGCAAAGCTCCATAATCAACTTGTACGCAGCCTATGCTTCATATTAATACAAGGAAGGAGTTGCATATCATTATTTGTCTTTAGGTACTTGGCTGTAGTATTCTTTTCAGTATACAAGCCAACTGTTTGTCTAAATGTCACTAGTTGAAAGTCAACATTTACATTATGGGAATTGCATAGCAAGTGTTTGATTAAATGCCATATGCTGTAGATGAACACTTCAATCATTAGGATGCATGTTAAATGTTTGACATAATTCCTTATTGCTGTAGATGCACATTAGTTTGCATGCCAAGTGTTTGACGAAATGTCAATTGGCTGTAGGTGTACATTTTTCATGTAGAGATCATATATATGCATTCAAAAAGACAAAGGGAATTGCATTTGCATTTTAGTTCTTTGCCTAGACATCTTAGTAATCATTTGAAAGCATTTAAATCACATTTGACATCATTTCAAGCAAGCATTATTAGACTGAAATACAGAAACATCAAGCAAGAGGTTGTATGCAAAGTGTTTGACAATATTCCTCGAGTTCAAAATGAGCAAGTTAAGGTGTAACTCTTCAAGGAATATTACATCATTGAACATGCTTTTGTTTTATAAAAACCATATTAATACACCCTTTTCCATCTACCTAACACGCTGAAGTGATTTATGTTTTATATTAGGATTATCGTAGACAATGGACTAATGGATTGGATTCGGTATGAGTAAGTTGTTTTCTACAATTGCGTGTTTGTGAGTTTCTCGAAGATGAAATGGAGTTGTTATGATTGCATGTATGAAATTAATGTTGAAGGGATTTTATTTGTAATCATCTAGACACTTCTTCTCTACAGTTATTCCGAGTGAGGTAATGGGGCAGAGAAATTTAAAAATTCACTGAAGGGTCGATTATAGTTTCACTCGCTTCTGAATTCTAATCTATCTGTGGGTTTTTTCTTGCCGTGTTAAATTCTCCTCACTGGATTGACAATGTAGGATAAATAGACTATTTATCTCTCTGCTTGTTTTCCATGTAGATGAACTGTGAAACTATCCCAATTACCACACATTGAGACTGAATAGTGGTATTTTTACCAGATTAATATTTATACGAAATATTTTAAAGCATGCTAAAGCTGAAACAAGTACTACCATTCAGAAAATTGAGATGTTGACCCAATGAGTAAAGATTTGTTGTATGCAAAGGTAGTCAGTTTATGAATAACCATTCTTACACGTGAGATTAATCATGTTTACATCTTAGAATAATCATAATGAATTGTTGTTGACATTACTTTTTTTCTCTGTATTGATATCTTCATATTGTTTGGGCACCACCAATAATATTTTGGTTTTGATTATCATAATATGCATAGTTTGACATCCTCTGTGTGGTTACAATTAAATTACTTTTACTAGTCTGTTTAAGGGCAGTATCGCTGCAGCTATTATAGTGAGCACTTAATTACATGGAGCTAAATGCAAGCTTCTTAATTTGGGGTAGGCATCCAATGTTATTCATTAGAATATTTTCCAAGTATTTATAGTAAATTTATTTAACAAGTTGTGTTCTTTTACTCTGTTATAGGTGTCGCAACATTTTGCAAAGTAAGGAAGGCATTTTCAAGTACAGAAGTCACTTTGCCGCTTGCAGTAGAGGAGGGATTTACTGGTCTGGTAAATTGCTCAAGGTCGAGGGAAACTAATGCAGCAGTTAGTGGAATTAGTAATTATGAAGTTAAGCAAGGACCAGAGGGCCTTACAAGACAAGAACTACTGAAGCTTGACAGTGAAGGTCGTTGTATTATCACAGATCATGGACACTTTGGTGAGCATGTATTTTGTGAATATTTTGAACTTTGATATATAGAATTTATATGTATGCATAAATATTTGTTTAAACTAAAACACAATATAAATACATTTTAATGCTTCATGTAGAATGCAAAGGTGTTTTAATAACTGTCAAAGTTTTTACAAGTTTAAAGCAGTTGTCAGGAAGATATTAAATCTAAACTTGTGAGTTCAAAATATTGACTCACACATGTCAACCTATTGACAAATGCTTTTTCTGAGTTCAACAATTACAGTTCTGTTCAATGTTTATGGGCCTTTTGCTGCATGCGATGATTTGGAGCGTCTACAATTCAAGCTCTATTTCTTTAAGGTGTTACAGGTGAGGTATATTTTACTTGGTTGTTTATGTTATGATGTGTGATAGTATAATGTTTTTTGTATGGATGATTCAAGACAATTGAGATTGTCAGTAAATTATTGGTATAAGCAATTTATTATTTGGAATTTCATCTGAAGGAACTGTTTACAGTGTGATAAAATCTTTGATGATACCACAAGCTTTTGAATATGTTCCAAAGTTATTTTAATAAAAATATCTAGGAACAGCAAAAATTCATAAAAAATTTAAGTATAACTTTCTATAATTTTGGGATCTAACAATATTTGACAACCTCACAATAACAATGGAAAACCAACAATATAGGAAAGAAATTCAAATTCTCAATAATATCGTTAAAATTTGGTTGAAATTCCAAATTGAACTCCTGCTGAAGTACAATTGTGATCCTTGTATAAAGTTGCCCAAATGGAGATGAGGGTTTTCATTCACAAGAACTTGCCATCCACGAGTTTTTATCCTTGAATGCAAAATTGAATTTTGAATTTGAAAATGATGAAATTGATAATGAATAATGAGGCTTGACTTCTTTTTTATAGGCATCTTGCCTTGGGCCCTCTATTTATTTTATTTTTAATTTATTTTGTTTTTTTCTCTCCAAGTATTTAAAAATACTTTTAAATTACATCCAAGGGCTCCTTTTTTCAAATTATATTTTAAATAAAGTGTTAAAGAAGTGGCCTTGTCGAAAATGAAATAATTGGGCCCATTTAAGCTATTTTTATTTTTTTATTTTGAAAAGGGGACATGGCACTCAATGTACCCTATTTTGTTTATTTCAAAGATTCATGATGTGTTAGTTTCGTGGCTTGGAATGAGATCCCATTTGAATTGACTTGGAGAGCCTTTGATAGAAGAAATATTGCATATCTAGCTGTAAAATTTTTCCAATAGAGAGTCTATATTAGATGATCCAAAGATGGATTAGAACATTGCCATTGAGGATGAATTCTTGAAGACTTCTAAATGACTAGACAAGACATAAGACTGATTTTCTATTTAAATTTCCCTTAGTACCACCTTCTTTCTTTCAAATTGGAACTTAAGCCACATGCATTGATAGTTCAAAGAAAATTTTCCAAGGGAGTGTGACCACTATATACTCAAAATTGTCTATTTCTCCTAACCCCATAGCATAAGAGTCATCGCATGCCTTATGTTCTGCCATGATTATGTTCAGCTGCCTAATTTTCTTGGTGTAAGGGATGGTGAATCTGTTAGCTACTATGACATTGAATCCTTCAAATTCTTCAGCTTCAAGTTCCCTCCTGACTACCAAGTCCTAGTTAATGAAGTTGTGGGTAGTCTTGGGTAAAAAAACACTACTACAAAATATTAGAACATGATTTCACTTCAAGGCCAAAGGTTGTCATCATGAAAGTAAAACTGAGCTTCATACACAGATTATGGAGGTGTAATGATCCAAGTCTGATTTTTTCCTAAAACTTCTGATTTCTTTGCTCTGGCATTTTGTGAAACACTTGACATGGGGTTACTGTTTGAAGATTCTGAATGTGTTTGCTTTGGAAGTGTTTAGGTGAGTAATAGAATCATATAACATACTCTTTGCAATTCATTCACGTACAATAAACATTCATGATACTTGAAAGGCATTATAACAAAAACTTGTCCCACATGAAGAGCACACAAAAAATACTTAGAGGTGGGGGGGAGGAGGTGAATTAGTATTTTAATCTTTTGAAACTTAAAACCATCAGAATCAGCAACGTAAAATAGTAAGAGCAAGCATAAGACAAGATGAACATAGATTTCACGTGGAAAACCCTTTTGGGTAAAAAATCACGACAAAACTATGCTTATATTCACTTCAAAGGGCACCAACCTAAATTACAAAAGTGAGCACCAACTCATTGGAAGCACCAACTTCTTGAAGTACCAACCTCAGCATGAGCACCAACTCACTGAAGAATAACTTAACACTACAACTTTGATTCTTGACACCAGAATACATCCTTCGCATCAATTGAGACTCTCATACTGATATGCATAAATGCTGTTCTCCTTCCAAAGCAACCTCAAATAAAAAGCGCAGAACCAGTATGTTCAAAAGGCCTCTTACACCAGCCCAGGAATTAAAAGGTACACCATACTAAAACTGCACATCTCCTTTTGATTCCTCACTATTTGATCTTTTCGAAAGACTTCATCTGCATGCTTTTAAAGCTTTTCAACAAAGTTACAAAGACCACCGTAAGCTAGAGAAAAATTCTGATTACAGTAAAATGTAGATACACAACAAAATTCATATGTTTGAGCATAAAAGACTCTAGCCGCACAAAAATTGGAAGCAAATACTCTCAAACATTCGCGTCTTCCATAGACTCAGTGTCAATAAACTGTTCTTTAGTTTCTAGAATGAATTGCCATATTCAACAATGCCACATAGACCAACACAAAAGCATTACACAACCTTTTATGCGGGATAATTTGTAATTGAAACAAATAGCTATTCGTTTTTCCAAAACACAACTAACACCAAAATAGAAGTATGTATTAATTCTAAAGCCTACGCCATACTATAGAAAATACATTTGAATAGCTCAAAAATGACATCAAATCACATGGCCAAGAATAGCGATAAGTAATACATGACGTCTCCTCACACATAGGATAATTGGCTTGTCTAAAATCAACTTCCCACGCATACCCTATATTCTGAGCATGATAAAAAGTGGTCTGAATTATCTTAAAAGCCACAATGCCTTGCTTTTGAAGACATCACAAAAATTGGTCATCAATAAAAAGATGAAGAATAAATATGACTATAATCACTTACATTCACACAAACTCATTGAAGAAAAACGTCTTCAACACACGGTGACTACCACTTATAGCTCAAGCTACTTGCAAACAAAGGATGCGATAGCATCACGAATACCGCCAGGAGAAATGAATTTAGATGTTACAAAATAAATACGGCAAGGAGAGAATTTAATCTTTGCGGTCATGCTATTTTTTCAACGGCATCCTGTTGTACCCAAAATAAATTTTTCTTCTAAGAGACATTTTTTTAAAAATGATCTAGATCATGTAAAAATGTTGTCAAAAGGATGTTTTAGGTCAAACAAAACACAAGGTTTTTGTGGGTTTGTGTCAAGGAAGATACCTGCAAAATTTTGAAAATTTGAAAATTAGGGTTTTCAAACCCTTATTTTTAGGAAAACCCTTAAAAATAGGACCTTTCCGGAAATGATTGAAAATGATTTTGATAGGATGAATTGGCCTCACAATCACACTGGCTAAGTCAAAATCATCAAAAAGTTTGTTTTATTCTGGTGGGTCTATTTTTATTTTTCAGGAAGAAAGCTAGGTAGGACCTCCGCAACCATTAATGGCAGAATGGCTCGTACCAGGTGCTGAAAGCTAAGCCTCAAAAGCTTCAACGAAGAATCCATGGCGGAAATATTCAAAAAAGATGCTATCTCACAGAGGGGATTTTCAAAATTGAAAAATGCCAAAAGTTGACTAACTCTGGAAAAGGTACACCTTGCTACCAAGGAGGCTATGCAATTAAACATGAGAAAAAGTGCCCCTGCTGACCAGGGGCGCCCTTGAACTAGATGATCCAGATGTCACTTTTGGATGAACTCGTCTTGAGGTGATCTCTACGGCATCAGCTCAGCCTTGCAACGAACCTATTAGCCAGCCTGCGAGACACATCAAACGAGAACAATTGTTGATTGTTAGAGCATGCAAAACGGAAGGTAAATCAATGCATATCAAGACAAAAGCGCCCCTGCTAGCTAGGGGTGCCCTTGAATTTGAGTCACCTGATGAAGTTTTCAACAACTGCTTTCTACAAGGCATCTGTTTAGCTCTCTTTCAGTTTCGCAATCAATCCAACTGGACGTTCACAGGACCTGTCAAGTAATCAGAGATAGAGATCAAGCAAAAAACACCAAAAGCGAAAGATGAATGATGAATATGGAGAAATTAGCTAAATGTTAAGGAAAAGCGCCCTTGTTGGGAAAAGACACCCATCTTTTTGATCCATCACTGAAAGAAGGCTTGTAGTCTTGTTTTTTGAAGGACTAATGGAACCATTGAAGGGGTGGGTGAGAGCATTTGATTCACCAACTCTTGATGAAGCAATCAAGAAATCTAGAAGCATGGAGTTGGCTGCCCCAATGCCAAAATTTCAGTCTAGGACTTTTTCTCACAAGAAAGACAAGAAACATTCTTCAAATCAGACCAAAAAATTTCATTCTAAGATGGATGATGAACTTTGTGAAGAGCTTCGGAGAAAGCCATTATGCTACACTTGCAGAGAAGGGACACAAGTGCTTCGGGAAGGGACATTCCCATCACATGGAGGCATATCATGATTTTGGATCAGAATATGATATATCAGAACAGCAGTTTGATTCTACGGACATCGATGAAGAAAGAGCTCCAGAAGTGTTGGATAAAGACCAAGGAAGTGGGCGTGCATTTGCCCAACTTTCTAGTTTTTAGAAAAATGAGTCTTTCAGGGTCCGTGGAGTGCTTGGAGGGCAGCAAATCATTGCTCTAATTGACACTGGAGCAACACATAATTTCATTGATGAAGGGGTCGTTGCAAAGAGAGGCCTTAGAATGGAAGAGTTTGAAGGTTTTAAGGTAATGGTGGCTGATGGTTTTACTATGTCTTGCAACTGAAAGATCTCCAATATGTCTATGCAGTTGGGTAACTACGAAGTCAAGGACGACTTTTACCCTCTCAACTTTATCAACTTTTAAACTTCAACAGAATATCAACTATGCAATAAGACACAATATGATCAAGTTGACACCAACAATTGTATTTTATGTTTTTATATGAAATTACAAAGATTGTAGGCACCAACCTACTTGAATCATCAATTTTGTAGTTTAGTAGGCACCAACCTACAAGGAGCATCAACCCCTTAATTTGATTTAGTAGGCACCAACCTACAAGGAGCACCAACCTACAAGGAGCACCAACCCCTAATGTTCGTAGGCACCAACCTACTGGAGGTACCAACCCCCGCTTGCCAAGCACCAACTTAGCAAAAATAATAACTTCAAGAACAATGTTCCACCTTCAATGTTGCTTCTTCAACGGATGATGGACAATATAACCACTCTTCCTCTTGATTTTATCTTTCTTGAATGATGTTCACATAAATCAGCATATGATGAATTCACTATACAAATCTGCCTCTTATATTCTCTTCATACAAATTTGCTCAGCACGTACAATCTATCTTCTTGTCTTACCTCTGCAATAGATGATGATCTTTTTCACAAATCTGAAATATATCTTCACGAAAGGACTCTGCACATCAAAACTGCAATCCTATCTTCTCATGTTCTTCTTATAGAATCTGCATACTCACAATCATTCACACTCTCATTCTTCTTTGTGATATATGAATTCACACAAGTCCTTTAACTTTGCTCTTTTATTTCACATTCTCATTCTCACCCTCACACACAACTTCTCCACTTGCCTTTATGTCTTTAGTGATTCTATGAATGGATGCAACCCCTTGAAATGGATACACCCATTTAAACAATCATGTCTTTTCACTAACAAATCTGCAAATAATCTTCTGAAGCTTTGCTTTTCATTTGTTTGGTGTGTATGATAACTTTCCAAACAATCACATCCCTTCGCACAATCCTCTCTTCACAAATCTGATCTATAAATTCACTTTAAAACTGCACTATCTTTCTTAACATTCAACTCTCAATTTTCATATACATTTGTCATATATGTATTTGCATTTGACCTTCATATATGGCAGGATATCTTCATCAATATGAATCTCAAATGGACTTCATATTTCTGCCCTTTAACCCTTTCTCAATCTGCTCTTATTCATATTGTTGATGTTATATTCAACTTCAGTCGTATCCTTTCAGCACAGTATTTGTTCTTGATTGAATAAATTAAATTATAGCTTGAGAGCTATTTAATTTATATTCTTAATTGGCACGAGTTTTTATATGTGCCGACTTTCCTCTCATTGGTGGCGTCCAAATGAAAAGGGATTATTGAAGGCCGACTTGAAGACTTGTGAAGAGGCACTTGTTTCTATGAGAGGCCGACCTCTTATTATTGTATTTTATATTATCTCTATGTCAGCCGACCTTCTTCTTGAAGAGTTGCGTCTCTTCCACCATCTCATATATTTACACTTCATTTGTTTAACATTTGTTCATACAATTCATTCGCACTTCAGTTCATTCACATTCAGTTAAGAGTTTTCATATGCGAGCTTATGCAAGAGCGATCTGAGATATTCATTAGAGAGCTGTATTCATACAGTCTGTATTAGCATCAGTCTGTGATGCTGTATGCTGGCCTTTTGAGTGGCCTATTGTAGATGTATCATTCACTTTGAAGACTCAATAATATAAGAGATATTATTGGCTAGGTTTTTCTCCCTCAAGAGGAGGGTTTTCCTAGGGTATCTGCTGTGTATTGTGTTATTTTTGAATTAATTTCTGTGCATGTTAATCTGATCACTTAAGTTTAACATGGTATCAGAGCGGGTTTGAAGAAGATCGTGATTAGATTTGTTATTGCAGTGATACTCTCTATTCTTTTTTCATATCTTCATCTATCTCTATTTTAGTCAAGATGGTGAACGGTCTTAAGGTTGAAAATAGACTTGAGGGAGCATCCAACTACACATCATGGAGGTTCAGAATCATGCTCACCTTGGAAGAGAATGACTTGGCTGAGTTTGTGGAAACCAAAGTTCCCGAACCAACGGAGGAAGAAGAGAAGTTGCAGTGGAGAAAGAAGACATCAAGGTGAAGAAGATGTTGGTTGATTCCGTTAAGGATCATATTGTTTTGATTGTCTCCAAGTTGAAGATGGCAAGAGACATGTTCAAAACCTTGGAGGAGATGTACGAAATCAACAACACAAGCCGAGCACTTGCACTGAAGCAACAACTCCTTCATGTGAAGATGGTGGAAGGAGAATCTGTCATCGCTTACTTCATGAAGATTTCCGAATTGAGAGATCAGCTCTCTACCATTGGTCATATTGTTGATGTCAAGGACTTGACCATGTTGGCTCTTAATGGTCTTCCTTCATCTTGGGAGTTTTACATTCAAGGAATCAGTGCAAGATCGAAACTTCCCAAGTTTGATCGTTTGAGGGCAGATTGTATTCAAGAAGAGTCTAGGTTGGCCACGAGAGGTATTGGTCGAAGCTCTAATGAAGACATTCATGTTCTTTCTGCTCAATCCTCAAAGGAGAAAGGGAAAGGTGGAAAGAAAGGATATTTCAAAAGGAATAGAGATAAAGGAACTGATGGTGCTCCCGCATTCAAGAAGAAGTGGGACCTCTCCAAAGTCCAATGTTTTCGTTGTGACAAGTTTGGTCACTATGCAAAGGATTGCCCCACCAAGCCTAATCAACATGCTTCATTTGCGGATGTGGATGAGATCTCTCCTCAGAAGGATTCTAGGGAATTTCTATTCTAAGCCATGGGCCTGTGTTCAAGCCGTGAAGGTTGTGTGCTGATTTGAGCGCAAGAAGCAGCGTATCATACTATGTCTAGTAGGTGCTTCCATCAAAATATTTAAAGAGATAAGTATTCTTTGTTTGAGTTATATCATTTCTAGTTGGATCTTGTAATTAGTAAAGAGAGATAGTGGTTTCTCTTGAATTGTGTTCACTAGCATAAGAGTTTTTGAAGATTTCTTTTATTGCATGCTGGTTGTGAAGATTTCTGAGTGTGACTCTGCAATAAAAAGAGAATTGTAATTTCGATGGTATCATTCTCTAATGCATGAACTGTGATAGAGCCTTGAACTCTTGGAGAGAGTTGGTTCTACATGCTAACTACATATTGCATTCAAGAAATCTGTAGTTGTGCAAATTGTTCTTTTGTTGTGCTGAGTTTGGCACTCTCGAGAGGAGTAAAAGATGGAAAAAAGAGTTATATCAAATAAAGATAAGTTTATGATCTTTTGATATATTTCTCTTATAGGTTGATTCATTTATGTTTTAATATTGCTCATAAATTATTATGTATTTATGCTATAACCTGAGATAGTAAACCTTGTATGATTCTAGTCTTGGTATTTCTTTGGATAGTTATAAACTGTTAGTAATCTCTCTCCAAAATGCTTCCAGGACAGATCTAAGAGCAAAAGGTGTTGAGAGATTGCTTAGTGATGAAAAGCTTGAGGCATCTCATGAGGAAGTCATGCCGACCAAAGAAATGATCAAGCAACTGAGTTGGTGGCCAGAGGGAGTTTACTTCCAGAAGTCATCTTTTCAATCTCTGAAGCAGGGATCAAGAGGGAGTTTTGTAATTCACTGAGAAGAAGTGAAGATTGTTGTAAACCCTTAGAGGATCCCTTCAACTGCTGAGATCAAAATTGCCCAAGATTGTCTTTTGGATTTGTCATTGGTAGCCCTGCAAACCTATTCAGAATAGTGAGATCTATGATGAGGTCGAGGAGGACTATCTTGTACTCTCTTCAGTACCAGAGGTGTGCGCTGGAAAACATTTATCTAAGTCAAAGTGTTGCAAGCAATCTTGGATGAAGAAGTCAGAAGGTTGATGCAAGTGCTTGAAGATTCAAAGGGAGCCTGCTGAGCCTGAAGAAGATGGTAATCTTGTTGCAGCAAAGCATATCCCAAGATACGTGCGTGGCACAGTTGGATATGGATTGATATATTCTTCAGGTTGGGATTTGCTATGATATCTTGGTGCAGCAGGAAGTAGTCATCTGTGGCATTGAGTACAGCCGAGGCAGAGTATATTGCAGCTTGTATGGTAGCTCGGGAAGCAGTGTGGCTTTGTAAGCTCCTTGCAGGATTATTTGGGCATGTTGAGATCAAGTACCACTATATCAGAGATATGGTATTGCGGAAGGCTATACAGTTGAGGTATATCAGCACTGATGAGCAGACGGTAGACATTCTCACCAAGCCTCTCTCCAAAATCAAGTTTGTGTACTCTCGAGATAAGCTTGGTATGGTGGAGAATCCAACCTTAACTGAGAAAGAGTCTCAATATCAGTGAGCCTGTTTAATGAGTTCTTCTCTGCGAGAGAAGTTCAAGGTGAAATCCCTTGATTAATGAGTTCTTCTATGTGAGAGAAGTTTGAGGTGAAATCCCTTGTTAATGTATTTTCCTATGAGACGGAGGAATTTGAGGTGGAAGCCCTTGTTAATGCATTTCTCTTTGAGGGAGATTTGAGGTGCAAGCCTTTGTTAATGCATTTCTCTTCTGAGATTTGAGGTGAAAGCCCTTGTTTCCACCCTCTGAGAGAGTCATGGTGGATGTCATGTGTGTGACTCCATGACACATGTTGTACTTGTGTTTCACCCTTTGAGAGAGTCATGGTGAAAGTCACGTTGAGGTGACAACATCACGCAAGTGATGAACACTTGTACTTACCATAGTATGGTTGTAGCCATTATGGTTGATATCGTGTTGAGGCGATATCTGATATCACGATGAGGTGATATTCTTCTTGTTCACTCATGGTTGTAGCCATAGTGATAGGCATCACGTTGAGGTGATTTGCTTTGTGTAGCTGGAAGTATCCTCCCTAGCTGAGAGGGAGTGTTGATGTTATATTCAACTTCAGTCGTATCCTTTCAGCACAGTATTTGTTCTTGATTGAATAAATTAAATTATAGCTTGAGAGCTATTTAATTTATATTCTTAATTGGCACGAGTTTTTATATGTGCTGACTTTCCTCTCATTGGTGGCGTCCAAATGAAAAGGGATTATTGAAGGCCGACTTGAAGACTTGTGAAGAGGCACTTGTTTCTATGAGAGGCCGACCTCTTATTATTGTATTTTATATTATCTCTATGTCAGCCGACCTTCTTCTTGAAGAGTTGCGTCTCTTCCACCATCTCATATATTTACACTTCATTTGTTTAACATTTGTTCATACAATTCATTCGCACTTCAGTTCATTCACATTCAGTTAAGAGTTTTCATATGCGAGCTTATGCAAGAGTGATCTGAGATATTCATTAGAGAGCTGTATTCATACAGTTTGTATTAGCATCAGTCTGTGATGCTGTATGCTGGCCTTTTGAGTGGCCTATCGTAGATGTATCATTCGCTTTGAAGACTCAATAATATAAGAGATATTATTGGCTGGGTTTTTCTCCCTCAAGAAGAGGGTTTTCCCAGGGTATCTGCTGTGTACTGTGTTATTTTTGAATTAATTTCTGTGCATGTTAATCTGATCACTTAAGTTTAACACATATAATATTCATTACACACACACCTTCAAATGTTCCTATCATTTACCTCTTATACCTTTTCAATAGATATGTCTTTTGTGGATGGATATGTCTCTTTGTTTCTAAAATCCCTTCACAAACAAATTGCTGCCCTTCCCTTAACAAATTTTGTCTTATTCACTTTTGTCTTCTTCTCCAAATTGTCCTCTAGTGATTTTGTCTTATTCATTTTTGTCTTCTCCTCCAAATTGTCCTCTTTGAAAAATATATCACTTGAAAATTGCTAGTATTCATAGGGTATTCGCACCATACAAAACAGATTGCTGCATGTGTTTATCAAAGCATGGTGATTTTGAAATGACTTCAAACCGTCTTTTATATCATCCTTGTTTCTTTCCTTCAAAAGAGTCGGCCTCTAACATTTTTCTCTCCAATGTTTAAATCTTTAATTTAAACATACACTCTCCAACATGTAACGGATATAATGGGCAACTCTTATTACATCGGACCACTCTTATTTCAGACAAATATTATATCAATGATTTCATTAATTACTTTGTGCCTTTGACATCAATGACAACATATTCCAAAAATGATGATTATTTTGTCCATGCATATTTGACATCAATGACAACATTTCTAACAATCTCCCCCTTTGTCATTGATGGCAACATATCTTTTGTCATCTCTTCTAACTCTCCCCCATTCTACTTCTCTCCCCCTTTGACATCAATGGCAAAGGGACTTCCAACAATGTCTTGCTTTTTCTGTTCCATGGAGCTACAAGATACTGTGTATAGCTCCCCCTGAATGTATGCTCCCATCTACAAATACTCATCTTTATCTAACTTTTTCATTCTGTTGGGTGAAAATTATGTAATCAACTTATCAACAGATTACACAACTAGAACTTCAGCCACAGCTATGTGAGATTCAATCTCTCCTCTTAGCAAGGGGAGGCACCCTTTTATAATTAAAAAAAACTAGAGTATTTACAAAATATCCACAATATTTACGAAGTGGGGGGTGCGTGTCGCATTCATCATTCTCTCTTTTTTCAGAGAAGATGTGTGTAAGACTTCACAGCTGAAAACGTTCTTGATTCACAATACTAGAAACTTACCAAAAGCAGTACAACTGATTCCCTCTCTTGACAAAGCACAACTTAGAGATATCAGATAAGATTATAACAAAAGCAAAAAGGAAACAAGTAAGGCTCACGAAGGGACAAAGTCGTTTTGTAGTCTTTTCAATTGCAGATCTGTGAGGACAATAGAGTTTGTCGCATTCAAAGTCTTCTTATATGCAACAATTCCTTCAAACAACATGAGAGATTACAAGCTCAAAGTCTTGTAGATCCTTCAACCAAAAACATTAAAACATAAACACAAATTCAAGTTAGAAATGTGACACAAAGTCCACAAGAATCACTCGAAGTCCTTCAGATTTCGTAAACTAAGCACCACCAATCTCAATCAAATTCAAGAGACAATTGATCCAATGCAAAGTTTGGTATGCAACTCCTTCCTTTATTGATCAGATTTAGATTCACAAAACATGAACACAAAGTTTCACAATTTGTTGCAATTTGAGCAGCACTTTGTTGCAAAAACTAAAGGTAAGCTAATACAATAGAAATCCCTCATATATATAGAGGAGAGGGATGAGCAAATCTAGGAAATCAAAGGAGCAAAATTAGGAAAGTTAGGTGAGCTAATTAAGGAAAATCTCACCTAACTTGACCAAAGTCAAAGTGTAATTTGTTTTCAAGAAATTACATCTCAGATTTTTAGTGTAATTATATTTCGAAAAATGACATTTAAGATGTCATAAACTATTTACAAGATGGATAGAGGAAAGCATCAAAAAGTTGAACACTAGGAAATTGTAATGTCCCCTTCTCATTAGTGATCAGCTCAGTTGCTCATCAGCCTATTCCGGAGGCCCGTAGGCTCATTGAGGTAAATTTAGGGTTTCCTTGCTTGGAGGTTTTGTGGCATTTCTAGGTGTTTACTATTTATAGTAAATACTATTTTTGGCAGTGAGCAGTTGTCAGTTCCTTAGTTCTTCATTTTCAGTTGGAGCAGTTGCTTGGGTTTGGATTTTGGCTTCTCAAAGTCTTATTTGGTGGAATTTTTGAAATAAAGGCATTAATGTTATATTTTTCAGTTGACCCCTTGGCCTAGTGAAATAACTTCAAGTTGTGTTTAAAAGGTGGACTTGAAGGGGGTCGACTTCATTAAGGAGAAAAATAAATATTTAATAAAGTTTTATGTTGCCTTGAAGTCGGACGCCACCCTTGAGGAGATTTTGATAATTTTTGTAAATTGAAATTTCTAAATGGCTTTTGGCATTCCTGGTTGGGAATTTGAGGAGTTTTCTCCTTTTCTATAAAAAATGAAGTTTGCTCCAACATTTGGCATCCATGAACTTATGCTAATGTTATGTTGTCGAAATGACAACTTGGTTTTTACTTCGAGGGATGCTTACCTCCTAGTTTCAATCCAATTTCGTGTTTGAAAGATAACACCTAATTGGTTTTATTGCTGCTTCTCATTTAGACTAGCAGATGGAGCTCAATTGTTGAAGAATTTTGTAGTTTTTGTCAATTTTGAGTTGCTGGTTCATCTATTGCTGAAAGTAGTTTTTGTTCACAGCTCTTTGATCAGATTGAATTTGGTTCTGGGCATTGTTGATAAATGATTGTTTACTATGGGCGACCCTTTCTACCAAATTTGAGATTTTATTATCAAGTATCTAGTTTTTTAGAGCAAATCGCCCCTGCCAGCTTGGCCATACCTTTCATGGAGACATTGAAATTCGTGCCAAAAGATTGAAGGTGTTTTGAGGCTGTTTCTCTATTGCAATTTGGGCGCCAACCTCCTAGAAAGCATCTACAGTTGATTTCACTCAATTCGGAGGTAAAATGAAAGAGTTATGAACATTTCATTGCTTCACAGTTTTGCTGGCTGTTTATTTTTCAGTTTGCTGGTTATTATTATTAGACTTCTAGAAGTTCAGATTTGATTCATGTTTCAGCATTTTGAAAGATAATTAATTGTGTGGGATCATCTAGTTCTTATGTGCTTTGAAGCTATTGTAATTCTCATGTAATTTTGCAGCTCTTTCTCATATTGTAAGTCTGTAAACAGTAGTACTGTTCCAGTCCTTTATTGCTGCAATTATTTCATTTAATTTCACATTAAACACCGCTGGATGGTTTACCGCCAATGTGGAGAATGAATGTTTAATCTTTCCTTGTACCCACTGTCAAGTGGTGAATCCCCACTCTTGAGTGGATGCTCACCGCAACAGATGAATTAGTTAGTTTGAAAAACTTCCATGGCTGGTTATCCACCTAAGTTCATTTCAGTTTGTAATAAGTACTCCGCCATATGTTAGCACCTCGCCTTCAAAAGGATCTTGTGTGCACATTCTTGGCATTGAGTTTTATCATTTACTTTCAGTTGTATTCATTTTCAGTTATTGAGTTATTTAGATCTTAGGGATCCTCTTCCCATATGCCGCCCCTCCTCCTTCAGTGGTCTTAGGGCGCATTCTTGGTTAGATTTACTATTTCGCATTGTTTCGGTTTTGGAGCTAACCTTAACGGGTGCGTGTTGCATTGTAATTGATATTAAAAATCAAGAAAAAAATTGAGAGGGTTTGTTTTAGAAATCGGGAATCTTCATGGTTCCTTGCTTGGGTGCGGAAGTCTTCATACTTCATCCTGGTTTCCTGCGTGAACTTCTCATCCGGACCAATGGTGTAATCCACAATGGTGTGAATCCTCGTGATCGATCTCATGGCAGATGAGTGAACCTTCTTGCACCTATCAAGATGCGTTTTAAGGTTATCTAGTGTAAGCCTTGTATCACAGATGACATCCAGAGAGGCTTTTGAAAAGTCTGTACTTTCAATCAACTTCATGATGGCTTCTTTGAAGATCTGGGATAGTTCTGTGGCTGGCAAAAAGATACGATTTTCTTCAAGAAGCTGCCCTGGCAACTCCTTGATTCCTCTTTCAAGAATCACACGATGCCCTTCGACATCTTCTTGTACTTGGTGGAGATCTTCTGTAAGAGACTCAAACACATGAATACGGTGCTTCAAAGATTCTCTTCTATGTATTTTCCTTTGTCGGGAATCACCCCGACTTCCACCAATTTACTAAGCTTTGCCTGTTTCATTTGCGACCACCACAATAGGCATTTTTCGATTTCTTTGCGCTCTTGGGAAAGTGCACTCTCCTCCTTATCAAGCTCTGTTTTGAGCTTGGCTATCAGAGTAGCTTTCTCATCCACAACAATTATAATTTGAGAACCGTGTTCTACGATCTTTTTGATGAAATCATACAACACCCTGCCTTTGGAAGCAAACTTCTCAGCTTTCTTGACAGTTGGGTCCTCAACACTTACCATTGCTAACGGTTGTGCATTACTTGTAGATCTTGCAAGTCTCCTCACAACAGTGGCATAATGCTCTGCCCTCTGTTTGTACATATTACGAGCTTGCTTCATTTTATCCATTCTTCCACCCAAGATATCCAAAGTCACCTGCACGTCTGCTTTTGCACTTTCATTTGTAACTTTGCCAAGCTGGACCCTTGTCACTGTGTAATCCTCCATGTTGACATCTCCTTCTTCGTGAGGTGGTATGCCAATTTCTGCATACTTATGACCAGTTTTGTCAACATTCAGCCATGAATACACACACCTTTGCTTTTTTCTTCCCTTTAGCTTTTGGAGGGACTATCTCTTCAAGGTCGAGCTCTTCGGGAGAAATCATTTGTTTCTTTCGCTTCGACAGTTGAGATATCAACCAAGGGGGAAGAGAGGAGGTACGAGCTTCTGGGTTAACCATCAACTCTCTTGTCACTGTCTCTTGAGAAGTAGCAATTGGTATTGTGACAATGGGCTCAGTGTCTGTCATAATTGCTCCTGTAATTTGCACATTGAGCTGATCATGCATTGATTCATTCATGAACCGATTAAAATCAGTCTCTGAAGTGATATCATATGATGGCGATGACATGCTAGGAATATATGATGGAGGGCTGGATAAAATGTCAACCATGTGTATACTTGTCACTGATGGAGTATCAAGTATGGTTGACGCTGCAGGGGTAGGTGAAACATCCACTGCGGGTATGACGGTGGTAGGAATAGGTGATGTAGGAATAGGTGGTGGAGGAGTGTTCAGATTCAGAGGTGTATGAGGAACAGTTGAAATTATAGGCGATGATGTTCTGGGAAGTTCTTCATCTACATTCTCAAATGGAGACATAGTTCTTTCTTCATCATGCCTAGGTTCCTGTTGATCATCCTCTTGTCCTTCTGACTCTGGTTCACCTTCAAAATTACCTTTAGACTCTTGTTCATCTTCAAAATCTTCCTAAGTTGCTGGTTCGGGCACGGGTATGGGATACGGGTACGCCGGTACGGCGATTTTTTTTTTTCCTGAAATACGGTACGTTTGGGTACGGCTATATATATATATATATATATAATTAAAAATATACAAAATTGTAAATACATTTGATAGTATGAACTATGAGTCTATGATACTTCATCAATCATCAATCATCATTAAATCTAAAATCATTGATCAATGCTAGTGATAAACTACAAGCTTAGAAAGATAAATCATAAATGCCAATTGATAGTTCAAAATTCCAATACATATGTCATACTCATATATTAATAATAAATATCATATATGTCTCTGTACTCTTTAGTCATGATTCAAATGAAGATCATTACAATTATTCATCAATCATCAAAAGGGTCTAGATCATCATCATTTGAACCACAAACAAATGCATTGCCAGTGCCACTTGTAGTAGGTGCATCATGTGCAAGAGTCTCATCATCATCATCTCCATCTATAGTGACACTAGCAAGCTCTGCAATAGATGCATCCAAGTTGGCACTCTCAGGGGCTATGTCCAATTCTTCATTGAACCATCCTTGTACTCATCTTGCTTATGTGATAGAAGACGCAAGTTGGAATGGACATAAACCAAGTCTTCTGCTTTTTTTGCACCCAACCGGTTACGCTTCACTGAGTGGATATAGGAGTATGTACTCCAATTTCGTTCAGCCGAAGAAGAACTTGCAACCTGTTGAAATTGGAGAGAAAACCAAAATAACTTAGAAATAAAAAATGCAAAATAAATTAAATAATGGTAAGTAGTACTACTAAACTTAAAGTCTACAATACAAATGTTAAATAAAAAAAATTAAAAAATAAAAATTACTTGTGATAGAATCTTGATTGCAAGAGGTTGGAGGAACATAAAATCTTGCCCATGGAGGTACCACCATGTACAAGCATCTACTTTGTATTGGTCTTGAGTAGCACAAGGACTAAGTATTCATCTTGTGATGAACAAGCCAAACTCTTTCCTAACATTTTCCACCACTTCTGGATCTATGAAGAGTCTTTTGAATGCTTGCTTGTACCCATTAGCAACTTCACTATCTCTATATGGTGGAGTTCTCCCTGTCAAAGCAAGTATCTGTGAACTATAGTATTTGGGAGATAATGCATATGCAAGGAGATGCAATGGTGTGTTCATCTTGGCCCAACGGTGGTGAATGATTTTTTCAACTCTATGAAAAAATGTTTCTTGGGGGTCATTCTCTTTTTCTGCTATTATCACCCTTATTTTTTCTATCATGGAGTCAATACCATCATAGATATCCCCCAAACATGGTTTATCTGTATCAGCAAACCTGAGCATAGTCATGATAGGATCAGTGAATCTCAAGACATAGGCCACACGATCCCACCAATCATCCTCTAGGATCAATGACTTGACCTTTCGGCCCTCTCTGAACTTGATGTTTTCCAAATACTCCATTGGTTGCTAATAACCATGGCACCCAATGCGTCTCGCACCTTCACAAGTCGTCTCAAAACGATTGTGTGTGATGCAAATCGGGTCTCCGCAACCTAGGATCATGTAAAACATAAGTTAATAATAATAACACATTAAAATATAAATCCATAAAATTAAAAAAATTAAAATAAATTATAATTGATAATTAAATTAAATTTACCTTCAACAATTCCAATCTCGAGAAAGTCCTGAAGATGCTTTGTGACATATGGTGGTTTGTCACAAACATTTGGATCTCCTCAGCCTCTTGGTATATTTCTTTCACCCATTCTATTTGAGTGCCAATTGCTTGCATCACCAAGTTAAGGGAGTGTACAGTGCATGGTGTCCAAAAAATGTGTTCATACCTTTGCTCAACCAAAATACCTGCAGCCCGACAATTTTTTGCATTGTCTGTAATGACTTGAACAACATTTTCCGGACCCACCATCTCTATGGACTCAATGAGGATTTTTGAAATGAATTCTGCATCTTTGATTTGCCCCTCACAATCAATTGCCTTCAAAAACATAGCCCCTTTAGGGGACACTGCAATAACATTTATCAAAGGTCGATTTTTGCAATCCTTCCATCCATCGGAAACAATAGACAATCCTGTTTCAACCCAAGAATCCTTAATTGATTTGAGTGATGTCTCTACATGATTTTTTTCTTTTACTAATAAGGTGGTGCGCACCTTTTCATACCCAGGACTTTTGAAACCTGAAGGTGCAGCATTGATTGCCTCCACCATATCATGCCAATATGGTGATCTCACCAAGTTGAAAGGAAGACCATTGGCATAAATGCAACGTGCAATTTTTTCCTCTGCGATGTCTCTTGCTTCATTTTGAAATGCCCTATCCAATGGTCCTCTTTTGCGGGAAGAAGTGGGGTTTTCTACTTGGACAGAGGGTGTCTCCAAGAAAGGATGTTGAGAGGCCATTACTGAATCTGCAGGCAAAGTAATTGATTTTTTCTTTGCTAAAGGATGGGTTCTTAATTTTGTTCTTTCAGACATCGCATCAGCTTCTTCTTGTTCAGCAATGTATTTCATAATTTTATCCTTTGACAACCCCTTCTTATTTGGCCCTCCATATGGTCTAATCCCTTGCCCACCTTGTCCACAAAGGTGAAATCTCACTCGACTATATGAGCTCTTAAATGTGACTTTACACTCATCACAAATCCAAACAAATGCCCCACCTCCTGGAAGCTGTTCAACCATTGTAGTATGATGCCATAAAGGAGATGCTGCATCAATTTTATACTTTTGGTTTTTACCAGCAGGAACACCCACTGAACTTGAACTTGTAGCCATTTGAACTTTGATTTTACTGTTATAAGAAATATAAAATATTGAACAAATTACAAAATGAACACCAAAACACATTAAAACAAATAGCAAATCTTATTTCTTCTTTTCTAAAAAAAAATTCTGAAAAAAATTGAAAAAAATTGAAAAAATCTTCAAAAACTTGAAAGAATCCATCATAAACTTGAAAAAATGAGTTAAAATGCATACCTTAAGTGATTAGATCTTCTTTGTGCAAGCTATCCTCACTTTCTTTTGCACTTGATCAATCTCCTTCAACCTGCAAAATAAGAAAAATGGAGAGCAAAATGTGTTTGTGAGAGCAATGAAATGAGAAAAGAGTGATAGAATCATATTATAAATGCGTTTTAGGGTTTCTTTGGCAGTTTAAATGATTTAAAAAGTGATTTTTTTTTCGTTTTTGACGCCCAAAGTCCGCGGGCGCGTTTGGGCACGCGGCTTGGGTTCTCTGTGGGTCCGCGTGGCGCGGACCCACAGAGAACCCGCGCCCAGGCGCCCCCAAGGACCCATGCCCAAACGCTCCCGGAGCGGGCATGTAGGGCCAAAAACACGAATCCGACAACTAAGAAATCTTCTTCTTCATTAGAGTCTGCTTCTACTGAAACTTCTTCAGCGGATTGATCACTGGAATCTCCTTCATCGGAATCTATCTCTTCAGAAACAACCCCTTTTCCTTTGGAGCAAGATGGTTTAGATTCCATAGTTTCTCCTTCCGGGACGGCCAGTGTGTCCTTACTGATAGTGAACTTGATCCTCGAGCCTCTTTGCGAAGAAGTGGGAAGAGTCACAAATTTGTCTTTCATGCGGAGTTCTTGCTGTCGGTTGGCTTCTGCTTCGGATTCCTCTCCCTTAGAATCTGTTCTAAAAGTCTTCATCTCAAAGCCGTGCTTGTGTAACTACTCTGCAGTGTTAGACAAGATTGGTGCCAATCTTTCCCTGATGCTAGCACTTTCTTTTTTGGACCATTGAATTGCAGGCAACGGCCTCTTGGCTATTTCGTGTTCATTGTAGACAGCATTCATGATATCGCCAGGATCTGTGAAATCCTTTGGTAGGTCAACAACACCAAGATCTTTGATTTGTTGTACGGTTAACCTGCAATAATCCATCTTACGAATGGCCTCTTCATCTCTGCAATCAGCCCAAATGTCCTCAAAACGGTACTTGTGATGATGACCCTTTTGCAATTGCCTCCTGACATCTTGGCAATCAAAATCAAACTTGTATCTGTAGGTCCTGATTGTCATGACCTGCATCTCTGCATAGACTGATTTGGCTTTTTGTACAGTCTTGATAGTATACCTACCGATTGTCAGTGGGAACTTGAATCCATGCTTGTGAATATTCCTCCGTTCTTTGTGCACTGAAATCAGCTGTCTGCACATCTCCATGAGAACCCACTTGTCTGAGACAGAGCCAATGATTGAAGCAGTTATAGTTGATGCAGTACTAAAGGTGAAAGCATAGCCTCCCACTTCGCCACCATTGCAGTAGTCACCAGTCCCCATTGAATTGGTTTTGCCACCACATGACACTACAACACAATCCCATTTGTCAGGAATTCAAGGGCCTAACATTCCTTCCAGCGAGGTTAGTCAAGGATCATTTTGGCTTGAGAGTCTCCTATGAAGGAAGAGAGAGAGGCCATCCTTCCAACTAGACTTCACAAAATTTTCAGTCATCATTATAGTCTAGTGGAGGCCACGATTTATTCATGGGAGCCATTTGATGCATCAAATTAATTCCCTAGCTGGAGCGCTACACTTGTGAGGTCGATTCAATGAAGATGGATGCTTGAGGGGAGTCTTAGAGGTTGCAAAATATTTTATTTCATCAGCAATCAGGTTTAATAGGGGTGGCTCCTTCTTGGCTTCGACTTGGCTAGAGGAAGGGTTGGTTTTTCAAAAACAAGGTTGCCATTACTTCATCGACTTCAAGGGCTTCATTGTGCCAGGTTCTTCCATGTTTCCAATTTGGTTTTTGCATACTCATCTCAGTCATATCAGTTGCTGCGATTGTGCAGCTGTAGGTGCACTCTATATCAGTTTGTATTGGCATAAATATTTGTATTAAAGCCAAGAGTCTTGGCAAGCATATCAGCATTGTATTAGAATGGACATATCAATAAAAGAGTTATAAGTAGCATGACATTTCTTCAATGTAATGTTCATTGTTATAGCATTCGTTACCAATATATTAGTTTGCATGCGAATTGTTTGTAAAAATGTCAATTGGCTGTAGGAGTACGTTTCTCATGTAGAGTTCATGTGTTTGCATCCAAAAAGCCAAAAAGAAATTGCATTTGCATCTAGTTCATTGCTTAGACATTGTTGAGTTAATTTTCAAGTTTCTAGATTTCAATTGAAACCATTTCAAGCAAACAAGCAAACTGAAAATACAGAAACAGCTAGTAAAGAGATTGCATGAAAAGTGTTTGACGATATTCCTTGAGACATAAATCAGCAAACTAAGGTCAGATATTATAAGGAATACATTGGTGGTTTCAAGAAGTGTGAGCATTGCCATTTTGGTCTATCCTTCTCCTTTAGGTAAAAACCCTAAAGTGTTAGAGGGCATTAGCAACCAAGATCTTTGTTTCACGTTTTGGTAAACCTAATCATATTCCTTGAAGGAAAATTTTTATTTCAAACTAGCAAGGGATACTACACAGCCTTAAAGGCTGAAAACCAGCAGCTGAGATTATATATATCTAGCTTGATGCATGGTACACCAAACATCTCTGCCTTGCCTCGAGAGATGCTGGACCTCCCCGCTGAACAAAATCACCACTAGCTGATCATATATGGAAAACACTTGAGAAATCAAGTGGAAGAATTCGTCATTAGAGGCCGGTGTATACTTGCAGAGGTGTACCAGCTAAGGTACAGAGCTCATGACCTTCGCGTGGAGATTCAACAATTAGGGCAAGACATAGCAGAGATGAGTCCTGCGAACGAGATCACTCTCTCAGATTTGCAGATGGCATACCAATCAGTTACCACAGAGGAGAACAAGCAACATCTTTACACTTGGAAAGAACAACTTGCATACAAGGTAAAAGCCTATGATACCAACTTTGTGGAATTAATTTACCGATAGATTGTGCAAGATGTTATCAAGTTCGTGAGAACATTGGTAACATCTATCCCTTGCCTTTACCATCACGAGGGAGGTGCATACATCAAGCTAGCCGATGTGCAAACATAGCTCCAGGATCTCATTCTTGGCAGTTTTTGCAGTGACCCTATTGGTTGCGAGTTGAGTAAGATTGTAGTCATGTCAACAAGGCTGGATGACACAACTGCAAAGAGTATTGAATATCAACAGCTGATTGCGAGTGGCGAAGAGATGCTGAGGTGACACGTTATCATCCTGCAAAGCATTAATTGTCTAGAGGCAGAAGAAGTCAACGACTGGTTAGAGGAATTGTTGACTAGAGGTGATGTGTAAAACACCCAGTTAGGACGTCCTTCCCCTCCAAGATAGCATTTATGACAAACACTTAACTTGATGCCCCTTTCCAAGTTAACTCACTGTCCCACTGATCACACATGTCTAGTCCTGCTAATTGTGGATGTCTATTTTGGAGGCACTTTGTATATTGGAGTTCTCTTTTAGTTTAGAATCAGGTAATTGAAGTAGACTTTCCAGTTAATTGCTAGATTACCTACTTTTAGACATGTTGGTGCGACAATTCACACCTCTGGAGTACGTATTGGCAACAGACAGCTATGCACAGTGTGTAATGACTGCTCTTCAAATTAGGAGGGGAAGCTCCCTCTTGTGTTGATATGTGTGAAAAAGTAAATGATCTAAATCCTATCTTTTTGACTCAGCTGGAAGAGGCACAAGGTTAAGAAAACCTAATATGTTGCAGTAAAGAATTTTCTCTGGTTTTTAGATCTCTAACTACAACTAGGCTAAACGCTAAACTATCCTATTTCCTCAAGAAACAGAGGATAACGACTTAGGAGCAAGGAATTGGTATACGATAAACTTTATCACAGGATTCTTAAGGGGGTAAAATATGCAGTCTGAGGTGTAGGTTGAGATAAAGGTTATTGAGAACGACAACAAATGGTAAACTAGTTTCCAGGATTCCCAAGGGGGTAAAATACGCAGTCTGAGGTGTAGGCTGGAAGTAGGTTACTGGAAACAAATATTTAAATGGCAAGCTCGATTGTAGGATTTCCAAGGGGGTAAAATACGCAGTCTGAGGTGTAAGCTGTAAACATGATTACTAAGGACATCAAACGATAAACTTCATCTTTAAATTTCCAAGGGGGTGAAATACACAGTTCGAGGCATAGATATGAAACAAAGCTTATTAAAACAAAGACATAAACAATGAACACGAAAAGATCATCCAATCTTATTCTTGATCAAAGTGAACTAATACAGAATAGCAATACTACAGGTAAGGTTGCCCAACATGTACGTTATTGCGTGCAAAAGTTAATTACAAATGAGCAAAGTGCGCTTATTTATAGTCATCAAAGGTGTAGGTAACCCTAAAATCACCTTGAGTCAACAATCAGTCTTGCAAGCATGCGAGAATTTATTGCTAAATCTAAATAAAGGAAACTATACAGTTAACTAGAAAACTACCATCAGTTAACTGAAACAAGACTAGACTAACTGGACATGTGCAACGTGCAAGTCCTTATTGAAATGAAACGTAAGTGATAACTAACATTAGTTAACTGATCCTAATTGAAAGTCTAAACTCCTGCAAAGATATCTCCAAGGATGAGATGTGCATGCATAAAAACAACAATTAGAACTCAAGATTGATGTTTAGTTAACTGTTGCTTCTGACTCTATCCTTGGAAATAACTGCAAGTTCCAACTGACTGACTACTCCAAGTCATCACGGGCTATCACCTCATCCAGGAACTGGTCGACTGTCTCCTCCTCTGGCACTTTGATGCTTTCCATAATGATAACCTGCTTGTTCAACTCCTCACCATCTTTGATCAGCCTCATGCGTTCTCTGACCTCTTCAGTTGCCTTTCTGAAACTAGTTGTCATCACTGAGAAGTGATCCAACTTGGATACCATAGGATCTCCATCTAGACTGTCACGAACAAGCTTCTCAAACTCGGCTTGAATTGCCTCAAGATCACTGTAAGTACCATCCTCAAGAAGATAATGGCACGGGATCTGAGTGATAAACTCACTGATGAGTTTGAGAGCTTTGGTAACATGTTCTTTGAGTGCATCCAATCTTGTAGAGATTCTATCATATGTTTCCAATTTGAAGAGATGCTGCTCTCTCCACATGAAAACTTTCCTTTTATGCTCATCTTCTACAATGGCGTCATATGCAACTACTAATTGAGATATGAGAACCCGGTCCTTTTCCTTGCCCTGTGCTATGATCAACTCAAGCTGCTGAATCCCTTGACGAAGCTCATGTGCATCATACCTCAACTAATATAACTCTGTGAGGAGGTGTCGACCTGCAACAATGAAATCTTCAACCAAGTTGTCCAAAAGTTTGCCACGATTGACTAATTGATGTAACTTTTGTTGTTCTGTAGGTGTCCCTTGAAGGTGTGGAAGACCAGGTGCTCTGCTCGAGTTTCCATGAACGAGATCAGAGATGTACTGTCGAAGTTGCTTGATTTCAGCCTTAAGAAGCGCTTTATCTTTTCCGTCCTTCATGACATGCTCTTGAAGATTACTTGTGACAACCCTGAAGAGGCTCATGTCCGTTTCTCGAGTGCTCTTGCCAAGATTTGCTTTGACGAAGGTGAAATCACCAACTTCAACTTCATCCAGGCTCTTACCCTCTGGTGGCGTAGCAACTTCAATGATGATCTATGCTTCTGGAGTTTTCTCAATGTGCACCTGGTTCTTGATTTTCTTGTTTGCCCTCTCCTGATAAGGATCGCTAAACTCAGAGAAATCAAGGTTATAAGAAGGCTCTCGCCTCTGTCTTCCCAAAGACCTCTCAAGCCAACATGAATGAACAATGTTTTCTTAAGGAGAGACCACTGCTGCTGTGTCAACCTTTGATGGATCAACTGGCATTGAGACTGGTCGGACCGGTGATTCTGGCTCTGAATCTATATCAATGGGAGGTGACTATGGGGAAAAAGGTGAACCAGGAGATGAATCTGCTTCAGCCTATATGACTATCTCTACTGGAACTTCAGGCGCCCTTTCCACCTGCTTCTGCTTCCATTTGCCGGTATTTCACCCCTTTGTATTCCCACTAACTCTAACACCTTCAGGCGGCTTCAAGATAACCTTAACTCGAGGCCTTGACCTTGAGGTAGAAGGTAGTGAGGAAAACCCTACTTTGTGACTTGAACTGTCTTGCGCCTTCTCTTACTGTCCAAGAAGTGCATGCTGGTTTTGATAACTATCTTCGACACGTCCACAATTATAGTATTCTCTCTGGCATACCAATCTAGCTGGCGAAGTGGCTGGTGAGCAACTTGATCTTTGAGGAATGAGCTAAGCAACACCTCTCCGTCATCATCTGACAAACCCTCAACATCCTTTGATAAGAAGTTAGCAAGTTGGGCAATAGTGAGTCTGTAGTAATGACGTCGGCGTACTTCAAATTCGTCCTCACAGTTGGCCCAAAAGTCCTCAAGTGCTGGCCTGTGTGAAATACTTTGCTCCAACCGAGCCGCGTAATGAACCAAAGGATCATAGGAACGCATCTCGATGAGAAACCTGAGATTGAGTTTTTCTAGCTTGTTCCTCATTAACTTGCAATTAGCAGCTTCCTTGCATTTGTAAATACCCCATCCGAAAGGAAAGGTGAATGCCTGCTTGTGTCGATTGTGAAGAAAAGAGTGAACCTCCTGAGCTTGTCTTAGAAACTCCATGAATAAGTGTGATGAACCACACTCCAGTGATCCACTCTGCTACCACTCTGGTACCACTCTGCTACCACTGTAGTGATATGCTCCGACACCACTTGTGATGAATCGACACTCTAGTGCAATGATTTCATGGTGCTTGTAGGTTTGATTTGTGGTTTTGTATATTGCTTTTTCTTGTTTTTGTGTTTTGATGTTCGATGCCAATGATATACATGAATTTAACAAGCATATGCATATAATATGAACTCAAAATAAACTAAACTTCAACGATACTCAAGCAATGACTCAATTTCATAGTTAAGAGACTTTCTTCATTGCATAAGAGGGAGTACATAAGTGGACGGCTTACATTCATTTCAAAGAGATACTCGAGCAAGATTTAAAAGGATAGTCAAGATGCATTCTTCATGATATAAGAGCTTACATGTAGTAGAAGACTTGCATCAAATTCGAAAGACAATACATCTTATGAGTTAATTTAACTTACAGCCAAACATCACTGTGAATAGTGACGTGCTAGAGTACCCGCCCCTAGTAGAAAATACGAACTTCTCCCACTGTAATCTGGATGGAATGTCTTCTAATGATAAGGGCACCCCTTTTTGGTGTGAAAGCAGCCAATAAAGAAAGGCATTTTATTTCCTTTGAGCTGATCAAACCCTCAAGAAATCAGCTTCCAAACCTTCGTAAAATGCAAACCACGTCTTCTAAATGGCGAATGGCAACTCTAGCAGCAAATATCCTTCCAGAAGATGCCTCCAACAACTTGTAATCAGCAAATTATAGCTCCAAATGAGTCAACAAGAAATTGACCAACAACTTTAGGGTGGTATTTCACACCATCAAGAAGCCAAAATCGAAGAACAAAGCCCCGTCCAGGCTCACCCACTGCAAAAATCAGGAAACCCTAGTTTCCCTCTCTCCCAAACTCCACACTTCCAAACTTCAATCAGCTAAACATATCCAAACATGAATGGGTCGAACTTTCTCTTGCATTCTTATAATTTCTCATTGAAAACAGTATTCATTAAAAAACACTATTCACTTAAGTTATGTCTTTTTTCACTTTAGCCATGAATAGTAACTGAAAAATAGAAAGTGACCCCTTTAAATAATAGACACATGGTCCCTAAGCCTGAGGAAGTGAAATAAATGGTGAAGTTCATCATTTTGAGCTCCAATAACACGCCACACGCACAAATTCACCACGTCACCATACTTCGGATACCAACACTGCATTTTACCGACCAAGTGCCTGTTCAAGTGACCCTCTATCCAGAACCATTAGCCTATGAGGATCGACATAATAGGCTAATCCACCAACTCTGATACTCGCGAAAGAATGGAGACATTACAATAAGTCCTGGTTTGACGTGTACCTTGGTAGCATCAGAGGTTCTTCGGTGTAACCATACACTCAGATATATGTGAAAGTTTAGAATTGAATGAACCAATCCGCCCAACTCTCCATTGCTGACTTAGCCTCTGGTGAAATCCTGATGTGCATTTCGTTATTGAGGTCTCTGACTGTCTTCATGAGAAAGTGACCATTCATCGCTTTGAAATCCTGTCTAGCCTTTGAGAACTCCAATTGAGAGTAATATTCATGAACATGCTGAACACCAAGAGTTCCATTGGTCTTCAAGTGTCTGAAATTGCCTTAGAACACAATTAAGTAGACCAGGTAAGACACCATGTGAAACTCATGGATTTTGAGGAATCCTGTGATTTGCTAGTGAAGGAACTTGCACATTAACATATCCCAGTCAATATGCTCTTTACCATTGATGATCTGAGAAATGACATAGAACATCCACGGTCGGAAAATATTAGCCTCTTGACTTGTAACCCGGTTGAGCAAAGTTATCAAAATAGTAACTTCATCCTTGAACTCGCCACGACCAACCTTCTTTGGCGTGTTGGTCTTCTTTACTTTTAACCATCTCTGAGCAACTTTTCGCTGGGATCTTTCTTTGTCTTCATACCATATCTTATCACAAGCCTCAATGACTACAGTGAAATTGTTTGAGCGAGGAGGAATAACAAAACACTTCTCGACGTCCCTCGGCTTAAGGCTGCAAATGACTCTTCCATCAGCTAATTTGATTTGTCTTTTAGAAGAGTCGAAGTGCTTAATGCAAGCAAGAACGAACTCGAGATTGAAAGCCGTGACAAGAATAGATGCTGCTGCCAGCAACCCGGAATGCTCAAGATTCTTGATCGTATTGCTGCTGGTACCTTCCAACGTGCTCAGTTTGACTAGTGGATAGACATGACCCAAGTCTGTGTCCAAGGTTTTCAAAAAGTTGTGGTTCAAGACCGATTTGGCCTTGTAATTTATGGGGTTGAATTGCATTTTGAAAATTTGGATTTTTGACTGTAAAGCTGGGTATGTTCAGACAACTTTCAAAAAAAGTTGTAAAAAGCTCTAGATGAGGCTAAAAATAGCTAGTTGTGGGAATTTTTTTCAGAAATTTTCTGAAACGTGGGTTTTGTAGAGAATTGAATTCTAAGAAAACCTAGATTGTTAGAAATTCAAAAAAGTGAGTTTTAGCAAGGCATACAAAAGGTTTTCAGTTGAGAAAAATAGGGGTTTTAGAGCTTCTCGGGGCAAATTTTCTCGAGAAAATCTAGAACATGGGTTTTGTAGGCGATGGAATTCTAAGCCAATCTAGATGAATCGATTTTGAAAAATTTGAGTTCTTGGCCCACATGCAAAAGAATCTACGGAAAAAAGCACAGTGCTTCAGAATGGAAGCAGTGGGACAATTTTCTCGAAAAAATCTAAGACATGGGTTTTGCTCTTGATGCTGAAATATGTGAACCCAGATGATCAGATTCTGAAAATTTCGCCATTTACTTTGACATGTGAGAGAAAACCTAAGACAAGAATAAAAGAATTTGAGATAGTAAATAGAAGTTATTATTTTGCCTCAAAAAGTCGCATATGCTTGAACTGGATTCGATGAAGTCTGCATGCACTCGAAAAATGAAGTCTGGAAAATGTATCTTTTGAACAATCTGGACCTAGCACTGCGAAGAACATTGGAAAATATTACTCGAAGCACCTTCAGATCTTTGTTTGTTCAAGAAAATCGTGTTTGCTTGAATAATGGCACCAATATGACAAAAATAAATAAATTTAAGTCTAAAGGCGCCACAAATTGCATTAAACTTAGGCCCCACCTTGATTGGACCTCAAAAATGTACGACATCCTCTTATTGAACCCCCAAAACTCAGTTAATTGCTTGAGAAAGTCGCCCTAAATAGAGTGCTAGCTTTTGATTGGACCAAATTCAGTTAACAATACATGCAAAATAAATCGCCCCTTTTGCAAGAAAAATAAGTTTAGTTGAAGTTGACCAACTGAGAATTAAATAATATTTAATTTCAGTTTACAATCTCTACCTTTATAGGGCGCTTCATGCACTTAAGTCAAAAAGTCAAACTTTGACTCTAGGCATCATTTTTCCAGAGAAATTTTCTTGAAAATTTCATTTCACGAACCTCACTGAAGCCCATGTTCGACCACTGATTCTGATTGACTGATGTGTCCAAAAGACTGGTTGATAGTTTCATTGAAGAATAGGATCAAAACTAACAAGAAACTCCTTGAGGCTACAAAGCCTAGTTTTGAGATATGAGGCTTCAAAATTCAAGGCGTCCTTGGCCTCCAAGGGCACTTTTGGCTTGAAACTCGGTAAAATTTTCATCATTTTGAAGGTGATTTTGACCTCCTTTCATCTCGCGTCCTCTGACATTTAGCAAAAGTTCAAAGCTGATTGACAGGCTCACTGCGAAGTTGGCTCCGTTCTACACAAGAACTCTTGGAGAGCACTTTTCCAAAAATCATTTGGTAGGTTAAAATTAAGGGCGCCCCTGGCCTCCAGGAGCGCTTTTGTTCCCAGACTTAGCCATTTTCCAAACTGGCTAAAATCACACTTAATCCTCGGCCGTAGACTGCTGACTTATCCTTTGACCTGGTTGAGGTATGCAACAGAAAGCTAGAATCGTCACAGACAGGATGAATATCTTAGATGAACAAAAAGAAGGCATTTAAGGCTCCAAAACCTTGGGCGCCCCTGGCCTCTAGGGGCGCCTTTGCTTTTTCCTTGAGATTTTGACCATGATTAGACCTTATATTTGACTCCTGATTCTGACAGTTCAAGAACTCAGATTAACTTGTTGACGGATTTGTTGCGAAGCCTGATCAAGTTTGAGAAAAACATCGTAGGTATCATTTGGCCATGTTGGCGTTTAAATTAGCACCTTTGGAGTGCTTATTGTAAATGGTCAGCTATTGCAATTGTTATAGTACTGCTCCTTCGAATTATAGAGAGGAAGATCTCTCTTTGCTGATGTTACGTGTAAAAAGGGTGGAGTAAACTAAAGTTCCTATCTTTTTATACTTGGCGGTAGGACACAAGGGTGCACAAACACAATGCGCCGTAGCTAAGCTTTTCTCTAGTTTCTGCAGATCTTAACTACGACTAAACTAGCTTTTAATCTATCCTATCTCCCCAAGATAAATAGAGCATGAGGGCATAGGAGCGGGAATGGATGGTTGGATCACTTGAATCCGCCGTCTCCTTAGAATATGGCCAAGGCTTTGAACTCTCGGATATATGCGGGGATAAGGTTTTATACAAGCAAACACTCTTTACAGTAAGTTGGATCTTTGACTTGCCTAGGAGGAGGAACCCCTGTCTGAGGTATAGGCTAGGATTTAGCTTACTAGAAACAACAAATTACGATGTTTTGGCCAACAAACTTGCTAAGGAGGAACCCCTTTCCGAAGTATAGGTTGAAAGACAATCCATTAGACAACATCAAACGATAACCGTTAATAACAGATATCCAAGGAGGAAGAACCCCTGTCCGAGGAGGGAAATGAAACAAAAAGCTATTTAACACAAAACTTTGAAATGACTCAAATCTTTTGGATCAAAATGCAAGTGCCTTCTGATTTTCTTCTTTAAATCTCTTCAACCAGTTACAAAGATTGGGACATGCAAAGGCACAAAATCATGCACAATTGCTCATCAAACCAATTAACTCTCATCCAAGAGCGAACAAATAATCACTTTCAAAGCTATTGGCAACAATGGCGAAACAATTTTGCATAGTAAGTAAAGGTTAACAAATAATGAGCCCAAGGATCTTATTTATAGAACTCAAAGGAGTAGGCAACCCTAAAGTCTCCTTGAGTTAACATTGAGTTCTTGCCAATCAATTAGCAAGATTTATTCCTAAGAAAGGGGAACAGACAGTTAATTGGAAAACTACTTTACTTAACTGAAACTAAACAAAGAGTCAACTGGAAACTACTTCAGTTGACTGAAACTAAACTAAAGGTGAACTTTAATACAAAGTATGCCTCCAAAATAGACATCCACGTTTAGTGGAGATTTGAGATCCATAGATTAGGAAGTTAAATTAGACATCCTCAATTAGTGGGATCTGACAATGCATGATCTGTGGGACATGGAGTTAACTTGGAAAGGGGCATCAAGTTAACTCCAGTCACATTTAATGTCATTCTGGAGGATAGGACCTCCCAACTAGGTGTCTGACACCTCATTACTTCTAGTCAATAGTCCTTCTAACCAGGTGTTGACTTTTTCTACCTCCTGTAAGCTGCTTTTGATATTCGATTTTCTTTGCAGTTGCGTCTTCTAGCCTTGTTGACATGGGATGTGGAAGGTAGTGCGATAGTAACCGGTGACAGCTCTATGTTTGGAATGACTACCTTTCACATTTGGCTATTCATTGAACGGTGATGTCATTAACGCCTTCCAAGGCGTCCAACTTGACTATGGGCTTTACTTAATGCATGTCCGCGTTGAGTGTTTTCATAAATTCTTGAAGTATGACCATTTTGGTCTTGATTTCATCTTGAGAGTACTATATTATGAAAAACTTGACTATTGACTGTAAACACGGATATGTTCAGACAACTTCTGAAAACCCCTAAAAATAGCCACCCGCTAAGAAGTATTTTTCTGGGAAAAATCTGACGGGTATTTTTCGTGCTTCAATGCTAAACAAACCCAGTTCATTAGATTTTTGATTCCGTGACTTTTTCGGAAAAATCCCTAAAAATAGAAACAGCGCAAGTTCGCTGTTTCTGGAAAATTTGAAGATATAGGTTTTGTTGGAAAATTGCGCTGATCATACCCAGTTGGCAAGATTTGTGATTGCCCACTGTTTTTTGGGACATGCAAGAAGATCTAAGACAAGAAAAGAGGAAAAAGACAAGAAGAAGATTGGAAGTCATCAACTGTCTTTCTGGAAAAATTATGCCTTTTGATGCAACATCTGATAAATTGTCCTTCTGTGGAATTGATCTTCAAAACTATGAAGAACGGTGAAAACCCCTCTGTCAGATCTTGAAAAGAGGTCTTGGAGAGAAAATGACCTGTTCTTGTGCTCCAACCTGCAAAGACAAACAATGAATAATGATGTCCAAGTTTGATACATAGTGATTGATGTGGAAGCAATCAAGTGTGGACGCCAACTCATGATTGAAGACTGTTTCAGCTTGATCTCGAGTTGTAAAAACTGATCTCCACTGATTGTGGGACGTTTTGGCCAAGTTTGCCTCCAAAATCTCTAACTCAAGTCAACAAATCTCTTTTTGACTTTTTAGGCATCCTTCTTGAGTGTTGAACACTTTTTTATCATTTTGTTTTATATTGAGGTGCCTCTGTTCTATCCTCGCTCTAGATTGATTAGTTAATCTTGAGCAGCTGCTGATAGATTCACTGTTGAGCTGGATCTGTGCTGAAGAGATGTGCCTGGGAGATGCTAAGCTGAAAAACCGAGTTTTAGGCTCTAGAAGACTGGGCGTCTTTCTTCAGCAAGGGCGCTTTTGCACTTGCCTTAGTCAATTTTCAATGTTTGTTCTTCAACTTCTTTATTTAGACCTTCCGTGCTTTGATTCAATATCCCCGTTGACTGATGAGTCAGACAATCTTGCTTGACGATTCACCAGGTGACCAGCTTAGTCCTGAAAAGGATGGCTGGTGCCTCAGTTCCTGAAAGTCAGTTTAAGGCCTCAGCAAGCGAGGGCGCCTTTCTTCAGTAGGGATGCTTTTGTTCTTTTTGATTAGTTATTTCATGTTGAAAACTGCTTCAGTTCGATCTCTGTCATCAGATGATTGCCTTGTCAGAATCCTTCGCAAATGGTTTTGTTGTCGAGGTTGATCCAAATGGAGAAGATCATCATGGGGGTCCCTTAGTCATTTAACAGCATCTAGGTGCCCAAAAAGAAAGGGCGCCTTTCTTCAGCAAGGGCACCTTTTTCATGCTAAGCAACCATTTTGGATGTTTCTTGATAACAGCCTCTTTGCACTCCGTTGATGTTTTGACGGTGATCACTAAATCCGATGATCTTGTTGAATGTTTCGTTGTCGAGCCAGCAGGAAAACGCAGAGGATGATTGCCTGGGACAAATTAGGTGACTTCTCCTTGGTAGCATTTCCAAAGCCAAATTTTGGCCTTTTCCGGTTTCTAGAATCTCTTTCGCGTTTCACGTTTGCCATGTAGCTTGTCTGATTCGAGTGTTGTTGTTGACGATGCGAACGCGAGTGTTTTGGAAATCATCTTCACCATGTTGCGTGTACGGGTGTTGGGAAATTGACTAAGTCATTTTGACTGCATAGTCCTCTTGGTAGCAAGGCATGCATTCTCCAGATTTGGCCAATTTTCAACATTTTTCACTTTTGAGAATCCCCTTCATCGTAGAGTATCATTTCGAGCATTTTCGCCATGGATTCTTTGTTGAAGCTTTTGAGGTTTAGATTTCTCCACCTGGTATTGCCCAATCTGCCATTAATGGCTGTGGAGCTCCTAACTTTGTTCTTGAAAAACAAAAATGGACCTGTTGATGTGTTTTTCATGACCGCACCAACTCAGAATAAAGTCGCCAATGGCTACCCTATTCTCTTTTGATCAAAGTATCCAGCAGGCTAAGATTGAGAGAGAGTTCGTGCGTTCAACTCCAAGGTTCCTTCAGTGCGAATAGTCTCAGTTGGCTTAATGTGATTTGCTGGTATTTCAAGGGGACTTATGGAATTGTTCAACGACAGAGGAAGGGGTTTAAATGCTCGAAAGATTTGTCTATAAAGTTCTTGTTTCAGAAGGTACTGAATGTAAATGGTGTTGGGTTAATAAGGCTCTAATCTATTCTAAAGGCGTGGGACATGGCGATCAATTCTCACAAGCTTCAACCAGGGTCTGCTTTGCCTCGCTTCAGACAGCCTCCACAGAACCGGTGCAATCTTCAGAGGAGTAGCTCAAGGTGTTCAGATCACAACTTAGCATGAAAATACCATCACAACGACGCATATAAACATACAAATCATGATCGAAGTTAAGTACACGATATCCCAGTTGACCACACAAGGTGCATTCACCATTAGCGAACACACTAGTGGTATGGATAAACGAAGTTTGCTCAAATTGAAGACTACATTCCACAACTACCACCTATGTACATGAAATGAAACTTATTCTACTTTAAGCCACTACTTGAATCAGAAGGACGAAGAAACCTTGCTAGCTACTCACAACAAAAGACGAAATTCACCATCAATGAAAATTCTTTTTATTGGGAGAGTGTTCACAACAATTTCTTACGAAGTTTTAAAGGAAAAACTTTCCTTCTTCAAACTACTCTATCAATCTACGCTATGCTACTTCTAAGCTATTACCTAGCTGTCTCTCTATTCTAATCTCTACTGTCTAACTAGTACAAATGAGGGGGGATGCCCCTTTATATAGCTGGCCAAGTCCAACGGACGACTCAGATTACAATTGGCTGGATGGCCCAGATTGTGCCACCTCAGCCCTAAACAAGATTTACGACAGACACATTCTCGACCTGAAACCTCAAGTCTGCAACTTCTTTCTCTTGCTTGACGACGATTTTTCTCCTTGATGTTGTTCTTCAACTCCAAATGCTGGAGCTTGAAAGATTTTCTAGCCTTGAACTTGAACATTTCTTCCTCTCGCCACTGGAGTTGGGCACGTACTAGGTCTCAACACTTAGCCATTTCTCGCGATTTTTCTTCCTTCGAGGTTGAAATGTAGTATTGGAGTACTTGCTTCATCGCTTTAGGTCATCCTGCTCCTGGCCTCGACGTTTAGCCTGCAAAACAGACAAAAGGAAGAGCATCAAAACACTTCATGATACAAATTTACCTCACTTACCTGATTTTCATGCTTCGACTTCTAAGGATTGAGTGATCCAGCTCCTTCCTTTAGCCAACCTTGCTTTCTTCATGATATTTTTAACATCCGTAGGCTGGGGTATATAACACCTGTTCATCATATTTTAATGCCTCAGACATATTTTAAAAGTGTTAGCTTCAACTGCATCTTCTTCACTTTTTCGGCTGAGGTGTTCACTCTGACATTTCATCCAACTCTGGCCAGAGCAAAATGTTTTCATCAGGAATTTGATCAAAAATTATTTAGGCATCCAACTTCAAATTCATCCGCCAAGGCATTTTTATGTCAACAACACATTTTATTCCCTGCCTTAGAATTTTTTTCAAATTTCCCTTAGGAAATTCATCAACCTCGTGCCCCATCAAAAATCTTCATCCTGAAGGCTTCGGCGAAGTGCAGAAGACTTTGAAATCTATTCCTTGTCGAAGATCTTCAATACCCAGAAGAAAATTTTCTTCAGAACTTGTCGGATTCATGGGTATACAACGAACGGGTTCATTTATTTTTTTTGAATTTTAACCTTAGAAAAATATTTTGCCGACAATTTTATTCCAATTCTTCATCTCTGGGCGTACATTCCTGCTCTGACTTGAAATTTCTCATTGACCCTGTGAAGCTAGCATCATCTGACTTCTTTCCTGCCAACTTACCTATGCCTTAGCAAATTTCATCATCTCCCAACCATCTTAGGCATATTTCTCTAGAGGTGGAATAAATTTCAACACTTAGAAAAAAATTCAAATTTCTTCTCCAAACCAAGGGCGCATTTTGAGGTGGGTACTTTGAGTTTCAATGCCTTAGTGAAAATTTCTAACCTCCAATATCCTCTTGGGCGCATATAGCTAGTGGTGGAGGAATTTTTTATACTTAGAAACTTTTTTCATCTTGCCAAGTGAAGTGGGCGCATTTTACCAAGGGTACTTCCAGTTTGCTCAAGCCTTAGAAATATTTTTGTGCCATTATGCAAGTTGGGCGCATTTTACTAGTGGAGCTTCCATTTTTGCATACTTAGAAATCTTTTCCATGCCCCCTTGGCACTTGGGCGCATTTCACCCCTTCTACATCCATTCTGGCACTTAGAAAACATTCCTAACCTCCTCCAAGTTAAGGCACATTTAGTACTTCACACTTTCAATTCTCAAGACTTAGAAAGTCATCAAGTGGTTAAGGCGCATTTTACCACTCCTTCCAACTGGTGACACTTAGAATAATTCCAGCACCTCTCCCTAGGCCAAGGCGCATTTCACACCCTCCACCTCCATTCTCCATGCCTTAGAAAGATTTTAAGTCACCCTCTTTCCTTTAGGCGCATTTGGACCCTTCAACTTTCAGTTTTGAAGACTTAGAAAATTTCTTACCTTGCTCTTGTCTCTGGGTGCATTTGGGGTGCTGTGGTTTCAATTTCCATGCCTTAGAGTTCTTTCCAATGGCATCTCCAAGTCAAGGCGCATCTATGGGTCCCTACTCCAAGTTTTCTTGCCTTAGAAACTCTTCAAACTCCATCTTCAAGTGAAGGCGCATCTAGCACAGTGAGCTTTCAATTTCTATGCTTAGAAATTTTTTCAAATTTCCCTTTCAACCTCCTAGGCGCATTTGGGGTGTTGAGCTTCAAATTTGCAACACTTAACCAAATTTCCACTCCCCTGCAACACTTAACCAAATTTCCACTCCCCTTTCTTCTCTTAGGCACATATAGGGGTGCCTCCTTCAAATTTTCATGCCTTAGAGGATTTTATTGCCTTCTCAACTTCTTGGGCGCATTTAGGACCCCCTACTTCCAATTTTTCATGCTTAGAAAATTTTGAAGTTCTACATGCAAGTTTAGGCGCATTTTGGGGTTGGTACCTCAAGTTTCAACGCCTCAAGAGAATTTTTTATGCACTCCCACGTCTTTGGGCGCATTTGGCAAGGCCCACTCCAAATTTCAACACTTAGAGAATTCTACATGGCTCTTCAAGCTCAACAAGGCAGATGATTCTTTGAAGTGCTTAGAGGATTTTCACCAACCTTCAGCTTTAATAGCGTTTTTCACTAGCTGGACTTGAAAATTTATCAATTTTAGTGAATTTCATGCTCCTTGCTAGATTTGGGGTGGTTTGATCATGCTAACCCCGAGCTTGCCCTAATTTGCTATTTTTAGAAAGTTCTTCAAATTTTGCATTTTAAGCTGATTTTAGCTCCAGAAAGCTTGATTTTGCTTTGTTTTGAACCTCGAGATGTGGTTAAGCTGCTGGTGCTTGATATCCTCCTTGAATCTGCTATTTTTAGCAACTTACTAAAAATAGCAATTGCTCAGAATGTCTTCAAATTTCGCATGCTGAAAGCCTGAAGTGTGGTGATCGTGGCTGGATGCCGCATTTACATGACTATCGTGTTTCCCCCTTGAATTTAGGAAACCCTAATTCCTCTGTACCAACCTGCTAAAAATAGTAAGTGATTGATTTTCCATCTTCTGCAACTCCGTTTGTCTTGAAATTCGCGCCATAGGGCCCTCATCACTTGCTTGACCTGTTCATATTGACGCTTCGCGCTAACTTGCTATTTTTGGCATGTTTTTGAAGTGGCTTACTATTTATAGCAGTTGCTGGATTTTGAGACTTCCTTAGCTCCGTTCGACTTGAAATTCGAATGGCGTGCTCCCTGTTGGTAAATTTGCCAGTCATACTGGCACCTGATGTTGACTTTCTATTTATAGCCTGTTTCAGGAACACCTTACTATAAATAGTAAGTGCTCCGTTTGTCTTCAAATTTTACTGGTGGGTAGCTCGAAAGATGCTGATCGCAGTGGGATACACCAGTTTTCGGAAATTTTGACTTTTTACCCCTCATTTAGGGTCCCGAAGCTTGAAACCTTAATTTGAATTGCATGTGTATTAAATGACCTCCGTTTGACCTCGTTTCTGGTGTACCTTGCCATGTTTGTGATTCTGATGCGTTGGGTAGCTGCCGGAGTGGACCTGCTATAAATAGTAAGTCTCTGAAAACTAATCATCTCACTTTGCATGTCACATCACCGCGTAGCTCTTGAAAAACCCATAAAGAAACACTTGACATGCGTTGAAAACCCTAACATGCAAACCCTATAAATAGCCTCTGAAGACGGCTCCTGAAAAAAGTCTTGATCCTGGTTTGCATGTTACATCGTTGCGAAGGTCTCGAAAAACCCACAAGGAAAATGCAGACATGCAAAGAAAATCTCAACATGCAAACCCTAAAAATAGCCTCTGAAGGCTGAATTCTGAAAGTCATTATCTCACTTTGCATGTTGTACCATCGCGAAGGTTTCAGAAAACCTAGAAGGAATCTCCAGACATGCACTGAAATTTTTTGCATATAAACCCTGAAATCTGCTCTGGAAGCTGAACTGCTAAAAATAGCAAGTTGTCCATTCTGGCTCAAAATTTACTAGTGAGCAGCTTGATGTGTTCTGGATGCAGTGTAACTGTCAAAACTTCAAGAATGCTGAAAGAACGCCCTGAATTGGACACTTACTAAAAATAGTAAGTCGCCAAAAATTGATGATACTTCAGTGGAAACTTGCTGAAAGCACAATGACATCAATGTTAGTATCAATTTTCAATTTATTCACTTCATTTGACCTCAGATTGACTAGAAGACTCAAAACCCTAATTCTCAGACTTGGCCACAATTTGACATTCAAGCTCAAAGGCGGGCACATCCCCGGAAAAGCAGACAACAGAAAGAGAGAGACGACAGCAAAACAAACCAAAAGCAAAGCCAAAAGATCGAAATGAAGCAAAAATTAGGGGGGTCCCCATTTGCAATGGGGCGATGTGTGAAAAAGGTCACAATAGGACCCACTAGAGTATAACATGTCTTTTGATGATTTTGACTTGACCAATGTGATCGTGAAGTTGATTAATCCTATCAAAATCATTTTCAATCATTTCCGGGAAGGTCCTATTTTCAGGGGTTTCCCTAAAAATAGGGGTACGAAACCCTAATTTTCATTGTTTTGAAATTTTACACATATGTTCCTTGAGAGAAACCCACAAAGACCTTATATTTGGTTTGACCTAAAACATACTTTTGACGACATTTTTACATGATTTAGCTCAATTTAAGCAGAATGCCAAAAATTATTTTGGGTACAATAGGCCAAAAACCTTCATCTGGTCCCTCAAAAAGATGGGCGCCGCTGGCTAAGAGGTGCGCTTTTCACTCCAGTGTTAGTCATTTTTTCATCTCCCTCGTTTCTCATTCAATATCCCGTATCAGGTGCTAGACAGATCCTTCAGGCTGGTTGGTAGACTCATCGCGAAACTGATAATATTCCAGAGAAGTCTTCTTGGTAGTGACAAATCTCAAAATTGAAATCTGGGCCTTTGAAATCTAGGGCGCCCTTGGCCTCCAGGGGCTCTTTTGCTCCAGAGTTAGAATAAAATTTTCATCCCGACGAAAAATCCCCTCCGAGACGAAGCATCATTTTCAATTTATCTCGCCATAGATTCTTCATTTGAGCGTTTTAAGCTTAGATTTCGACACTTGATCTCTAGCCACCTGCCATTGATGACCTCAGAGCTCCAAACTTTCTATCTAAAAAAGCGAAAACTACCCACTAGACTTAAGTTGACTTTTAATTGAATCTGACTTCACCATTGTGATCGTGAAGTGAAATAAGCCAATCAAAACAATTTTCAGTCAATTCTGACAAGTTTCAATTTTTAGGGTTTTTGACCTAAAAACAGGGGTCCAGAAACCCTAATTTTCATTTTTTTAAAATTTCGCCAGTATCTTCCTGACATCAAACTGACCCAAAGTCCATACTTGATTTGCCCAAAAACAGTGTTTTGACATCATTTTATAAGGTTTAGACTCTTTTAAGCTAAATGCCTTAATCAAGCAAAAAATTTGGTTTGGGTACAACAAGACTGTAACGAACACACTTGTACGATAAAATTAAAACTTTAAAATTCATACATAAAAGTAAGAACAATACCATTTTGAACCAACAATTTCTTTTCAAAACATAAATAAGAAACATTTATTGCATCCATAATCTATTTCATTTCAAATGAAATTACAAAGCATGATGAGAAACATACATACATACATACATAGCCCGTAGGCTTTTGACACCAATAGAAATAAGAAGGTCCAGGAATTCGTCCTGTCAAGCTTTGGATCATCTGTCGGGTGTTCGTGGAGGAGAAACATCACTCGAGCGTTTTTCCGCCAACCACGGACTTATAATGCGGTCCCCCGCACGATCATTTTTCAATGAACGGCCCTCCCTTCGAAGAAGAGATTGGTTGGGTAACCTTTAATGACTACCAACTGGACATAGTGCTGCGATTCTACAAAACTAGCTTTCGTGCTAACGGCAAATCACAAACTAGGTTGTATTTCGGAATCACGGTGAACTGACAGTGTAGTACAACAACTAAATGGTTCCTTACACTACTTTGGCCAAAGTGTTTACGTTCAACGAAGAACATAGGTCATACGTCACATTCACTAGCCAGGTTCAACTTGACTTAAGGCTATCTTAATTCTACGCGTAGGTTGGTCTATCGGGGTAGTCCGTACCCTAGACTTCCTACAACATTTTACTACTGGAATGATGAATCTATTAAACAAGATACTACAACAGACGCCCTAATTCAGGATATATTCATCCTAGGGATACAATAACTTAATTAAGTTGTTTGTATTAAGTTGTAGAGTATATCTTGCAAATATTCTTGACTCAACCCTAGTATCTAATATTTAAACACAAGCATATGCTCATTATATAGAGCCATATAATCACAATGCAGATTTCTTTCATTAACTAATGAAATACGAACATCATTAACAACAAAAGCCATGAAAGACTATATTTATGATAATGATTAAGATACTGTTATTCTTTTTAAATTCATTCTTAAGACAATCATACTCTTTTCTTTCCAGTCAAGACAACAATTTAGAGACCTATCAGATTACTCTAAAATAGTAGCAAAATATGAAAAGTAAGAGTTTAGCATGCCTGTTTAGCTTCCACAAGATTAGAAAACAGCCCTTTCGCTTGCCTTTACTCAGACCACTTTCAGCTTGGATTCTTGAAACCAAAAGCTCAACACAGTAACAGTGTAATTCCCAATTACTCCTCTTTTATTCAAAGCTTACTTTTTAACCAGCAAATTCAACTTCTGCTCTTTTGATCAGAAAACACCTTTCCTTAACAAAATACTTCACAATTTCTTTACTATGGCGAATTCTCCCTTTTGCTATGAAATGCTCAAGAACTTGATAGTAAATTCGTGTGTCTAAGAATGCCAAAACGCAGATATATTTATAGGTAAATTTTAAAACTGTTTTCCACCTTCTATGGCGCCAGGATTGCCAGCAGGTTGAAGAATATTTCAAACTAAAAACGTGTATCAAATTGGTGAGGGTTTCGACCTCCATGTTTGACAGCAAGAAGTTCATTTTAATTCGAATTTGTTTCAGACTGTTAAAACTGTGACAACTTTCAACTGGCGCGTTTTTACAGTTAGGTTAAATGCCAAGTTTCATTTCTGACTTCTTCCTTGCTCAAACGGCGTACAGATTTCATTTTATTCACCAAGCAAGAGATGAATCGGCCATTTTCGGACGTCTGGCCCTAGTCGCGCGGGTTACCTGCGCGTTTTTCATTTTCCTTATTTCATTTTCGCGTTTTTTCTTCTTTATTTCGACTTTAAAAATCTTCAATATTTAAATGACGTTTTCAAAATAAATATGCTGCATATATGCAGGCTCATATTTGAAGATTAACACTTCAACGAACACATTAGAAAAATCCGCGTTTTCTTATCAATTCGTGATTTTTATGAAATCCGCGATTTTTTATTTCTTCCCAGATTTGTATTCGTGCTTTACAATGTTTTAACTTTTATTTCATTTGATTTTGACAAATCTTTTATTTAAATATATTTGTTTATTATATTAAAATACTTACATAATATAGTTTATGCACAATTATTTAAATTATCAATTTAAATAATATTATATACATTTTAAACTATATTATATTAATATTTTAATATAATATTAAATATATTGAAATACTTAACATTATATTAATACATATATATTCATTTACATTATACATAAAACATGTAAATTAATATATATGTATTCGTATAATTTCAGAGGCAAGATATCATTACAATATATAATTCATTTATCTCGTTAGCCGTGGGTATGTATACTTGTATATATATCTGTATATATACTATATGTATAAGTATCCATAAATACATTTATATCGACACATACGTATGGCATATCCATCTGCTTAATACGTTTGTATCGACATGAATGTACTTATGGGTACTTGTACATATCGTATTCGTATGTACAAATACACATATCCACATCTAACCAGAACTTATCATTTATAAGGTTATACTGGCAAGCATCACTTGTTTACACATTCAGAAGAAGACACGACTCCTAATGATACGAGACAAGCCTACGGATGACTTACCTTTAACCAAAACAATGACTTAGCTTACTCAGTTCTAAGGCTTGTGTGTGTATGTCCAGTTGGTATCCATTACTGTTTACCCGACCAAGTTCTTCCCCGAGTGATATCTCTCCTCTGTCTCGAGGTACAAACCTGTTTCCTGCAAATCATGAAATGGTAACGGAAGTTATGTGCTCAAGACCAAAGTAATATACATTAAGCATCGTAGAAAGTTAGAACAACATTATTTCATAACTCAATATGCTAATTTCATTCAAGATTTACATCAATAGAAGCATCAGTTAAAGAGACAATCATTTAGGATACATCCAATTGATCACAAGAACAATTCAATTTATTCAACAGAAAGATTCAACATTTACAATGTACATCCTATAAATAGTAGCTATACAATTCTGACAAGTTTCAATTTTTAGGGTTTTTGACCTAAAAACAGGGGTCCAGAAACCCTAATTTTCATTTTTTTAAAATTTCGCCAGTATCTTCCTGACATCAAACTGACCCAAAGTCCATACTTGATTTGCCCAAAAACAGTGTTTTGACATCATTTTATAAGGTTTAGACTCTTTTAAGCTAAATGCCTTAATCAAGCAAAAAATTTGGTTTGGGTACAACAAGACATAGGAATAAATCTTGCAGATTGGCAAGAACTCATTGTTAACTCAAGGAAATTTTAGAGTTGCCTACTCCTTTGAGCTTCTATATATAAGAGCAACTTTGCTCATTATTGTTTTAAGTTTTATTACTACACAAAATTGCTGCGCCGTTGTGCCATCAAGCTTGCAAGTCAATATTTGTTCACTCTTGGATGAGAGTTATTTGTTTTGATAAGCAATTGTGTATGATTTCGTACTTTTGCTGTCCCAAATCTTTGTAAAGTGTTGAGTGAGTTTGAAGAAATAAATCAAAAGGCATGTGCAATTTGATTCAAAGTTTCAAGATCTATTAATGTCTGGTTTTATAATCTATTGTTTCAATCTGCCCCTTGGACAGGAGTTCCTCCTCCTTGGGAATTTGGAGATTAATGTTTATCGTTTGATGTTGTCTTATGATCTAGATTTCAGCCTACACCTTGGACAGGTGTCATCACCTCCTTGGGAATCTTGATATCAAGTTCATCGTTCTTTGTTGTTTCTAGTAAGTTGCATCCCAACCTACACCTCGGATAGGGGTTCCTCCTTGGCAATCCTGAGATTCAACTTACCGTATGAGCGTTTGCTTGCATAAGACCTTATTCTAGCGTAGATTTGATAGTTCAGAGCCTTCAGATGCGTTGTAGTGTTCCCCACTCTGCTACTATGATTTTACTGAGATTCTTTGGGTTTGATTTTTGGTTTTGGTATTTTGCTCTTTCGTGTTTTTGTATTTTTGATGTTTGATGCCAATAATACTGATAATTTTAACAAGCTTATACATGCAATAGGAACTTTAAACAAACTAATCTACTGAGACAACTTAAGTAAAGACTTAGTTTGATAGCCAAGATACATTCTTCATGATATAATAGCTTACATGGAATAGAGGACTTGCATCAAGTTCGAAACGAAATACATCCTATGAATTAATTTAACTTACAGCCATACATCACAGTGAATAGTGATTTGCTACAGTACCCGCCCTGAGTAAATTGCTCACACAACATGAAATATGAATTTCTCCCATTGAAATCTGGATTGGAAGTCTTCTTAGGGTAAGGGCGCCCACTTTTGGAGTGATTGCAGCCTCTAAAGGGAGGCGTTTCTTTTCCTTCTTGCTGCTACAAACCCTCAAGTATGGCGGCTGGCTGTAGGTGTCAAAACAGTCCACAAAACCTTCAAAAAACGCAAACAACTTCTTCGTGGTTGAAAATGGAGTCACAAGCAACAATAACCTCCTCTGGAAATAGTTCTAACTGTGATGTCCCCGCTCTAGTCAGTTCTCGGGAATAGTGTGTTAGCCTTTTCTTGGACCCTTGTGGGCTAACTGGTTTGGTTAGAGGGTCAGTGGTACTTTCTGGAGAGCTTGGTCGTTCTCGTTTTCAGAGCTCAGTGATTGGTTCACAACAGGTGTTAGCAGTTCAGGGGTTGACAGCTTCTGACGGCACGGGAATATTTGGAGTTTTGAGAGAGTTATGGATTTTTAAGTGATTTGAGTTAATTAATTAACTTAATGCCTTATTATAAAGTCAAATTGACTTTATACATTTTTTATCACTTAAATACTCTATAAAGGTGATTTAATATTTTAATCACTTAAAATATTAAAGTGGCGCCCAAGTACTTAAGTCAAGACTATTGAAAAAGACTTAAATATATTTTAAAAGATTTAAATATTAAAAAGGGCGTATCTTTCTTGAAAGTTGTTCCTTTTTGCATATAAGGCATTTTGGCAATGAGAAATTCACTTTTGAATATTTTGACTTTGCCTTGGCATTTTTCCTGTGCTTCACCTGCGATCAGGGTTTTGAGCAATCTTCCATTGGAGAACGAAATCTCTTTAGTGTTGAGCACTTTTGAGACTGTGAGAGACCAGTCGAATTTGTGCAGTTTGTGAGAGCTTCATACAGAGGTTCTACTGAGCTTGATTTGTGTTTCCTATTGAATTCCTTTATCAATTTCAGAGGGTTTTGAGAGATGGCACCTTCATTTCACCTAGTAGACACTTTACTTCATGGCTGTACCTTCTGAGTGGGAATTCTGGGTTTTGCATTGAAGTGCGTGGCTCTTGTGCAAGGGCGTTTGGATTTTTCTTGGAGAAACGCCTTCCTTTCTGAGGGTTTCTCTTCATCTCTTTTGGCGTCTGGCTTGTACCTATCATTTGCCACAGTTTTCAGGCTGGATTTTGCATTCTGTAGCTTCCTACACCGGATTTTGTCAGTTTTTCACCATCTTGGCTGGCGAATTGGACTACTTTCTTAAATAAATAATCTGGAAGCTTTCGGGTATGTGTACCATTTGTGATCTAATTGATTCAGTTAAATAATATCTTCTACACTTTCATTCTGAAGAAATTAGCACAGATTTACATTTTATGAGCAATTTATATGATGCGCCCCTTCTCTTCTGTCTATAAACTTTCTCTAAAAAACTAAAATAACACATTAAGACTTAAGAAAATACTGGGGTTTGAGTTGAGAGCCAGCAGGGCTCATCACACTAACAACTTGAAATCAACAATATATAGCTCCCAAATGAAACAACCAAGCTCAGATCTGCAACTTTAAGGTGGTATTTCACACCATCAAGATGCACAAATTCGAACAAGAAGCCCCCTCCAGGCTCACCCATTGCAGAAATCAGGAACCCTAGTTTCCCTCTTTCCCAAACTCCAACTCACAAGTTTCAATCAGCAAAAACATATCATAACATATGGGGGTCGAACTTTCTCTTGGTCTTTTATAATTTCTCATTGAAAACACTATTCATTAAAATGGTACTATTCACTTAAGTAATGTTCTTTTTTTCACTTTATCAATGAATAGTAACTGAAAAATATAAAGTGACCCCTTTAAATAATATACACATGGTCCCTAAGACTGAGGAAGTGAAATAAATGGTGAAGACCATAATTTTAAGCTTCAATAACATGCCAAATGCACAAATTCACCTCGTCACCATACTCCGGATACCAACACTGCATTTTACCGACCAAGTGCCCAATCAGGTGACCCCCTAACCAGAACCATTAGCCTACGAGGGTCAACGTAATAGGCTAATGTTAGAATATTATATTCTTATATTGTATAATGGTCAATTATATCTTTTAGTTGTTGGTAGGTAGCTGGTAGGTAGACATTTAATGTCTACAGATACCAACACTGCATTTTACCGACCAAGTGCCCAATCAGGTGACCCCCTAACCAGAACCATTAGCCTACGAGGGTCAACGTAATAGGCTAATGTTAGAATATTATATTCTTATATTGTATAATGGTCAATTATATCTTTTAGTTGTTGGTAGGTAGCTGGTAGGTAGACATTTAATGTCTACAGTATTTTACCTCACCTATATATTGTAATCTATTCTTCAAGTAATACAAGCAATTTCTAGCCCAAAATTGTTTCATGGTATCAGAGCCATGGGGTTCTACAAGATCTGGCGAATTTTTTAATAAAAAATTCGTAGCCTCTTCTTGTCTGGAATTTTTTCTAGAAATTTGTAGAAAATCTCTTGGTGGCTTTTCTGAAAATTTTCGAAGGGTTTTCTGTGATTGAAAGTCGTACTCACGATTTTCAAAACCCTTCTGGGCTTTGTCTGGTTTCAGTCGCGTTTCTGAAGGTCGTGATTTTCGTGGCTCTTTCTTCAGTTTTTGGGCACGATCTTTTGTGCTTCTGGCGTCTTTTTTCTGTGTCTGCTGAGAGCCGCGACTAGAGTTTTCGAAAATACATGGATGCGTTTTTTCTCTACAAAGCTGGGCGCGTTTCTGATGCATTCAAACCCGTGTTTCTGATTTTTGAAGCCGCGATTTTCATCCATTTGAAGCCGCGATTTGTCATGAAAGCTGGACACGTTTTCTGTATTTAGTTTGGTGCGATTTCAGACACGGTTTTTGCTGAGATTTCAAGCTAATTCCTGCAAGTTTCAGGTTCATTAATGGCGGCTAGGGCTTCTGCGATTTTCGGCCAGGGTTTTGAACCCTCAGATCAAGTCGAAAAATTATTTTGCTTGCAGATTCCTTCTGGGAGTTTCCGAGATCTCAACTGGGTCATCGTTCAAATTTTCTGGGTACCTCATTTTCTGTGCCTCGAAATTTGTGCCTCAGTTTCAGGTTAGAATTTTTTTTCAATTTCAGAATCCTTGGGGGTTTTTCAAGATCTCAAATGGGTTGTCATCCGATTTTTCTGGGTGCTTCGTTTTCCGTGCCTCAATTTCTTTGCAGATCTGTTCTGGCGGCTAGGGTTCCAAACCCTCTGTTTTTCAGCTGACAATCGACGACCACCTGTTTCTGGGCTTCTGTAATTCGTAGTGTTGCGTGGGATGCCTTTGTTGGGTTTTTTAAATATTTTTTCCCTTATTAAAAAAAAATCTGGCTTAAGGGTTTATAATTTTCTCCTTAAAAAAAATTACGAGTTTTTCCTGTATACCCTAGTCAGGGTTTCTGTTTTTCAAGAGGGCTCTCTGGTCTTTGGTTTTTACCTTTTTTTCCAAAAACAAACGATGATTTGTAATCTTGGGTTTGGCGATTTTTCCCTCAAAAATTGTGGTTTGTTGCAGTCTGTTTTGGTCGCACCTCAAGTTGCTGGGGCGAATATCTGCACAACTAGCTTCTTGCAGTCTGTTCTCGGGCATCATGCTCCTTTGCAAAAGTTTCGATGGTTTGCCAATTTTTCCTCAAAATCGTGCTAGCTATTCTCGGTGTGTCTCTAGCAATAGGGAAGGACAGCTCTGTTATTCAACATCAAGTTGGACATTTTGTGATGACTTCTGGTCAGTAGTTCTGCAGATTCTGGGAGGGTTGGTGGCAGACTCCTCTCAAGTGGTAGAGTCAGTGGCAGACTCTTGTTTGTTGTTGCAGAGCTTTCTAAAGAAGGGGCAGCCTTCTCTGTTCTTTATCAAGACGGTTTTTTGTACTCTTGGTCATCAACATTCTGCAGATCCAGGGAGGGTCTCCGTAGCTGCAGAGTGTTTTGAAGAATTTGTGACCAACGACCTGCAGATTGTTTTCTGTAGGCTAGTTAGATGATTGACCATTAAGGGAGTGTGTTAGAATATTATATTCTTCTATTGTATAATGGTCAATTATATCTTTTAGTTGTTGGTAGGTAGCTGGTAGGTAGACATTTAATGTCTACAGTATTTTACCTCACCTATATATTGTAATCTATTCTTCAAGTAATACAAGCAATTTCTAGCCCAAAAACATATCATAACATAAGGGGGTCGAACTTTCTCTTGGTCTTTTATAATTTCTCATTGAAAACACTATTCATTAAAATGGCACTATTCACTTAAGTAATGTTCTTTTTCTCACTTTATCAATGAATAGTAACTGAAAAATATAAAGTGACCCCTTTAAATAATAGACACATGGTCCCTAAGACTGAGAAAGTGAAATAAATGGTGAAGACCATAATTTTAAGCTCCAATAACACGGCAAACGCACAAATTCACCTCGTCACCATACTTCGGATACCAACACTGCATTTTACCGACCAAGTGCCCAATCAAGTGACCCCCTAACCAGAACCATTAGCCTACGAGGGTCGATGTAATAGGCTAATCCACTGATTCTCAAAAGATTAATTAGAAGGGGACATTACATGCATTTTGAGAAACGGTCGCCCCAAGTGATCCAACCATCCCATTCCTACTCCTATATCCTCTTGCTCTGTTTTTCTAGAGGAAATAGGATAGATTAAAAGTTAGCTTAGTTGTAGTTAAGATCTCTAGAAACTAGAGAAAACCTTAGCTGCAACGCATTGTGTTTATGCACCCTTGTGTCCTGCCACTAAGTAAAAAAGATAGGAACGTAGTGCATTTTACTTTTACGCAAACATCAACAAAAAGAGGGAGCTTCCCCTCCATAATTTGAAGAGCAGTCATTACACACTGTGCATAGCTATCCGTTTCCAATAAGCATTCAAGAGGTGCTAATTGAAACGCCAACATGTATACAATAGAAGTAAAAGGCTATTGATTCATGATGTTGCAAGTATTCAAAGCAATTTTCAATGTCTAAGTTAGCATTTGCAATCCAATCCATCACACTCCTCTTTTTGATGATGGATTATTGAGTGGGATCCGAAACATCGATTGCAAACTATACATAGTTAAATCCAAAATCATATGCACTAGTCGAAGTCAGTGTTTTCAGCCCTATTTTTAGTTAAGAAATAAGTAAATAACAATTTAAAATCATTCCATCCAATGCCTAAAGAGAATCATTGTTTACACTTTGTTATTTACAGTAGAGACAAGGCATGTTTTCCTTGTTTATACAAGGTTTTTTGAGTAATTTTTAATGCCATTTATGAAGGTCAGTTGATAATCTATAATGATCTTAGAGATATCAATTGAGTTGATTAAGTTCTATACCTTGAAACCCTAAGGCAAGTTGATGTAGTAAAGAGGAATTCATCATCATTGAAAATTTGTTTAAATTACTAGCATACTATCAAACCTAAGGTTTCATTGAGGTCCTTGAAAATGTTGACGTTTCTACAAGGTCTCAGGTTTCAAATTGCAAAAGACTAACATATTAGCATGACGAAGTATTAGTGGATTCACCATGCTGATGGTTCTAGTTTCAAGTTGATATGGGTAGGGTATTCATTAGATTCATGCTCATAAAATCTCAAGAATTTTCAGAGGCTCTAGAAATTTTGCAATATTTGAGAGGTTCCCGAGGAGTTAATCAGTTTCAAAGACTTAAGTTTCTTCAAATTTTCAAAAATGATTTGAAGTGATTAAAGTCTATTCTTCTAGCACAATCACATCTAGTAGGTGTTATCATCAAGCGATGGCTATCTTGAGAAGTGTTGTACCCAAAATAAATTTTTGGCATTCTGCTTAAATTGAGCTAAATCATGTAAAAATGTCATCAAAAGTCTGTTTTAGGTCAAACCAAACATGAGGTCTTTGTGGGTTTCTGTCAAGGAACACTTTTGCAAAATTCTGAAAATTTGAAAATTAGGGTTTTAAGCCCCTATTTTTAGGGAAACCCCCAAAAATAGGACCTTCCCAGAAATGATTGAAAATGATTTTGATGGATTAATCGACTTCATGATCACACTGATCAAGTCAGAATCATCAAAAGACATGTTTTACTCTGGTGGGTCTATTTCTGTTTTTCAGGAACAAAGTTAGGAGCTTCGCAGCCATTAATGGCAGATAGGCCAGTACTAGGTGCTGAAAGCTAAGCTTCAAAAGCTTCAACGACGCAACCACGGTGAAAAAGGACTAAAATGATGCTGTTCGACGAAGGAGATTCTCGTTTCCAGAAAAGGTCAAAATTTGACTAACTCTGGAAATGTTACGAAGGAGAGATGTAATGAACCAGACCAATTTTTTTCCAATTCTTCAATGAACAATTCAGCTCAAGCACAACAGTCACTCGTTAAGTTTAGCTCCAAAACCAAAACAATGTTGAAAGTAACTCTAACCAAGAATGCGCCGAGGAGAGACGAGCATATGGTTAGAGGATCTTATTGCATGCAGTACTGAAAGTAATACAATGCTGAAAGCACTCAATGCCAAGAATGTGCTTCCAAACCCAAGGTGGGCAAGGAGCTACCATATGGCAGAGGAACTGAAAGAGATGATGCAATGCTGAAAGATAAACTCAACACCAAGCATGTGCACTCCAAACCCAAGGTGGGTAAGGTGCTACCATTTGGCGGAGATTCTATTGTAAATGACGCAATGCTGAAAGTAACTCAAACACCAAGGATGTGCACTTAAACCCGGAATGGATGAGTTGCTAGCATATGGTGCTGAGGGTCCAATGCAATAAAATGAAGACTATGCAGTGGCCAGTCTCTTCCACTAAGAGTGGGAAATTACAAAAAACTTCGCAAGTAAATAAGATAGCTGATAGTACTATTGTTCAACTTTACAATGATATAGAAATGCCTGCCAAGATCATTGAGTTAGAAGTATATCAATTCTACAACAATGTATATTGTCTCTCCAATGTTCATCCAAACCCCAAGACTCAAACCCAACTCCCTAAGCAAACTCTATCAATCTGATATGACTGAACAATGACTGAAAATGCATAACCAGCTATAACTCACTCAAATGCTCATAACTCTCTCTAGACTTGTCCAAATGACATGAAATCTGATGCAAATGAACACTATGAAGATGGCAACCAGATTCTAATAAAAAAATGAAAGTAAAAACTTGTAATTTTATTTTTCTAAACATTTTCTAGGAAAAACAGAATGGTACGACCTCAAGAGGGGCAATTTTTACTAGATAAAATCAAGGACTCCAAAATAAAATCTGCAAACCTGCAAGAAGGGTCGCCCCTAGTTGAGAAATGGATTAGTAAACTACCCATAACCATATAAAAATTACCCAATGGCTTATGAATAAAAACCTCAATCAGCTACAATGGACCAACAACTCCAAAAATTGACTGAAATGCAAAAAACTCAACTACAATGTGCTCCAATCTGCTCTTAGAGAATAAGAACAACAATATCTCAACTAGTTGCTATCTTTCAAGCAAGAAGTCAAGCCCAAGCTAGGAGGTATGCATCCCTCGAAGCATTCACTCACCATTTCGGCAACATATCGATATAATTTGTTCATGGATGAGAAATGAAGAACAAGTGACTCCCTTTTATAGATTTGTGATGATCTTCTAGAAGCCTCTAGAAAGTGTGCCCAAATTCAAATTTCAAGTTGACTTCAATTTCCCCCTTCAAATGGAATCCAAATGCAATTTCATTACTTCTCCAAGTTGCCCTTTTCCAAGAATGAAGTAATTCTTTTAATAAAATAATTCTCCTCTCCAAATTGGCGTTCATTTCCCAAGGTAACATTTTCACTTTAGAAATATCAAAAATAACTCCTCATGAGGCGTCCAACCCTCAAGTTCCCCCTTTTTAAGAACAACTTGAAGTTGTGATGCTAGGCTAAGGGGATAAAGTTAAAATATAACATTATTAATTTAAAATAATTCTTCTCACCGAAAAATTGCATCATGAAGCCAAAAATCAACATTTCCACTGAACTGCCTGAAGAGGAAAGCCAATTGTACTGAGGCCAATCAAGACCACTGCCAAATATAGAATTTACTAAAAATAGTAAATTCAGCAAGTTGCTCGGATCAATGTGCAAACCGAACCATTGCGAAGCTCTCTGAAAACCCAGAAAGAATCCGTGATCCAAAATCCCAAACTCCAAGATGTAGCCTTTGTAACTTACTAAAAATAGTAAGTCTAGAAAGGTTGCCCAACGCAGTTGCATGTCATACCACTGTGAAGCTCTCTGAAAACCCAGAAGGAATTTAGAATCCAAACAGCCAAACTTCAATATGGAAACCCTCGAATCTTCAAAAGAAACCACGAAGCAACCTGGAACCCTAATTCTACCTCTAACTAGCCGACAACACACCGGGGATAGGCTATCAATCACTGGAAAGTGTAGTGCTAAAAATGGGGACATTACAAGAGATCAGTTCACAATGCTGAAAAAGAGCCTTTTTTAGACAGGGGCGCCCTTGATTCTTAAGGGTCAAATGCAGCCTGTTGAATCATCCAAGACAGTCATCCTCGACGTTCGCTTGCTGGCTCGACAACGAAACAAACAGCAAGATCATCTGATGAGTTGATCACCGACAGTTATCCACAGATCGAAAAGAGGCAGTTGACGAAGATACCAAGAAATGGCTGTCAAAGTAAAGATCAAGGTGGACAAAGCGCCCTTTCCAAGGAAAGGCACCCTTTGTTTTGGAATTCCAGATGCTGTTAGATGTCTGAAGGTCTCCCAAGATAGTTTTCTCATTCTAGGTTGATCTGGACACCTCGAACAACGCAATTGCATGCACAAGCATCTGACAAGGCAATCTGCAGATAATCAAAATCAAACTAGAGCATATTTTAGATGAAGATCACTGGGCAAAGGAGCAAAAGCGTCCTTTTCAATGAGGGGTGCCCTTGAATAAAGGTGCCATTAACTGGTTTCTAAGTTTTCCAACTCCAATCGTCTTCGGCGAAACGGAGCTGGCTACCTGATAAGATATCTAACAAGATTATCTGATTCTCCAATCAACGGGGATTTTGAATCAAAGCACGAGAGGTCAGATTAAAAAGCTGAAGAACGAACACTGAAAATTCACCAAGGCAAAGGCAAAAGCGCCCTTTCTTGAGAAAGGCACCCTTCCTTTTGAGGCCACAAACTCAACTTTTTAGCTTAGTACCTCCTAGGCACTTCTCTTCAGTTCAAATCCAGCTTGACAGTGAATGTACTAGCAACAACTCAGTATCGTCAGATCAATTTGGATTCAGGATCAAACTGGGGTCATTCAATAGAGAATAATGAAAAAACTTGCAAAACTCAAAAGGGATGCCTAGAAAAGGTCAAAGGCAAAGTTGTTGATTAAAGTCAAGATATTTTGAGATAAACTTGGCCAACTCGCTCCACGATAAGTGGAAATCACCTTTTTGAACTTCAGATCAGGCCAAATCAACTTTTGATCATGAGTTAAGTTCCCAAACTTATGGATCCGAGGCTTGAGTCTATACTAAGAAGATCTAGGCGTCCCTCCTCATTATTTTGTTGCAGGAAGATGATCAAGAACAACAATAAACTCTCAAGGATGCCATTTTCAGATTTGGCCAAGGTTTTTGACCGTTCGATATTTCTTGCAGATCTGAAGCAGAAGAAGATTGTTAATCTGAGGTTGGATTCAGAGAGAGATTTTCTCAGGGAGTCAGATTAAAAACTTCCAATCCATCTTCTATCTACTTCCTCTCTTCTTGTCTTAGGTTTTCTTGCATGTCACACAAAGCAATAGGCTACCACAAATCTGATAAGCTAGGCGGATCTTGTCAAATTTTCCAGTGAAACCCATCTGGTCAAATTTTCCAGAATCACCAAACTTGCTGCCCCTATTTTTTGGGGGTTTTTACAAAAAAGTTTCAGAATCAAAATTCTGAGGAACTGGTTTTGTTTAGCATTGAAGCACGGACAAGACCCATGTGCCAGATTTTTTCCGAAAAAATACTTCTCGGCGTGTGGCTATTTTTAGGGGTTTTTCAGAAGTTGTCTGAAAACATCCGTGTTTACAGTTAGCAGGCGAGTTCTTCAAAGAATGACAATTTTGTGTCCTTGGGCTCCAATTGAACAACCAGACCTTGCACCAACAACTCTCCAACCAGATCTTACACACATTGTTGGAGAGAAAACAGACATCATTAGCAGTCTGCGGATCTTTATCTTTGAAAAGAATACATCTCCTGCTCAGTGGAGAGCCGCAACAATTACTTTGGACGAAGAAGAATGAAAGGTTGATCTTGCAGCAGAAAGACTAGTATTACCACCTTCCGTGTGGCAGTAAGCACCTTGGCTTGCCAGCTGCGAAGAGGACATTCCAAACACAAAGCCGCCAAAGTTACCAAGAGCAACAACTTGCACAAAAAGAGGAGATGTCGTGTCATTAAAGCATTGACTATCCGGAAACGGAAGAAGTCAACACATGGATCAAGAAGTTGTTGACCGAAAGTGGTGAAGTGTGAAAAGACACCTAGGAAGGACGCCCTACCTTCCAATTGGCATTTATGATACTTGAAGTTGACTTGATGCCTCATTCCAAGTCAACTCAAGAGGACATTTAATGTAATTGGAGTTAACTTGATGCCCCTTTCCAAGTTAACTTCATATCCCACAAATCATGTATTGTCAGATCCCATTGATCAAGGATGTCTAATCGGCTTCCATAATTTGTGGATCTTAGATCTCCACTAAACGTGGATGTCAATATTGGAAGTATACTTTACATTAAAGTCCACCCTTAGTTTACTTTCAGTCAACTGAACTAGTTTCCATTTGACTCTTTGTTTAGTTTCAGTTAACTAAAGTAGATTTCCAGTTAATTGTTTGTTCCCCCTTTTTTAGGAATAAATCTTGCTAATTGATTGGCAAGAACTCATTGTTAACTCAAGGAGATTTTGGGTTTGCCTACTCCTTTGAGTTCTATAAATAAGAGGCTTGGGTTCATTGTTTGTTTAACCTTTACTTGTTATGCAAAATTGCTGCGCCATTGTTGCCAACAACTTTGAAAGCGAATATTTGTTCACTCTTGGATGAGAGTTTGTTGGTTGATCGTAATTGTGCATTATTTCGTGCCTTTGCTGTCCCAACCTTTGTAATTTGTTGATGAAGCTTGAAGAAGAAAGTCAGAAGGTGCTTGCATTTTGATCTACCTATTTGAGTTCTTTCTACGTCTTGTATCTAATAGCTTGTTGTTTCATTTCCCTCCTCGGATAGGGGTTCCTCCTCCTTGGATATCTGTTATTAATGGTTGTCGTTTGTTGTTGTTTAATGGATTGTCCTTCAACCTATACTTCGGATAGGGGTTCCTCCTCCTTAGCAAGTTTTTCGGCCAAGACATCGTAAGTTTGTTGTTTCTTGTAAGTCGTTTCCTAGCCCATACCTCGGATAGGGGTTCCTCCTCCTTGGCAGGTTTTAGATCCAGCTTACCGTAAAGAGCGTTTGTTTGTATCTAACTTTATCTCGGCATATATTTGAGAGTTCAGAGCCTCGACCATATTCTAAGGAGACGGCAGATTCAAGTGATCCAACCAATCCATTTCCGCTCCTATATCCTCATGCTCTGTTTACCTTGAGGCTATTGGATAGATTAAAAGCTAGAATAGTCATAGTTAAGATCTGCAAAAACCAGAGAAAAAGCTTAGTTGCGGCGCATTGTGTTTGTGCACCCTTGTGTCCTACCGCTGAAGTACAAAAAGATAGGAACCTTAGTTTACCATTCCCTTCCTTACGCATTGCTTTCAGCAGAGAGGGACTTCTCCTCTTTAAATAATGAAGAAGTGTTGCAAAACATTTGAAATAGCTGAACGTTCACAATCAACACTCCAGAGGTGCTAATTTAAACGCCAAGAAGAAGATAGATATGAGTATGTTATTAGGCCTTTATTATTTGTTCTAGAATTGGTTTGCTTTAAATTTATTTTATTTCCTCTTTTCTATAGATAGGTGTAAGAATCCAGGTGATTCTCAACCCTGAAACCCTAACTGAATTGCTGATTTTTGAGAGTTTTGTGTATTTTGAATTTTTTGTGGTTTTTTTGCATTAACATGAAAAGCTGCGATTTTATCCTAAATTGCTTTAATAATTCCAAATAAATGCTAAGACAACAAAATAGCTTGGAAAATGCTCATATCATAGGGGCGCACCAATTTATTGATTTTTCAGAGCATTTACAATATTAAAAAATGACATATAAATGAAATATGACTTTATTTCTAAAGAACCTGATTGCTGTTGCAGCAAAATGAAAGAATGAAAAAGATTGAGCGGCTAGCATGAATCTCCAGCACAGAACCACAAGAAATCTCTGGAAACCCCAGGCGCATTGGATCCCTCTGTCAAAAGTTGAAAACTGAAGGCATTTCTCCTGGAAAAGAAAAGTACGGCCCTGCAAGTACAGAACTGTACGGCCCAACTGCTGTCATTAATATGGTACGGCTTTATTGGTAATGATGCCAGAACTCTATGAAAATAACTCTGTGAAGTTGCCTCAAAAGCTAGATGAATATTCTCTGTAAAACCCTGCCTGAATCAATCAATAAGCTCAGTCTGTAACCTCTGTGTGAAGTCACGAAGAAGACAATCTTCAACTGGTATTGCACAGTCTCAGTATGCTAGATTCTGAAGAGGTATCGTTCTCCAAAATCGATTCGTCTGCTGAAACCCTAGGTTTTGCAAACTCCAATGCTCAGAGCAAAATAGAAGACAAATTTGAATAACATATCATAATGGTTCGATTTGTCTTCACTGTGAATATATAGCTCCTCATAAAATTTCGACCCAATGACTCTTTTAATAATCATTTAATTTAAATGATTAAATTCGCTCTGAAGACTTAGGAGAAATAATAATAATTAATTGGTGCCTCATTAATGAATAATAAATATTCATTATATCAAATAACTCACTTTATTATAAAGTATAATAAATACTTTATAATACGCCCTTTTTAATTAAATATTTAAATAATTAATAAAGTGACTTTAATATAAAGTCAAAAGTATTAATTATTCATTAAACCATTAAATACTCCATAATTTCTCCGTCTGACTGTCAAACTGATGAACTGGGTCACTCTGAGCTAAACAGCTGAACCAGGTGCCCTGCCCAAAATAGCAGCTTCCGCTAGTCCGACTTTCTAAAAATAGAAAGTCTCTGAAAAACCACTCTGAATGATTCTGCGAAGGCCCAACCTGAAACAACTGCAACACTGAAGCTACAAAACACTGAGTAACTGCCTCAGATGATCCTCTGCACACATCTGTCAGCCTACGAGGATCGAAATAATAGGCTAACCACATGACCAGCTGCGCTGACTAGGATGGGGACATCACAATAGGTATATGAGTGTTTTAAAGGGATACTTTTTTGAAAATATTTTATTATTATTTATCCCTAAAAGCTATCACTTGAGAGCTTATACATAAGTTCGTTGAGTACATAATTTGTAATGAGAGTTCATGTTAAACTTATGTTGCAAATTTTTTCATTAGAACTTTGAACGTATTGCGCTTTTGTGTAGTGAATGATTGTGATTTGATATTAAGCCTATGCTGTAGAAGCTTATGTTGAGGTTATTGATCTTGTGTTTTTATTCCATTTGTTAAATTAAATCAACTTTGTCAAGCTTTTCATGGATGCTTATTATTCCTTAGGTAATAAGTTTGAGTATCAGTTAGCAATTTATTTACAAAATCTTGTTGTGTAATTTATTTATTGGAATGTTGTTGTGTTCATCTATTATTTCTTTGTTGTTGATGTAAATTTGTTGGTCTTTGATTTAGCTTGTAATAAACTTTTGCTTGTGTTTTTCTTCAAATCTTTGTTTATAGCCGAATACTAGTCTTTTCTTTAGCTAGTGAGAAGTGAGGTTATCATTCGTGCTTGGTAGTTTACCCTCTAAATTTGATAATCTCATTGTAGGACTTAACTATTGACAGTCAGATGCTTGCATGTGGGGCAAAAACATAGTCAATTAGTTGTTTATATTTAATGCAAAATCTCATTGAAATCTTGTACGATGTGCATGATTATAATTTCTGTTAATAGCTTTAGGGTTTAGGTTTAGTTGGATCTTGTTGTACCCAAACCAAAACTTTTGCTTCATCAAGGCATTTTGCTTAAAATAGTCCAAACCTTGCTAAAATGATGATAAATACAGTTTTTGGGCAATATCAAGCATGGAGTTTTGTCAATGTTTTGTCAGTCAAAGGCAGTATCCATTGATCAAAACTTGAATCAGAGACTTAGAATGAAGCATTTCACGGTGGAGCATTTCGCAACGACAATTATACTTTTGAATAGTCATTTCAATGGCTAAAATCAAGATTTCAGTGGTCAATTTTTGAAGATTTCTCAAGGAAAAGCAAAATTGTGCCCTTGTAGCTCAGGGGCGCCCTTCAAGATGACTTCTGAGATGACAGAGTTTGCTGACGAGGTCTTCCTGACATCAATACTACTCTAGTCCACCTTCACGATGTACCAAGTTGCCTGTTAATCCGACATTCTAAAAGATCGTGGCAGAGATTCTACCAGGGACGTAATTTCACGGGCGGATTGGCATATAACTTTCATTGTCTTTCTGTAGGCCAGGGGCGCCTAGTCTTTAGGCCTGTCAGATGAGGTTATTGACATTCGAAGTCTTCACGAGACTTGAGCGTAATTACTCCAGCTATCCAACGAGCCCAGCCGTCAGCCTTCAGGATTTGGTAAATGCTCGTACGTGCGAGGTCTTTGGTGAAATACTGAAAAACGAAGACAGCTCAGAAAATGGCCAAGTCTGGTTGTGTATTCCATCTTGGGAAAGGCGCCTTTCTATTTAAGGTCTTAGAAGCAGTTTTCTTGCTTCGTTGCCTCTAGAGTCTTCTCTCGTAGGTCCTTCTGGCTACGCATCGAGACAGACCGTGCTCGAATCAGGCCATCCCAGCTCCAGATATAAGAGGTCAAAGTAGGGCATCTGGTTGAGAGTTGCACTTTCATCAAAATGGTGTTCGTGCCTTTTCAAGCTAGGGGTGCTTTTACTTTAAGGGTCCTTAATGCAGCTTTCAGATGCGTTGCATATATTCATTGGATGCGGAATACTCCTAGTTATGCAGTGTGCGTGGTTGCCTGTCAGTAGGGTTCACCGTTCATCGTCAGCAGCCGTTTGAAGCGTCAGATGGCAGTTTTGAGAAATGGTTCGTCTGACTCCTGAAAATCAATTTAATCAAGGGCGCCTAATTTTTTGAGGTGTTAAATGATGGATTTTACAGTGATGACTCCCAACAGACATTTCTTCCTTGCTCTGTAGGCTTCGCAATGAATACACCTGTTTAGTCTCAGCATCATCTGGTCACCCAGGAATCAGTGTCAAAGATGGCCAGTTGTAACTTTGTAGTCAGCTACAAAGTAGGAAGTTAATAAAAAGTGTAATATCTTGAGCAAATGGATGCCTATGAGGTCAAATGAGGACTTTTTGAAATCAGTGAAGTTCGTCGGTGAATCCTAAAGCTTCACATGGTTTGTCAACTGATGTTAAATAATATTTAATATTTGTTGTTGCATATTTAAGCATTAAATGTTGAATTTCTAAAGTTGGCGCCCTCTTTATGCTGGAATTTCAAATTGCATAATGAATATTTTATTATTATTTAAATTTTGAACTTCAAGTCAGTCACAATTCACTGAAGGGGTCCAATCAGAAGACTTCTATTTTGGTCTAGGTTTTAAATCTTGCAGTAAACAACATGGTGCGAATTCTCTTTATTTAAGCATGGCCCCATCATTAATCATTCACACAGCTTCAAGGAAATTCATATTTCTTCAAAGCAAAGGTGATTTTCAGAGGCAAAGGCGAATTCATCATTAGCTATCAAGGGCGATTTCATCAAACAATTCTTTTTGCAGGTTAAAGTTCACATTCATCAGCAAATTTGAAGAACAAGGGCGATTTTCACAGAAGAAAGAGCATAGAAAAAACGTCTTTTTCCTCCTTGTTTCTCAAATTTCTCTCAAAATCCAATTCGCATGTTCCTGAAGTTGATAGAATTTGACAAGTTTGAACATCTAGATCATTTCTATATAGCTTCCTTGAATTGAAATCGTGCGCTTGATTTTTCAGGAATTTTTAACTTTAGAACATTCGTTCTCAAGTTTCTAATTTTCTCAACTGAAAACTCTTTGCATGGTCGAGTAGAAGTTAGATTTTTGCATTTCTGATGTTCTGGGTTGTGTTAGAATCTTTTTCTGGACAAAACCCATATCTCAGATTTTTCGCTGAAAATAATTCTTCAGCAGGTTATTTTTAGCCTCAACAGGCTATTTTTAGCTTTCCAGAAATCTTGTCAGAACATAGTCGAGTTCACAGCCAACAAGCGAGTTTTTCAGAATGCATTACACTCAACACGAATATAGGAGCAAAACAGTCCTTACGACTTCATCGGGACAGTTGAGACGAATCTTCACAAGGTGCTGCCAGAAGCAGTTTTAGATCCAGTCAAGATCAGAGATTCGATTAATCGAAACATTCAACACTCCGGATTATTGGAGGCCGCTTCCATACCTATCTCCGTTCATTGTATTGAGTTCGTAATGTCTTGTATTAAGCATTACAATTCTACTACTCGTGAGATAGTGTCAGTAGATGGACGAGTTATTTGCAGTCTCAAGCCTTTGGACGTTGAAAGAAGTTTTGGTATACCTCAGCACCCGAACAGTCTAGTTATTTCTATGGAGTAGTGCGAGCAGGCATTCAATGCTGATGTGGACAAGTGTCAGAGTAAAATGGCAGAAAGATGGTTAAAACAAGTAAAGAACAGATTGCCAAACAATGTGGGTCGTGGTGTGTACAAGGATGAGTATGCGATTCTAATTACACTCTTGAATCGTGTCTTAGGTCAATCACATGCAAATGTTTTCCAGCTTTGGATGTATTACATCATTGGTCGCATCATATCTAGGCAGGAGCACTATGACTGGGCATCCTTCATCAGCGGTGTTATCCACAAGCAGATCACCGGTTTCCTAGTTGCTCATGAGTTTCACATGTGTTCTTATCTCATGTACTTGATTGCATATCAGGGTCAATTCCGAGGACTGAACACCGTGGGCATTCTCAGTGTTCAGAAAGTCTATCAGTATTATGATCTGCTTAAGTTCACTAAGGTTGAACGTCATTTCAAGCGTGTTCACGAGGCTTTCCTGACTTATATAGTGAGAAATTTGGACCGGGAGTTGCACGTTCCTATCTCGGCAGTTGCTAGAGCAGCGATGGATGGTTGGGCGGATTGGTTTATTCAGTTCCCGACATACACCTACATCCGAGTATATGGATTTATAGGAAATCCAGCTATGCTTCCACGTTATCCTTCGGATAAGATAATCTTTATGGAGTTCCTGAGGCAGTTGCATGATGTTCATCGTCTTTTACGCCGCAAGCATAGACCATCCGCTAATTTTCCTTTTCAGTTTGGAATGTATTGGTGCAAGACGGCAACTGATGCCAAAGTTGCAGGACAGGAGCTTGAGAAATATCATCTTAAGTATCTTGTTGAGGCTCGTGCCTATGATCTTTCAGGTCATCACACAACTCGCCTTGCTGGACGTGCATTTCATGAGCCTTCTATGGAGGATTATTGAGCAAGTTGCGCGATGATTTTGAGGTTCGCAGACATAGCTATGGCCGCTTTTCTCTCTCGATTTCTGTTTTCTTATCGAAGATGTGGGAGGTTTATCAGATGATGAGGGAGAAGTTCTTCCTCCAGAGAGCAGGTCGACACACCGCTTTGATTGGTACGCCAAGGAGTACGCATGAAAAAGAGAGGTCAAGTAGAGTTATTCAAAATAGTATACTTTACCTCGACAGCAAGAAGACCAGGAGGGTAAGTGTGCCTAGAGCAGAGCCGTTAGTGGTGAATCCTTCGCTACCTTCCTCGTCAAAACCTAAACAGAAGAAGAGGAGTAACCCTCCTAAGAAAGGTCAAGCGCCAAACAATTCAAAAGGCAAGGCGCTTGCTATTAATACACCCACGGAGCCTGACATACAACCTATTACAGAGCCAGTTCAGAGTCCGCCAGTGCCTAAGGTTCAGCCTCAAGTTCCTACACCAGTTCTGGAGCAGTCACCAGCACCAATTCACATTGAATTGGATTTAGACTCCCCATCTCACAGTGGTTCTTCTACATATTCACTCTCGTCACAACCTCCTATCGTTAGTACAGATCCTTCCAGTAGAATTAGCCGAGATCAGTCTTGGATTGAGTCTCAGTTGGGAAGGAAGAGGAGGTAGCCATCCTATGTCCTTAATCATTCAGATTTTGATCAGGTTTACTAGGATGTGCTAGACAAGAGGGTCAAGAACATGGTCCACATGGAGAGGAATACTGATATGGAGATCGTCGTTGAGACTGCTATATCTCCACAGGGGAAGAGCTTGGACGAGTTGGAATCTCAGGACTTTGAGGTTATCATAGTCAACCTTGGTTGTAGCACACGCCAGACTTAGGTTGATCTCCTACAGGTTGCTACGGACAGTGCCAGGGATAGAATGCTGAAAGATGGATAAGATAAGGCAGCCCTCAAGGCTGAAATCAGACAACTTCGCCAGTACATTTCTAGCCTTGTTCATAGGACAGATGTCATTGCCACACTCCCGCCGATGCTTGAGCCTCCAGCAGAACAAGGTCAACTTAATCACTTAGTTGCATATGGCAAGCGTTTGGATGAGTGGGAGGAGGAGTTCGTTGCTAGAGGCCGTGCTATGCTTACAGAGTTATATCGGCTGCAGTACAATGCACGAGAGCTTCGTCTTCATCTCCAGGATGAGGAGCAAGACATGGCAATTAATAGACCCCGGGACGAGATTATGATTGCTCACCTGAGTATGGCATATGAATCAGTCATAGATGCAAAAGATAGAGAAGCAATCTACTCTTGGAAAACATAGTTGGTTTTCAAGGCAAAGATAGAGGAGACTATGGCGTCAGAGTTGGCTAAGAGTAGAGAGCACGTTACTAGTGCATTCCGGTTTGTGAGGACCCTAGTATCTCGCTTGCCGTGTCGATATCAGATTGGGGGTGGTGCGTATGTTGAGCTTATTGATGTTCAGTCAGAGCTCCAAGCACTCACTCATACTATTTTCAATGGGGAGACCATTGGCTGTAAGATTAATCAGCTTACAGTCATGTCAGCGTTGTTCGATGAAGCAACAAGGAGTAGGGGTGAACTTCAGTCCTAGATCACAGCTGGTGAGGACATGCTGCGCAGGCATAGCATTCTTCGAAAGAGTATCAGAGCTCCAGATAGTGATGCAGTTAACAATCTCGTTGAGGGATTGATTGCTTGAGATCACAATCAGTAGACTTCAGTTCCCACCTCTCAGAATAGACACTAAACATAGGAGTTAAACTTAGCGTTACCTTCTCAAGTTAACTCGCTGTCTTATCTCATGCATATTTATTCTGAGATCAGCTTTATTTACTTGGAGTTTTATTTAGGGTTTACGTTAACTGATGGTAGTGTTCCAGTTAACATGCTTTCAATAAGGACGTGCATGCTTGCACAATTGTCCATTTTTAGATTAGATGTTTCGGTTAACTGATGGTAGTTTTCCAGTTAATCGTATAGTTTCCTTTATTAGGGCTTAGCAATAAATCTTGCATGCATTGCAAGACTGTAGTTGACTCAAGGTGATTTTAGGGTTCCCTACACCTTTGATGTCTATAAATAAGAGCTTTTGCTCATTTGTACATAACTTTTGCACGAGAGAGAAATATATGCTGCCTACCTTGCCTTCAATATTGCTCGTTCTGTATCTGTTCATGCATTTTGCTATTATGATGAATTGTTATGCCACATAGGGTTTCATGCAATTATAATGGTGAATTCTTTCCTTAGTTAGATCAAATCTGTTTTGTGTTCAATAAACTTGTCCAGATTGAGCTGATAGTTGTGCCACCTTGCCTTCAAGTTGAGAATCTGAACTCGGTTATCGTGTGATGTGTGTGGATAATAAACTTATTCAGATTGAGTTGATAGATGTGCCACCTTGCCTTCAAGTTGAGAATCTGAACTTGGTTTACGTATATTGTTGTTTCCAATAAACTTGTTTAGATTGAGCTGATAGATGTGCCACCTTGCCCTTCAAGTTGAGAATCTATACTTGTTTATCGTCAGATAGTTATACTTGCTCCATTTTCTCATGCTCTATTTTCTTGAGGAAACTGGATAGATTTTAAGTAATTAGCCTAGTTGTAGTTAGTGATTTGCGAAACCAAAAATTACTTAGCTGCAACGTATAGAGTTTTCTTGAAAGCCTTGTACCTCTACAACTGAGACAAAAAGGCAGGGGATAGTTTAGATTACTTTTCCCTTTCCAAGCATTTTTGTTAAGCATAACGAGGGAGCTTCCCCTCCTAATTTGAAGAGCACTCATTGCGTAGTGTGCATAGCTGTCTGTACCAACTTATACTCCAGAGGTGTTAGTTGTTACACCAACAGATCTTTGGGAGCATCCCCTTATAATTTGAAGAATGGTTCTACTGTATGTGTTATTTGGCAAGAGACATATTAAAATGCTAACAGGCGACAATTACCTTAATTTTTATCAGGCAATTACCTCAATTTTTATCTAGGAACAGAAAGAAAAAATCATCTAAATAAATAGATACCAATTTAGAATTGAATATCTAAAAATTGTTAATGTTGTAAAAAAACATAGAGGGAATAGATGATAAAAAGATATATTTTTTTATTTTCTAAAAAAAAAAGTGAAAATTCAATCCCCCCAATTTATTGAACAACCCATAAATAAAATGAATACCAATTGTATTTTCACAAATTATCGTACGTAATAGTCTATTACTAAGTATGAGATGAATGAATTTCATAATGATTCTGATTTGAGGGAGATCAAATAATTCATGCAATATTGATGACAAATTCTAATTTTATTGCATGGTCAATACATTGAACATCTTTAACTGATTGGAACAAACTGTAAGACAGCTTAATGATTTTTTTAAAAAGTATGTTTTATTGAGAATTGTGCTGTTCAAATAGGCCTCAACCAGTAGGCAATAAAGGTACAACTTGTCATAATTGAAAATTTGACCACCTGTATGGATTTAAAACCCCTTTTATGGTTATAAAGTTTAAAACATGGAGAAGAAAAAGTAAAAATTTGGATGTAAACTGTAATTGCATTATGCTGGTTGACAGTGATGATACGTAAATGTTACTCATGTTTAAATGTACTTCAGTAGAGGTATTATGTACCTTTTCGATTTTGACACTGAAGATGAAACTATGTGCATTCTTTTTAAGCCTTTTTTGTGGAGCATTATTTAAGCATTTTATCTTTTGAATAGTTTTCATTTAGGATTGAAAAATTTATAATAGAATGCACTATCATTTCCAGTAGTCTGGCTCTGTTTGTTTAGCCTGTGGTTGCAAGAAGGAATTCCTTTATCTTAGACTGCAAATATTCGGATAACTTATATGGTAGTGAAGTAATGCTGATTAAGGGGTCTTTTGGATAAAAACCAATATCGTTTCTTTGTCACTGGCAGAGAAGGTTTCAAGCTCTTTTAGGTGAAGGAAGGAGGGTGATTATTGTGGGTGATCTGAATATTGCACCTTTTAGAATTGACTCTTGTGACCCAGGACCAGATTTTGAAGAAAATATGTGAGTTGGTGTTGCTTTTCAAAAGATTAGTGTCTCTATTGCTTCATGTGTGCACAAATGTGAATCAGTAGATAAATTTATAAAATTATGTCAGACACTGAAATGCTGAGTTGTCAAATCATATCTTTTTTAAGGTTTGAAGGGCAGTATGAAACTACTGTGATGAGATGAAAGAAATCCAAGAATTGATTGTGTGTTGTCCAAGTGAAGTTTCAAGTGACAATGATACAGATTGGTATTGTTACAGGTGTAGGAAGTGGTTAAGGATGTTACTGAATGGTGGAGGACCCTTTACTGATGCATTTAGGAAATTTCATCCAGACAGGTATATAACATCTACTGCTGCTGATTTGTGAGAATAGGACCATTTTTCTGGATGCTTATTTCAGTTGTGTTTTGAACTCAACGATTCCAAACTCATATTTACCGGTATTTAACCTATGTTAAAAGCTGCAGATTTATGAATACAACATGGACATGTAACAGATTGCTCCCACTACACAAATGGTTTGCAGCACAGAATCATCTGTACAGAACAAATAGAGGAATTAAAGAAATCATAGTAAAAATGGATGAAAAACAGCTACCAACCAGACAAAATTATATCAAAGAAGGTAGAGAGAGTGGAAAATAAAATATAAAGAGTGTAGAAGGCATATATCTGTAGAACAAAATGAAGGAAATATAGAGTAAGACATTCTAATGAAATTACTTGCACAAGAGGAGAATATGATAAGAAATATAGTGCAAATACTTGATAATAATAGGTCATATCGAGGGGGAAAACCTCCAGTAGTCTTCAACAATAACAAAATTCACAATGTGATGATAATAAACTAATCGCTACCTCATATATACCATACTTATGCTATGGATGCCACCTTAGGCTGACCTAAATACCTTTATAAGACTAAATAAATAATCATGTAACTTAATAAAGGGTTATGCGACCCACAAGTTGGCTACACATATGCCCATGTGTGCTATAGGTTAAAGGTGTAGCATGCTTCTCCCCTTAAAACTAACATTGTCCTCAATGTTGAGAATCCTTGGATGCTTCTACGAGAATGCTTCATTTTCTAATGTTGCATATTCATTTTGGACAGATTTTCTCAGTCGATCAGATACTTTATTATTGTCCTTGTCTATAGCTTCTTTGTGCATTTTTCTGTTTGAAATTTGTCATTGATGTCAAGGTAAAACGTAAAAATCAACTGACAAATTCTTGTGTATAGATTATCCTCTTAAGATACAAAAGGTTTATATACTTTGTTGAAGTATATTACAAACTGATTTTGATCAGATTCTCAATATCTCGAAAGCATCTTGAAAGCAACATAAGTCTGAAGAATTGATTGATATCCTAGGTGAAGAAAATTCTAAAGATTCAATCGATATCCTAAGTGAATGAAGACAAAGTCAGAAAAAGACGAAATAAGAAAAAATAGAAAAAATGAAAAAGACAAGAAAAAAAAGAGAGAACAATGATTCAGAAATTAAAAGGCAGAGCTGGGTATGAATGAGACAAATTAAGAAAAGGAAAAAAACCAATAAGACAAATTAAAAAAGTCACAAAAGTGCCACGATTTCATAAAAGATAACTATGATTAAAAGTATCTAATACAAACAAAAAGGAGACTTGAAATGATATGATTGTTCCAAGAAAATGATGCCAACTAGGGAAGCAAACAAGGGTATCTTTTACGACAAAGGAGTATTCATCATCAAGGCCATTAGAACTTGTTCACACAGACCTATGTGGACCCACTAGAACCAAAAGTCTACAAGGTGAGATATACTTTATGTTTCTCATTGATGACTTTTCTAGGATGACTTGGGTAACCTTCTTAAAAGAAAAATTAGAAGCCTTTGAAAAATTCAAGAAATTCAAGGCACTAGTTGAAAATGAAACGGGTCTTAAGATAAAGTGTTTGAGATCTGATCGAGGGGGAGAATTCACCTCAAATGAATTCATAGAATATTGTGAACAACATGGGATTAGAAGACAATATTTAGCAGCTAGGACACCACAACAAAATGGGGTTGTGGAAAGAAAGAATAGAACAGTCCAAGAAATGGCAAGGACTATGTTAAATGAAGCCAAACTACCAGATTCATTTTGGAGAGAAACGGTTCTTTCATCAGTCTACATTTTCAACAAAGGACAACTTAGAGGAAATATGGATAGAACTCCATATGAACTATGGAAAGGAAGACTTGAAACAGTCAAGTACTTCAAGGTTTTTGGAAGCAAGTGCTACATAAAGAGGGATGATGAAAATTTGGGAAAATTTGATTCCTGATTTGATGAAGGAATATTTTTGGGTTACTCCTTAAAAAGCAAAGCCTGTTGTTGTTACAACAAAAGACTGAAGAAAATTGTTGAAAGCACTAATGTAAGAGTTGATGAAGAAAGGTACCACATAATCAAGGCACCCAAATTTGATTATCAAGAAGAGGAATGTTGGGATGAACAAGAGGAAGAGGTTGAGGAGAATAGTGAAGAGAAAAGTATAGAAACTCCACAAAAGGCTCCTATGAAGACTCCAAAGACACCATCTAAATTTGTGCAAAGAAATCACCTAGAAGAATTGATCCTTCATGATAGATTTAGATCAACAAGAAGAATGGTGAATTACCAAGAAGATTGTGATTTTGCATTACTATCCAAGGTTGAGCCCAAAACCTTCCAAGAAGCAAGTAAAGATGAAAGTTGGATTGAGGCAATGAATGAAGAGTTGGACCAAATTGAGAAGAATGACACTTGGGAACTTGTCCCAAGACCAAAAGACAAAAATATAATTGGTACCAAATGGGTTTCTAGGAACAAACTCAATGAAGATGGTCAAGTTGTAAGAAACAAAGCAAGGCTAGTTTGCAAGGGCTATGCTCAAGTTGAAGGTGTGGACTTTGAAGAGACATTTGTGCCAGTTGCTAGGATGGAGGCAGTCAGGATGTTCTTAGCCTATGCAAGTCATAAAATCTTCAAAGTTTACCAAATGGATGTAAAATCTGCCTTCCTAAATGGAGATTTAAAGGAGGAGGTTTATGTTGAGTAGCCTGAAGGATTTCTACTATCAGAAAACAAGGATTATGTTTGTAGGTTGAAGAAAGCACTCTATGGCTTGAAACAAGCCCCAAGAGCTTGGTATGCGAAGCTTGATAAATATCTTCAACAACAAGGTTTCAAAAGAGGAGTGGCTGACAGTAACTTGTATATAAAAACTCTAGGAGAAGACCAATTGATAGTAGTTGTATACGTGGATGATATTATTTTTGGAGGTAAGAATAATAACATGTGTCAAAAGTTTGCTATGATGATGCAAAAGGAGTTTGAAATGTCAATGTTGGGAGAACTATCTTTCTTCTTGGTTTAGAAATCTCACAATCAAACAAAGGAATCTTCATCTCCCAAACCAAGTATGTGAAAGAGATATTAAAGATGTTCAATGTAATGTCCCCGTTTTAGCTGACTTTGTTTGTTGAGGAGTGAGCCTATTATTTTGACCCTCGTAGGCTAACAAATGTGATGAGAGAGTCTTCCTTGGCAGTTATCCAGAGTTTTAGGACATTACTCCACCAGTTGATTCAGGTTTGGGGCTTTGCAAGGACTCACAAAGTGATATTCAGGCACTTACTATTTATAGTAAGTCAGGCCGACAGGGGTTACTATTTTTGGCAGGGCACCTGGCTCAGCTAGTCTTCTCAGTTTCGACCCAGTTTGACAGTTTTATGAGCAAATGAGGAATAATGAAGCATTTAATAATAATTAAATAATAATTATTATGACTTTATATTATAAAGTCACTTTTAGTGGAATATTAAAGTTATTAATTAATTAAGTGGCTTATTATAAAGTATTTAATGACTTTATAATGAAGAGGGAAAAATGTTTATTTAAATGAGTATTTATTACTCATTAAAGTGAATGCCATTAATTAATTAATTTGCCTAAGTCAAGAGGGGCAAATTAAATATCATTTAATGCTCATTTAAATTGCTTTTTTGAGGGGGTCGAATTCTTGAAAGGAGTATTTATTTCTCAAAGGCAAAATAGAACTCATTATTGATTGATCATTCAAATTTTGTCTTCATCTCTATGAGGTTTTTGGAGATTGAGAAACAAGGGTTTCTGCAATCCGGCTGTGGAGAACGTCAACTCTTCATAGACCAGCATTCTGAAGTTGTGAAAGATCAGCTAAAGTTTGCTTCATTACAGAGGTCAAATTCATGCTTCATTGAGAGGATTTTACAGGGGTTTCAGAGAAAGAATCGATCGCAGATTGGTATCATTATTCACCTTCATTTCTCATCAGCTTTCCTTTCTTCTTTGGCCGTACATTTGCTGCTGAGAAGGCCGTACAAAATCTGTTGTAGAAGTCCGTACCAACCAGCAAAGGGCGTGTTTTTCCTCCAAGGCAAAACGGCTTACCTTTCAACTTCTTACCTGTTGCACAAGGGACGCCTAGGGTTTCTGGAGCCATTGCATCAATTTCGAGGTGGGAGATTGCACATTTCCTTTCAGCTGTACCATCTCAGGCTTCTTTTCTGGCGCTTGCAAGCCTATTCAGGTTTTCAATAAATAGCTTGCCTTTTTGTCTGAATGTTTGAATATTGCAGTTGTAATCATTCGGGAAGATTAATAAATCATCTAGCATCGAGATCTAAGCTGTATTTTGTAGTTTCTAAGCATCTGGTATTTTATATTATTTTTTCCAAGCATTTCTTTGCGAAATCGCAATTTGTCTTTTATTGCAAAAAACCACCAAAAAACCAAAAAAATACAGAAAACAAACAAAAACTTAGCATTATCAGCCAGTGGTCGGGTTGAGAGATACTTGGTCTCTTACATTCAAGATGGAAGATTGCAATCCTGTAAGTACCCCCAAGGTTACAGGTTGTAGATTGAGCAAAGAGGATGAATCGCAAGATGCCAATCAAACACTCTATAGATCAATGATTCAAAGCTTATTGTACTTAACAACCACATAACTAGATATAATACAAGCTGTGGGAATGGTGGCAAGATTTCAATCTGCACCAAAGGAAACACATATTCAAGCAATGAAGAGAATTTTCAAGTACTTGAAAGGTACTTTGGAATATGGCCTATAGTATCCTAGTGGAAAGGACTTTACTCTAAAGGATTATATTGATGCCGATTGGGCAGGGAGCTTGGATGATAGGAAAAGCACAAGTGCAGGAGCCTTTTTCCTTGGTGGAAACTTAGTATCTTGGATGAGCAAAAAACAAGCATTAGTCTCTTTATCTACTGCAGAGGTTGAATACATAGTAGCAACAGTATGTTGCACCCAAGTACAATGGATGAAACAAACTTTGGAAAGATATTAAGGTGGAGTACAATCATCCTATTCGCATCTATTATGATAACACAAGTGCTATAAACATATCAAAAAACTGGTGATGCACTCAAGGACCAAACACATACCTATCAAGTATCACTTTCTAAGGGAACAAGTGGTTGAAGAACAAGTGAGTTTGGAATACATTGCTACCAAAGAGCAAATTGCTGATATATTCACCAAACCACTACCAAGGGATACATTTGAGTATCTAAGGGACAAATTGGGAGTAGTCCTGTTGATGTGTTTTTTATGACCGCACCAACACAGAATAAAGTTTCCCAATGGATACTCTATCCCCTCTTGAACAAAGTCTCCTGCATGCTAAGATTGCAAGAAAGATCATGCATTTAACTCCAAGGTTCCTTCATGCAGTGGATAGTCTCAGTTGGCTCGATGTGATTTGCTGGTATTTCAAGGGGACTTACATGATTGTTCAGTTGAAACTCAAAGAGAAATGGGAATTTCATAAGATTCTGAAGATTTTCAATGAAGTTCAGGTTTCCTAATACTAACCAGAAAATACTGAATATAAATGGTTGCAGGGATGAGAAAAGCTATAGTTTACTCTAAGGCGTGGGACATGGCAATCAATTTTCCCAGACTTCAATCGAGCTTTGCTTTTCCTCGCTTCGGATAGCTTCCACAAAACTAGTGCAATCTTCAAAGGAGTAACCAAAGGTATTCAGATCATAATTCAACACGAAGACACCGTCACAACGACGCATGTCAACACACAAATCATAATCGAAGTTAAGTACACAGTGTTCCAGTCGACCACGCAAGGGAACCCACCGTCAACGAGCCCACTAGTAGTATGGATAAGCGAAGTTTGCTCAAATTAAACACCACATTCCACAATTACTAACTACTTGCATGAAATGAAATTTATTCTAATTTAAGCTACTTTAAAAAAAATGCTAAGTGATTTAGAAGGACGAAAAAGCCTTGCTAGCTACTCACAACAAAAGATGCAATCATCATCAATGAAAACTCTTTTTATTATGAGAGTGTTCACAACAACCTTTTACAAAGCATTCAATGAGAAAGCTTTCCTTCCTTTCCAATCTATGCTATGCTATCAAACTACGCTAAGCTAAGTTGCCTCTTTAATGCTCTCTATGTCTAATCTAATAATGTACAAATGAGGGGGGATGCCCCTTTTATAGTTGGCTCGGTCCAATGAATGGCCTAGATTACAATCAGATGGATGGCTTGGATCGAGCCACATAAGCCCTAACCCTAAACACTGCCATCAAGAAGAGTGGGGTAATAAATGAGCAATTAATGTCCACCACCTTTCTAGAAGATTCTCGTCCAGAGATGCGTTCTCATAGTCCCTGTTTCTGACTGCAAACTGGATCAATCTGATCATTACCGTTTCTGCTTCTTGAATCGGTATGGCGAGCACGCTTTCAATCCAAACTCCAAGATGGTTACATTTTTCCCCATTTGATGGTGAATTTCCTCCTTCCTGTCATTGCATCTTGAGTTGGGTGCATATTGGGTCTTCGAGAAGAAATTCCAACACTTAGCCATTTCCTCCAATCATCTCCCTTCATGTAATGTTGTCTTGGAGTACTTGCTCCATCTTCCTAAGTCATCATGCTTTGCCCCGGCGTTCACTCTGCAAAACAAACAAAGGAAGAGCATCAAAACACTTGTAATATAAATTCACTACACTTACCTGATTTCCATGTTCTGATCTTCAATGTTTGAGTGATCTCTTCATTATTTTCCTCTTGCAAATCTTTGCTTTCTGGGTGTATTTAGAGGCTTGTGTTCATTTCACAAGGTCCTCTTCAAGGGCACATTTACAAGCTTGTGTTTGGAGTTCGTGCCTTAGAAATTTCTCCACCTTGAGGGCGTATTTGAAAGCTTAATGTTTGAGTTTCATTTCCTCTTCAAATCATTCGTGCCTTGGACAAATTTCATCTTCCTCAAGGGCGTATTTAGAAGGATCTACATCATTACTTGTCTTAGAATATTTTCATATCATCATTCATTCCCCTTAGGGCGCATCTGGAGACTTGAGCCTCCATTTTCATTCCTTAGAGATTTTCACCCATCTTATACTTGGGCGTACTTTGCTTCTTGTGCATTTTGAAATTATCTCATCTTCACTCTGGCTTGGAAAAAATTATTCCCCCATAAAAATTTCATCAATACATTCACCTGTTAGGCGCCATATAAAAGTTGACCACAGAGACTTAGTCATTTTTCCTTAGGAAATTTTTATTTCATCTAGGGAATTTCATCGACCAGGCGACCACTTAAAGTCTCCATGTTAGAATCTCTGACAAGGTGTGGAAAATTTTAAAATCATCTCCTTATTGAAGATATCCAGTACCCAGAAGAAAATTCCCCTCAGAAAATGCCAAATTCATGTGTCTACAGACGAAGGGGTACATTTAATTTTTTTATAATTTGAAAAAAATATTTCTCTCCTAAGGTTTATTCTCACTTTTCTCCCTTGGGTGTTTTTCCTTGCCTTAGGAATTTTTTTTTTCAAATCATCATTTCAAGCTGGGCGCATTTGGAGGGTCATCAAGGAATTTTCCTATGCATTAGGCATTTTTCTCCTTGCTTCTTGATGATGGCGCATTTGGGGGGTTATACTTCCACTTGCAGTGCCTTAGAAAATTTTTCTAACTCCTTGTCTCCTTGGGCGCATTTGCTAGGTGGTGATGGCATTTTTTTATACTTAGAAAAATTTCACCACCCTCACCTCCAACAAGGCGTATTTGATTACGTGTACAGGAACTTTCATCACTTAGAAACTGTTCTTCATCTTGCCTGGTGAAGTGGGCGCATTTAGGGGATCCAACATGAACCTTCAACACTTAGAATATTTTTCCTTAGCCATCACCAACAAGGGCGCATTCAAGGGGGTCTGCAGGAATTCCCACGCCTTAGCATATTCTCCATCTTGCCTTGTGTGGTGGGCGCATTTCAAGGGGTGAGGAGGAACTTTATTCCAATTAGAAACTTTCTCCACCCACTTCCAATTTGGGTGCATATCAGGGGGTGAGGAGGAATTTTGATTGCCTTAGAAACTTTTTGAACCCATCATCTCCAGCCAACTTGGGCGCATTTAGGGGGTCCTTAAGGATTTTTCCAACACTTAGCAATATCTCCAACCTCCAACATGAGCATGTGCGCATTTGACTAGTGGTGAAGGAACTTTTCATTACTTAAAAACTTTTTACTTCTCCCACCTTCTTCTTTGGGCGCATTTGACAGGGGGTCAAGGAATTTTTCCACGCCTTAGCAATTTTTTTTCATGGCCTTGCAAGTTGGGCGCATATGAGGGTGTGAGGAGGAATTTCCAACGCCCTAGCACATTTTCCAAGCTAGCCTCCAACATGGGCGCATTTAGGGGGGGTGAGGAGGAATTCTTAAGTACTTAGAAAAATCTCCTACCTGCCTTCCTAACTTGGGCGCATTTGAGGGGTTAAGGAGGAATTTTAAGACTTAGCCATTTTTCTAGTCTCATCATGTTGGGAGGGCACATTTAAGGGGGTTTGCAGGAACTCCAACTGTAACTTAACGATTTTCTCCAAGCTTCCTCAGACTGGGCGCATTTGGGTGTCTGTACTTCCATTTTCAGACTTAACCACTTTTCCTTATGCTTTCCTGCCCTTGTTTACTATTTTTAGCAAATACTTTGGTTCTCCTACTTCTGCAGCTTGGATTGACTTGAAATTTGTGCCACTGGATCCTCATGGTTTAACTGACTTGTTCACACTGGTGCCTTATGTTGACCTGCTATTTATAGCCTGTTTCAGAAGTGACTTACTATAAATAGTAAGTGCTCAGATTGCCTTCAAAATTTACTAGTATTCTTTGAGAGATGCTGATTGCAATGGGATACTTCAGTTTTCAGAGATTTTGGCGTTTTACCCCTCATTTTGAGTCCCGAAGCTGGAAACCCTAATCTGACTTGCATGTGGCTCAAATGATCTCCGTTTGACCCCATTTCTGTTGCATGTCGCTTTGTTCTTGATACTGAAGTGTTGGGTAGCTGCCTGAGTGATCCGGCTAAAAATAGTAAGTGTATGAAAAAGTGACCAATCAACTGCCGGATGAGTTTGCATGTCACACAGCTCGAGAGATCTCAAAAAACCCAGCAAAACCCAATAAATTGGTCAACCTGCGAGCATTGGCTAAAAATAGCAAGTCCTTGAAAAATGGTCAACTCTATTTGCATGTTACCTCGTTGCGTAGCTTTTGAAAAACCCATAAAGAATAACCTGACATGCATTGAAAAATCCAACATGCAAACCCTAAAAATGACCCCTGAAGTTAGGACTGCTAAAAATTATCATCTCATTTTGCATGTTATACCATCGCGAAGGTCTCAAAAAACCAGAAGGATTCTCCAGACATGCATTGAAAAACCATACATGCAAACCCTAAAATTTGCCTCTGAAGGCGGGATTTGCTAAACATAGCAAGTTGTCTGATTCAGCTCAAAATTTGATGGCAGGCAGCTCAAAGTGTTCTAGGCACGGTGTAGCAGTCAGAATTTCAAACGTGCTGAGAAAATGTCCCAAATTGAGTACTTACTAAAAATAGTAAGTTGTCAGAATTTAATGAAATTTTGACGGGAACTTGCTTGAAGCCTTCTGATTACAGTGTCAAGCTCAGATTTTGATTGGTTCACTTAGGTTAACCCCAAACTGGCCAGAAGAACGCAAACCCTAATTCTATAGACTTAGCCAAAATTTCCATTTAAGCTCAAAGACGGGCGCATCCCCGGAGAGACAGATGGAACAAAAGAGAGAGCAGGAAAACCAACCAAAATCAAGCCAAAAGACCCAAACAAAGCAAAAATTAGGGGGGGTTCCCATTTGCAATGGGGTGATGTGTGCAAAGGTCACAACAAGTCCCACAACCATCAAATTGATAGATGGGAGAATACCTTTAGGGGGAGCTATACATAGTAGTACCTTATAGCTCCATGAATCAAGAAATGCAAGACATTGTTGGAAGACCCTTTGCCATTGATGTCAAAGGGGGAGAAATAGAGTAAGGGGGAGCAATGCAAAAGGAAATTATTTTGTGTTGCCATCAATGACAAAAGGGGAGATTGTTGGAAATTTGTCATTGATGTCAAGGTAAAGCATAAAGATCAACAACTAACACATTCTTGTGTATAGATTGTCCTCTTAAGCTACAAAAGGTTTATATACTTTGTTGAAGTATATTACAAACTGATTTTGATCAGATTCTCAATATCTCGAAAGCATCTTGAAAGCAACATAAGTCTAAAGAATTGATTGATATCCTAGGTGAAGAAAATTCTAAAGATTCAATCGATATCCTAAGTGAATGAAGACAAAGTCAGAAAAAGACGAAATAAGAAAAAATAGAAAAAATGAAAAAGACGAGAAAAAAAAGAGAGAACAATGATTCAGAAATTAAAAGGTAGAGCTGGGTATGAATGAGACAAATTAAGAAAAGGACAAAAACCAATAAGACAAATTAAAGAAGTTACAAAAGTGCCACAATTTCATAAAAGATAACTATGATTAAAAGTTTCTAATACAAACAAAAAGGAGACTTGAAATGATATGATTGTTCCAAGAAAATGATGCGACATCAAGACAAAGACATTGAACAATAGAAGTTAACTAAACGTTGCACTAATGAAGAGACACGAGTCTTCTTCAGATTTGATAAGCCAAAAATTATGGAGGGGTGCAATGCAAAGTAAAGACTAATCTATCAAAGATTTAAAAGGTGCAATTCTGAATAATACCAAATTACATAAAGTACAAAATTAAAGAGAAGACAAAAGACAGATTTATTAAAAAGAAAATTCAGATTTAGAGAGGTGCGATTTAATGATATGTATGTTCATTAAATCTGAAGAGATACAATTTGAATAGCTGCAATTTGTGATTTGAAAAGATGCAATTCTAAAAGGTGCAAGAACAGATTTTAATATGATTCTTCATCACAGGTTGGAATGTATGGACAACATATATAAAAGTGGTTCACTTCAGATTTGAAAAGTGTGAGAGTAGAGTTTTTGTGTAGAAGTGCAGAAGTATCTCTTGTATGTGTTGGAAATGTTGTCATTGATGTCAAGTGTAAAGAAGCTTGAGGAAGACCTCGTTTTGACACATGGATGCATTGAAGAAGTAGCCACAAATGAGGCAGATTTGGAGATGCACATGTTGCATGAAGATGTTGAGGTTCATGAGTCAGATGATTTGGAGGGACAAAGAAGATCCCATGATGAAGCCATTGTGATTAAGGAGGTTTATACACATGCAGATTTACCTTGCAGCCATGGGGCAGAAATTATGGCACATGGTACACTCAATTTTCCTATGAAGACACCCTTTGAACCAGCCCTTGTCAAAGGACAGTTAGCAGAGGATGAAGTTTTGGTTGAGTCTCTTGAGGACCCTATAGATAAGTATGATGTAGCTCTTGGTTTTTTGTTTTATGACAGCAATCATAATGTCGAGCTTACTCATGAGATAGCAGCCATTCCTCGTGAAGATGATGGATGTATGGTGTCCCATAATATTGACAATCAAGATTTGGGTGTTCAAAATGAATTATGTGATGTGGATTCAAGTCATTGCAAGTCTGATTTTGCAAATCAGACCTTAGAAGATTTACTTGTTGATGATGAAGTTGAAATTTCTTAGGCAGCTGTAAGGGAAAAGTACTTGAGTCCTTTTGAAGATGAAGAAGAGTTAGAACAAGAGGGTGATGGGCCTAAACAAAATGCTGAAAGTAACTTTGATGTTTTTGATAATCCACTTTTTGAGATAGAAGTTGAGATATCCTATGTTAACCCACTTTATGAGGTAGAGTTGTAGGATGATCATGTTGAGGGACATGTGCATGAGGAAAGGCCCCCATATGAAACCAATGAGGGTTTTGAGCTCCCTGAATTTTTTGTATCAGCAATTACTGATGAATCTTTTGATCATTTTGAAGATGCCAATTCAGTTTATGTGCAAGGATTTTCAATTCATGAATCACACAGGTCTGATTTATAGGATTAGAGGCATGAGCCATCTACTGATTCTAGTGATGGGAGTAGTGGGAGTGATGAGGAGTGCGTTGCCCAAGACTATGATGGTCATCCATTGACGAAGGATGGTGCATTTTATCTTGATTGCATAGTAAGGAGTGCTCATCGCTTCTCCTTTGGTCCACAAACAAAGGATTTGATGATGTGTTAGCATGGAGTGGCTCAAGGTTTATAACATCCATTGTGGGATGGAGAGTTCCCACCTTTAGAAGATGGAACCGGAGGTTGCAAGTACCAAACTCTGTTGTTAGCGAGAGATTACTTGTAGGGACAACAGTCAGTTATCCATGATGCTGTTATGTATCCAACAGGGTTTGCTACTTCTATGTCACAAAGATTTCATACAGATACATGGTTACAGGGTGATTTTGGTGTCAGTAGGCATGATGGCTGGGTTAGTTATCACATCCATGAGGGTTTAGTAGAGGACAAAGAGAGATGTGGTGTAGCAGATGCTCGAGATGTTCTTATCTTTGCATGATAGATGGATGTGAGTTCAGATTGTTTTGGGATCCGGGCGGTGATAGGTATGACACTACAGTTTGGATGGATCCGATTGAGTTGCTTCACCACTTTCAGCATGGTGCAAGTTATGCCAGAATTGCGTAGGGGAAGTCAACAGGTAATGTGTATTGCGGACTTCCATTCTGGCTATGGGATCCAGGGATTGATTTGGCTAGTGGATTGCTTCTTCCTTCTGTCGAGATTGACCTAGTTACAAAGTACATTGGTATCACATTGACGCCACAGGATTTGGATGGGGCATTCTACAGGATGATCTAGGATCCCGACATTCAGCTGAACATTGAGTGTGGAGTCTGGGATCTTTTTGGTGCATCAGGATTTCAGACAGGGCTTACTGATGAGCATTGTAGCATGTACAGTGTACAGAGAGCATACAGGTTCATCTTTGGTCTACTTGTACATGTTTCAATTACGATGCACATTTCTTGTGCGCATGAGATGGACAATTGGTTTGACATCCATTTTTGCGCAGTTATGGTTGCTGGTGCTACAGGAGTTAGTGGGAGATGTGTGGGACATTTCACAGTTCTTCTGTGGGGCCTCTTGAGGAGTGGAGCTTCTTTGTAGTGGAGATTGCTTGGGGACAAGCAATTTTAGGGAGGGCGGAGTGTAATGTCCCCATTTTCATGAGCATCAGAGTTCAAAGGATTAACCTATCATTTTGACCCTTGTAGGCTAGTGTGGTGGATTTTAGGGTCCTGTTTGGGCGTTATGGAGCTCTTCAAGTGGCCATTGTAAGTGTTTATCTCTCCAAATCCTTCATATGTTATGAGGCATTGATATTCAGAGGTTTCTGGTTCCGTTTGAGGGACTTACTATTTATAGTAAGTCAGTGGATGTTGGAGACGGACCCTTACTATTTTTAGTAAGGCAGTTGGATGCATAGTGGATACAATGGTTAACTCCTAGTTTCAGATGGAATTGGGAAATAATGATTAATGATGAAGTTATAATGTTATAATTATTATTAAAGTTATACTTTAATAATAATTAATTATTAAGCGCATATTATTAATAAATTAAGTGGAGTTTATTTTAAAGGGAGTTATAAGTGAATAATAAAGTATACTTTATATTTTAATATTGTGCACCAAAAAGGAGGGAAAAAGGAAATGAAATTAAAGTAAATTAAAGGAGATGAAGACAAATGCAAATTAAACATTATAAAAGGGCATTTGGATTTCATTTCATTCATTCTGAAATCATTTCAACATTTGTCTATTCTGAAGAAGCTTTGGCTTTGAAGAAGAAACCTAGGCTTTCATAGTAAATTCAATCTTGGAGAATGTAGCCTCTCTTCGATTGTGTTGGTGGCTTCATACGGAGGTCGCAGCTGAGCATCAATGGAGTTTATGAAAATCTGAAAGTGGTTATCTACAGAAGTTTTATAGAGGGTTTGAAGATTAAGCTTTAAAAATCAGGGAAACATAGCTGCTGTTTGTATTCGCTGAAGATTACTCATTGCTGGGCTGTATAGAGGCATATACCAGGCCGTACCACTCATTAAGTTTGGCGTCAGAAGTACAGGCTGAAACACCTTTGTTCTGAGCTCTAATCTTCCTCCAATATGGGCGACTAGGTCATAGCTATATGACTGAAGCATAAATTCTGTGGAGAAATATATCTTGCTGGTAGGTGTCCAAACAAGGGTTTCTTAGGTAACTGAAAATGCCTACAGAACTTGCTGCTGTACATCTTTATCAAGGACGGCTGGGTCTAGGTTTATGTTAGCTTTACTTTTCATGGTGGAGAAACTTGCGTTTCTTGCAAGGCATCCATTTGGAAGGGCTTCATGGTGCTGAAGACGACTCCCAGATTTGCTGCTATGACAAGTCTCAGACCAGCTTTTGATGTCATTGTAGTCTGGGTATGCATATTGCTGTAATAGAGATATTGAGATCTGCTTTGAACATAAATATGTAATGTTTTTGCAAAGAGTTAACAGTCAGATTGAAATATTAAATGTTTTAGCAAACTATTTAAATTTGATTTGAATAAATATATGTTAAGTTTGCTTCAGCAGTTGGTCCCAATTATAAAAGATTGTCAATATTTTCTATCTTGCTTGTGTTGTATTTGACAGTACTTGGCAAACTATATCATCCAAACAATTGAAAAACAATTAAACCAAAACAAACCAAAATACAAATTCTGGAAACTATCATCATAAGTGTGAAATTTCCGTTTGGGTAGAATAGGGGTTCTTACATAATCCACCCTAGCTGGTCAATTGGAGAGATCATACAGGTCTTTCACAGTGTTCAATATAGCCAAATTTGTGGGTCTCCTTCAGAGACAAATTTGCAGAATAACAATATAAATCTCTCTTGCACAATTTGGATACAACTTTCAGTAGCATATTCAGATTCTCTTGGTTTGAAGGTTTGAACCATATTGGAGGGGAACTTAGGTTTGTTTGATACTTGGCATTTCTTTGTGGGTCATTCTATTTCCTGGATTATAGCAATATGGGCCACGTCATACTACAGAGGCAGTTTGGGGATGTATTATCAACGATTTGCATAGCTACAGGAGGCTGCGCCATGATAGTAGGGGTCGTGGGACTTAGGAAATAGTGACGCCATACTTCCTAGGCAGTCATGACTCCCTCTATTTCATACGCCAGTAGTTCTAGTGAGTCATGGTGCCATATTTGGGGTTGCTGCTCATTCAAGGAGCCGCATAGACTAGCATAAGGGAAGCACAGGTTTGTGACAGTTGGCTGCATCTAGTATAGAGCAGAGAGGTATCGATTATGCTCATGCCATCCATCTTTAGCCAGCGCTGAATGTAATGTTGCTGCTGTTTGTCATACGAAGGGAAAATAAGGAGTATTGCAGCTATTATGGCCTGTGTGGGTCTTCTTTCCAGGTCAGAAAGAATATTTGAAAATTCTGATGTAATGTTTGCTTGGAATGAATGAATATCCAAATTGCATAAACTATTATCTGTGCCTGTAATGTAACAATCTGCATATTGTATTGGACTGAACATAGTTTCTTTCATTATATGTGCCGATTGCATTGAAAATATCGCTTGTAATAACTAATAAGTAATTCTGAAACTGACTAAAACCCATGGCAACTGTTTGACAAAATGTTCACATTGTCAAACTAATCGAAAATCAAAAAAATAATTCAAGTGGGGTTTTTACAATTACATTGAATGATGTTGTGTATTAATTCAACCTTCGCCTCTGTCACAAACAAATATTGGCGATTGACTTATCTGCCATCAGCATAGAGGAGGGTGATCCATAGTCAAATTGGATCTATGAGGTTGAAGATTCTAGCTTTGGCAATGAGGACTTTGCGTGGGTTGATCAGGTGGATTTAGAGGCAAAGGCAGTAGCCATGATAGGGGTGGAGGATAGAGCATGAGCAAATAGAGCACAAGGAGACCTCTTGGATGTTGGTGTCACTGAGACACAGACAGATATCGTGGTTGTATCATCATCTTATACTCATCTTAGATGCTTGTACATGAATTGTAATGTTCATATGAGTGATGCAGGTTCATTTGAGCGGTAGACTTACATTTTTAAGTTTTGATATTTGTTTTGATGCCATGGATTTCCATGAGATTTGTGTAAGAACACCCCTTGTTTTTAGTGAAAATGTTAAATCGCAAACATGCAATAACGATACTCTCTGCTGTCATACAATTCTGATTTTTTTTTTCAAGGCTTATGCAACTTCTGTTACAAATTTCTTGGAGAACTAACATTCAAACTGAACACTTATTGCATGAATTGATAAACTTAGGATACCCAATAAGAAGTACATTTGGAACAGCAGCAGGTTGGTTGTAGTAGGTCTTAACATGAACAATTGCTTTGCTTTTGCAGACTTGGCAGCAATGGCAACGCCCAACACTTAAATCACTTGAATAAGGGATATCAAAATTGATGCAGGTCTGATATATCTGGCATTGACTGGTACAGAACTGAGAAATAGGGACATTAACTCTTAATTTATCACTTGACAACACCCAGTCATACCCAGCATGGATGTTAGTGACCTCCAAGCTATAGCAATGGACTTAGTAAGCTTCCACATTCGCCCAACACTGAGAAGGGCCTCAAAATCAGCCACTAGAGATCTGTCATAGAATCTGCAATCTAACCAGCTCAGACTTAGGTGCTAGAACAGGAGCAATCAGCATAGGAAATGATATGAAACCATTTCCAAACTCAGTAATCTCAATGCCAAAGGTCTCTTGCACCTCAAGACAAACATCTACAAACATCAAGAATGACTAGGTGCCACTTTGAAGTAGAAATGAACCCAACAATCCCAGTGCTGCTTCTGAAAATCTTCATTCCGTTCCTCAACAAGGCCCTGTACAGTTTGCTGTACCTGTATGACCCCTTTAAAAATTAAGTCTGTTGTTTATCACTTGGAAAATGGTCACAAACAGGTCGCTGAGCTGTTAAGAATCATTTGCATTAGGTTTCAGCATCACACATCTTTAATCCTCACTTCCCAATGCACACATAGATGGCACAATCCAACTAGGGCACTTGGGCAATCCTCTAATTTGTACAGCCAGCAAACACCACAGAAAATGCTATGACATTTCTCCAAAATCTTTGCAACACTCGTCAAATACATACCCAAAACCTTCAATCAAAATATTTTGAATATCTTAATTTTTTTGAAACGCTGAATCTGCAACTATGGAAACAATGGTGATTCCTAAGGTAGAATCACTCTGAGCCAGCTAGGGATCATCTCTCAGGTCCGAAACTAGTATATTTTAATGTGAAAAGGTTTTTTCCCCATGTTGGATGCCTAGGGGAAAAGAGGACTTAAAAGTTACTTAAAAAAACTGTTTTTTTCGAAAAAAGCAAAAAAGGGCTTTTTCAAAAAAGCAACGAAATTTTTTTTTTAAAAAACTTTTCCAGAAAAGCAATTTTTCGAGAAAGCAGCGAAAAAGCTATAAAAGGAGGTGTGGGGCTCTCATTTGGATTATTCAAGTTTGCACACATAACAAGATGTTGTTGGAGTAAATAGAGAAGTTCTTCCAAGGATTGATCGAGGATGAAAACCCTCATCAAATCACTAGTTTCGGACCTGAGAGATGATCCCTAGCTGGCTCAGAGTGATTCTACCTTAGGAATCACCATTGTCCAACAACATCTTGTTATGTGTGCAAACTTGAATAATCCAAATGAGAGCCCCACACCTCCTTTTATAGCTTTTTCGCTGCTTTTTCGAAAAATTGCTTTTCTGGAAAAGTTTTTTAAAAAAAAAATTTCGTTGCTTTTTTGAAAAAGCCCTTTTTTGCTTTTTTCGAAAAAAACAGTTTTTTCAAGTAACTTTTAAGTCCTCTTTTCCCCTAGGCATCCAACATGGGTAAAAAACCTTTTCACATTAAAATATTTAACAAGAAAGTAATATTAAAACATTACCTTATAACTTTAGTGTAAATATTAAAATAATTCCAACCGTCTTACAAAAGCATCGACGAGACATCCGAAATGGGAACTGCTCGCACTAGGTAGCTACTGATGGCGAGGGAAGATGTTGAATGCCAAAACGGGAACTTACTAAAAATAGTCGTGTTCTCCGAGAAATGTGGAGAATTACCCAAATGACAAAAAATGCAACAGAGAACATCACCACCATCTTGAGGGCCAGTAGAACACCAACACACCATTGAGCTCTCCAAGAACCTTGGAGCCAAAATTGGAACCCAAAAATAACATCTGAAAGTGTCATATGCCTCCTCTAAACCTCCTAAGCTCATTGGTAACATTAGTTTACCCCTTTGAACATGTTGACACAAACCTAGAAAGTCAACGCCAATTGCAAAGCAAGAGAACCCAAAAAAGAGGACATTACAATTTGTATACATTTGACAATATTTATAATTAATATTTTTAACAATATTGTTTTGCTTCAGCTAAAAATTAAAATTTGTTTTTATGCTCATGTGATTGACGTATAGTTGTGTATATGGTCAATTTAGCTTCTATTTGATTAATTTATTGTGTCTTGAAAGTTTCCTTATTAAAGGGTACATGAAACAAGTTTTAAATCCTTAAAAATATAATATTTCATGGTTTGGGTGTCGAGTTTGAGTTCGAGTAAAAAATCAGCTTGTTGAGTCTAAGTCTTGTAACTATGATAAGGATAGTAAACATAGGAGGATTTAGCATCTAACCTCATAGGGTGATTTTAATATTGTGGCATTTCCATAATGTAATGCCCTCAATGATCACCGAGGAGGACATTTTAGCCTATTTAATGCTTCTAGGCTAAAGTTGGGAAAAGGGAAATAATTTATTTAATTGTTTAATATTACGTGGCGGGAAAAGTACATTTAAAAAAGTAATGTTAAAAGATTAATTAAATGTGTTATAAAGTGACTATTAGAGAAATATTAAAAAGTAACTTAATAAAGGCACTTTATTATATTTTGAGCGGGAAATTAAAGTGAGGGATATAAAAGTGGTTTTTGAAGCTCATTTCTATTACGCTTGATTTCTTTCTCACTTTCACTTTTGGAGAGCTCTTGAAGTTCTTGGTCTTGGGGAAGAAGAAACCCTAGGGTTTTCGGTTTCGGTGGTGAAATGATTCCACCCTAGCTGGTTCGTGGAGGAGATCATTCAAGTCTTCTATTTGGGCGAAAATTGCAATTTTGTGAGTCTCTTGTAGAGACACAATTGAAGGAAAACGATATCTACAATCCAAGAGTTGTGTGATTGAGTATGGATTACTAGTTTTGAGGAAGCTTTGAATGCAATAGAGACCGCCATTATCTGCTCATTCTGAGGTCGACTATTAATGCTATGGGAATGGACGTGGCCTTAAGGAACTTGTATGTCATTTGAAACCCTTATCGATTTGTTGCAACAGTGGTTTGGGCTTGGATGTAGGGTTTAGAAGGAGATTGTGGAGTTGTTTTGCAAGTGGATGTTCTATGCTAGAGATTACAAACTATATTGAATGCTCTCAGCTAGTTGTAGCTAGCCGTGAGACCCCTGAGGAGGAAGCGCATGAAATTTGAAGGTGTTGGCATGAGTTTATGACCCAGGTGTGACCTATTGTACCCTCACGTGAGGATTTGTGAGTGTTTTGAGCTGCATTTGGAGGTCGTACCAGGTTAGAAGAGCTGTATGTGGGTTTATTCCAGAGTTTTCATCATCTTCAATCTATTGTTAACATCTATAGGCCAGCTTGGTATTCTAGGTTTGAAGTATTAGATTTGTAATTGTTGTCCATTATTGTAAATGATCTGAGTGTTGTTTGTATTAGATTATATCCCGCTGTTGCTTAGTTCATATTGTTATTAGGACACAAATCTCCTCACTATGTTTGTGTTGTACCCGAAATTAAATTTTTTGCTACACTTAGGCATTTTGAAGAAAATGTCAGTCTTGTGTAAAAACTGTCAAAAAGGTCGAAAAATGGATTTTGCATGTCATGCATGAGGGTCAAAATCTCAAAATTTTCAAAATCTGAGGATCTAGGTCTGCTTAGAGCAACCTTGTCTACAAAACCCAAATCTCAGTCTTTTGGCCCTAAATTTTGGAAATTTTTTTAAAGATAGACTTTTTTTGGGTTTTTCTAGGTTTCTTCTTGTAAGAGAGGGGGACGAACCACGTTCAAGGCCCCAGGTCACGGAGAGCCAAGAGAAGAAGTCTGCCCTAAGTTACCTCAACTTAATGGGGTGTTAGGAAATGCGGGATGACAATGATGAGGACTATAAAGTCCTTCAATCACCCTAGAAACCCAAAATATAGGACGGGGCTAGGTGAGCCGGTTTTTGGGTTCTACACTATGCCTTAGGAAGCTCTCTGCTCGAGGACGAAAGCGCGGTCCCGGGACGATAACGTGGCGCACTGGCTTCTCTCAAGTGCGCTGGTGTCTGTACGACTAGACAGCTGAAGAGACAAGGTTGAACTTGGGAAATCAAGCTAATGGCCCAACTAGCTACTACTAAAGGGCCAAAACAACGTTATTAAGTAAACAAAATATGCTCTAATATGATAAAGTAAAAATGCGAGAGATAGGGTGGCTAAAATGATGCCACAAAGGAATTCGTTCGCCAGCTAGCTCCCAAAAGCACGTCCACCTACACACAAAGAAGAGGAAAATTGTTGGGTGGCTGTATAGGGGCCTGCCTCAATTAGACCCCTGTTTAGGTGTTTCCACCTCCACGGACAGCCAAAAAAGCGAGTATAATAAGAAAAGTAATGTAATGAAGAACACTAAAACACTACAAAACAATAAATGTGCTTACTCAACCAAGGAATAAAGGAGAGGAGTGGGAAGCTTACCATCTTGACCAAGAGCACTCAAGGCTAATGGAGGAGAGAATGAGAGTACTCGAGTCTTTGCTACAATGGTGTTGTCCCACACTTGCTCTACTAAAGTGACAGAGTGAAGTAGTTGCTGCTATGTAGTGCAAAAGTGCTGCTAAAAAGGCTTGGGAATGCAAGAAGTGCAAGAGTGTGAATACGCTGAATTGAAAGCTTGGATGACCTGAAATTCATGTAGGAGGGAATTTGAAGGAGAGATGAAGGAAGCGGCCATATTTGGGTCGGTCGGCCGAAGAGGGCATTACAAATCGATTGCCAATGAGAAGTGTAACGCCTTTGCAGGTTCAGCCGCAGGAATCTGCCAAGGACATACATGCGCCGCGCAGACATCTGCGCACCGCGCGGGCACCGTAGACAAAAATTTCCCCACCGACACGCAAAACAGGCGCCAAGTGGAACAAAGGTAGCGGGCTTAGGTGGAATTTAGCCTCTGAATTGGATTTTATAAAGTGGAGAAGGGCAAAAGGGGAATTTGCATAAGGGGTGCAAATTCACTCCTATACATTTGGCCCCCACTTTAGCGAGCATGAATACTGATGAGTGCTTCGGTAAAGTAGATCGGAGAAGTAGTAAAGCTAGAAATGTATACCTGAACCGTTGAAGAAGCAGACCATGATCTGGCGAACTCGAGAGTGCAGGACAAGCAAAGGACTCTATAGCCTTATAGAACTATGAAGCTGAAGAATGAAAGCGCCTTATAGGCCCGCGGACCTGCAAGGAGGCAACCCCCAAGATCTCTCACATGAAGGAAGCCCCATGAAGTAAGCTCCTTACAAGCCCGCAAACCTGCAAGGAAGGTGTCCCCCAAGAACTCTCACATGGAGGATACCTAGAAAATTGCCTTACAGGCCTATAGACCTGCAAGGAAGTGTCCCCCAAGATCTCTCACATGGAGGAAGCCAGGAAAGCGCCCTACAGACCCGCAGACCTGTAGGGAAGGTGTCCTTCAAGATCTCTCGCATGAAGGAAACCCTAGAAAGCGCCCTATAGACCCCAGACCTGTAGGGAAGGTATCCCCCAAAATCTCTCACATGGAGGAAACCCAAGAAAGCACCCTACAGACCCGTAGACCTGCAGGGGAGCCAACCCCAAGATCTCTCGCATGGAGGAAGCTCAAAGGAAGCACCCTACAAGCTCATAGAGATGCAAGGAGGTATCCCCCAAGATCTCTCATATGGAGGAAGCCTAGGAACGCAGACTCTGCAGAGTTAGAAAGCGGCCATGTACGCAAGCGGATAGTCGCGTAGATTGTCGACAATTTGGAAGACTTTCAAAGGGGTCCCTTGGGAACCCTGTCGTGGAGAAGAGATCTACTCAAGGGACACGTTCAAAAGTGCGAAGAAGATGTCTTTTTCTAGAATCGATTCATCAGCAAGGAATCCTTTTGAAAGATGTCCAATTTATTAAGGAATTTGAAAGGAAGAATATGCACCCACATGAGGGGAAGATCAAAGTTGTTCTCGCTTTGGAGGAAGGTTCTCAAGTTCTTTCTTTAGAAACCCGTGATTAAGGAAACACGTTACATTAGGGTTTCAAGTTGAGAATGTGATTCTTGAAAAGAAGATTGTGAAGACTCTCAAGAAAAGATTCGTTGGCAACGAATGCATTTTTTGAAAATCAAAATGTTGAAGAAGTGTTGTCACACATAAGAGGGACAACTCAAGCAAAGAAGAGAGAAGGATAAAGGAAAAGCAAAAAGGGGAAAAAAACACAAACAAAGGGCATAGGGGTAGCCTGATGCATAGGGGTAGCCTGATATTTCGGGGTTAGAACTGCTTATATATATATATATAAAATGAACTGTCATCAACCCCCTATTATATCAGACCATGTGAAGAATGCACAAGAGGACAAAGTAGAAATAAAAAATTGGGTCAACATGGAAGGGAAGCCTAAATTCCCCCAACGCTTTACATCGTCCCCAATTTATCGAAAATCAAGTCACAAACATGGAAGAATGATGATACAAATAGAAGAAGGTTTACAACACAAAAACCACGCCTGTATACAAGCACCAATAGGGGTGACAAGGGTTATCTAGGCACACATAACACGATCACGGGGGAATAAATCACAACACACACACACATATCTAATCTAAAGATAAAGTAGAGGCCTCCTCCTAACATTGATCGACCAAGAGGTTGTCCGCTTCCCACTCTAGATCATTGTAGGGGGAAGAAGGACGAGCTTGTAGTGGTGGGATGTTAAGAGGAGGAGCATCCGACCCTTCCGCAACAAGGGCTAAGGAAGAGGGCCCCGCAAGGTCCTCTCCACCGAGCTCTTGTGGAGCTAAGGTCAGCAATTTTGCGAAGATCAATGAGAAGGCTGGAACTTCATCTAGAGAGTTGAACATGCACTTCATAGGAATGCCATGTCTTACCTCAACGGACAGGGAAGGTTGCACCCGAAGTTCACCGCTAGGCTCACCGAATGATTCGGGAACGGTGACAAACTCAGGGGAAGCCGGGACTGGTTCCGTCACTAGGACGGAGCAAGTCAGTGCGGCGCCACCTTTCGGAGGTGGACTCTTCTTACGTCCTCCGTTGCTAGACGGACCACACTCCACCTCTTGCTTCGTCGGAGGTGGCGAACTCCCCACAGACGAGGCAAGAGATGCGAAGGAAGAGGAGGAAAGAACCGCAGTAGATACGATCGAGGTGTTCGTCATATCTATGGGCTTCGAGAAAGGTGGGACATCCGGAACAAACATTAGCAAAGGCAGCTCCACTGAAGGAGCGATGAACACCTGCACCTTTTTTGGGTCAAGTGCATTCGTACTCGCAACGGAAGTCGGAAGCGACGCGAAACTAGATTGAAGGGAAGCAGAGGGAGGGAGAGAGGGAGACACTGAGGGAGGCCCTGAAGCAGGGGCGGTCGTCTCTTCTTCGTTCCTTTGCGAGGCGGCCTGCTCAGCCAGGAGAGCCTTTCACTGGTGTTTGCGCTCGCATTCAAGGTGGTTTTTATGACTCTTTGAGTTGGAGGCCGGAGGTTGCGAAGGAATAGAGAGCTCCTGCTCAACCATGGAAACATCCACCACGACCGTCTCTGGCGGAGGAACAGATTCCTGAACGGGAGCACGAGGGGCAAGTTGAGAAGCAGCAGGGGGAGTCGGCTCAAGAGCCTCGACAATGGGCCTCTTCCCGTTCACTGCTTTGGGAGTAGGAGCGGTAGGAGGTTGCAGATTGAATTCCCTTCAGGAACCTTTCTTTCTGCCGTATAAGTAATACCATAGTCCAGAGTATTCATTAGGGAGATCCGAGATCCTGAGCTTGGGCCCGAGCCAAGGAGGTATCATCGGACTAAGTGGATAGCTGCCGGGCCGACTCATTCAATACTCCTCCCAAGAAAGGGGAGAGGACGAGGCAGTCCGGGAAAAGGCAACCTCCTCTTTGCCTTTACGGGAAGGAGAGGGAGCTAGCGTGGAATTCTCTTCTCCCTTTTGGGAAGTGGGAGCGGTCGGTGCAGGCTTCTCCTTCTCCTCTCGGAAGAGGAGGTGACTGACTGTTGTACCACAAGAAGGGTAAGTTTTGGCTGTCCCTTGCCCCCAGTCTTATGCTTTACATAATTCTTGTAAATTAGGTCCGTTCTCGGAGGAAACAGACCGACTGGGGTGGGCCAAAAGTGATCGAACAAATATCCACCACAGTACACCAAGGGATGGTATTCAGTGTCATGCACTACATGCACGACACCTTCGTGGGAAAACTTTATACATTTGTGAACGAAGGCGATTCCATTCATGGAAGCTAGCCAGGGTATGCCTAGCTTCAGCCTGAATAAAGCCGACTCCGGAATAACATTGAAAACCGTGTCAATAGCTCTAGGTCCAACTAGGACGGACAAAGTTATTGAGCCGTATGGTTTAAGAAACATACCATCGTGTGTACGGATGGTAGATTTTGTTTCTTCATATTTTTCTCTATGTAGCGAGTTAAGCCACAACGTCTCTTCTGTGATAACGTTCACTCGGCTCGCGGGGTCTAATGTTACCATTGAGGCGAGTGTGAATATAAAGAGGCAAGGGCTTGTTATTTAAAGGTAAGTCCTATGACGTAAACATTATATCTGGCGAATCGGTCGCAGGCTGTGCAGTAGAAGTCACCTTGACCATGTTAACATAGGCCTCGGGTTGAGTAACAGAATCAGTGGGATCGATAACCATGTTGTAGAATGTGACAGAAACGGGTTTGTGTATATCTGCAATTCACTATTAGCTTTCACCACTGATTTGTTAGCATTTTGTTTTTTTCCATCGAGAGGAATGGTGCTGTCCTTGATGCCGTCCTTGATGCGGTCCTGTATCTCATGACGTAGCCGCATACAGCATTTAGTATCATGTCCATTAACTCGATGGTACTGGCAATAATTGCTCCCATGATACCAATTAGGGTAAGGCTCTTTAAGAGGCTTAGGACTTGGCAAGGCTACGATCTTATCCTTCAACAACTTTTGTAAGATAGAAGAATAAGATTCCGATAACTTTCTGAACTTTCGGTTACGTTTGAGGCCGTTGTCATCAGCAACGGCTATTACATTCGTAACGACCTTACCTTTCCCAAAGATTGATACGATGGACTTTCCCTCGGAACAGGAGCACGAGGAAGATCCCCTGAACTGAACAACCATCTGTTGGTACTCTCGTAATGCTGGACATAAATGTGTGAAAGAAGGGTATTTCATAACGGCGAACTTCTCTTGCCAAGGCCTTTGTAAGTTCCCTTTGTACATTAGAATCGTGCAGCTGATACGAGATTTGTGAAAGGAGCGCGCTATGAAATCAGTGATTTTTTCGTTGTCTCCTTGTTTACATCGGACGAGATCCGAAAAGGTCATCTTCAGCCCGATATTAGCTTGAAATTGAAATTGCCTAAGGAATTGATTTACAAGTTGGTCGAATGAGAAAATGGAATTGTTAGGCAAGGAACAGTACCACTCGAGTGTTGTATACTTGAGCGATCGGGGAAATTGTTTCACCATTAATGCATCGTGACGGAAGAAATCTGTAGACAAGGCGTTAAAGGCAGATACATGTGTCTGCGGATCCCCTTTACCGCCATATTTTTCAAATTTAGGGATCTCCATTCCTTGAGGGAAAGGAGTGTTCAGAATCGCAACTGACAATGGGGTATGCCGGAAGAAGGGTTGAAAGATAGGCTCGGTAGAGGCTTGGGAGAGACTCGCCAATTGGCTCTGCATCTTACCCATATTCTAAAGAAGGGTGTTCAAAATAGGGTCATTAGAAGATAGAGGGCCAGACAAACCTCCTCCAGAACCACCACCAAAGCCACCTCTGGAACCACCACCGGTGTGACCTCCACCAGAACCACTACCAGAGCCACCGTCACTGGTAGGGCCTCGGCGGGAACCACCTCCGCATCCGGATCGACCACCATGGCCTTCGCTGGAACCACTTCCACTAGCACCACCTCTACTGCCAAATCCACTGCCACTGCCAAAGCTTCCACCACTCATCTCGCCAAAACCTCCACCACTAGAGGTGACGGAGGGGTAAAGCTAAAGCCGAAGGGGACCATGTTTACTTTGATAGTTTTGGGTTTTCTGGAGATAGAAGGGATGCTGATAGAAGGGACTGCATCGGCCATGTAGACTGACGTGGGAGGCATCGATACTCCTAACTGTCCCTTATAATCTTCAAAAGTGGCTCCTCGCATAACACTAGGAATGTTCAAAGGAGCACATGCTTCTGTCAGACTAGTAAGAGTAGCCAGGAGTTCCAAGCTTGTTCGATGTTTTCCAATCATGTACTTTAATTCACTAATGACCCGAGCGGCCCTAGCCATCTTTGGGTTCCTTTCCAAGTGATTTTCTAAGGCATCGAACCCTTTACTAAGGGCAGAGACATATTTCGAAGGGATTTGAATAGCCTCATCCCCGCCCACTGACGAGGGTGTAGGTGACACAGGAGGAGTGGGGACGTGGTCGGTCTCGTCAGAGAATCCTACCTCGCCCCTTAACAACTGCTCCTGCGCGACCACACTAACGGCGGGACCAGAGAAAATGCCTATAGAGAAACCGGTAGTGACCTTTGTCCTTTCAATTGGGAGGTGTCGTACATTTCTCCTAACAATATACTCGAAAGTTGTGGACTGGGTTGTGATGCTCAAAAACCTTCACAACATTCAGGAATACAACAGTTGCGGAGTACACGAGAGAGGTCTCAACACCAATGGATGAATAGACGTTGGTTCACGAAAAATGTAAGAGGACCAATCATGTTCAAGACCCCAGGTCATGGAGAGCCAAGAGCGGAAGGCTTCCCTAACTTACCTTAGCTTAATTGGGTGTTAGGAAATGCAGGACGAGAATGATGAGGACTATAAAGTCCTTCAATCACTCTATAGACCTGAAATATAAGATGGGGCTAGGCGAGCCGGTTTCTTGGTTCAACACTACGCCTCAGGAAGCTCTCTGCTCGAGGACAGAAGCGCGGTCCTAGGATGATAGTGTAGCATCTCTCAAGTGTGCTAGCGTTCGTATGACCAGGCAACTGAAGAGACAAGGTTGAACTTGGGAAAACAAGCTAATGACCCAACAAGCTACTACTAAAGGGCCAAAACAACGTTATGAAGTAAACAATATATGCTCTACTATGATAAAGTAAAAATGTGAGAGTTACGGGGCAAGAATGATCTCACAAAGGAATTCGTTTGCCAGCTAGCTCCCAAAAGCATTTCCACCTACACACAAAGAAGAGGAAAATTGTTGGGTGGCTGTATAGGGGCCTGCCTGAGTCAGACCCCTGTTTAGGTGTTTGCACCTCCACGGACAGCCAAGAAAGCGAGTATGATAAAGAAAGTAATGTAATGAACACTAAAACACTATAAAACAGTAAATGGGCTTACTCAACCAAGTAATAGAGGAGAGGAGTGGGAAGCTTACCACCTCCACCAAGAGCACTCAAGGCTAATGGAGGAGAGAATGAGATTACTCGAGCCTTTGCTGCAATGATGTTGTCCCACACTTGCTCTACTGAAGTGATGGAGTGATGTAGTTGCTGCTATGGAGTGCAAAAGTGCTGCTAAAAGTGCTTGGGAATGCAAGAAATAAGTGCAAGAGTGTGAAGAAGCTGAATTGAAATCTTGGAAGATAAGTAAGTGCAAGAGTGTGAAGAAGATGAACTAAAAGTTGGAAGATTTGAAATGCATGTAAGAGGGAATTTGAAGGAGAGATGAAGGAAACGGCCATATTCGGGTCAGTCAACCGAAGAGGGCATTACAAGTCGACTGACAATGAGAAGTGTAAGGCCTCTGGAGGTTCAACCGTAGGAATCTGCTAGGGATGTAAGAGTGCTGTGCGGACGTTTGTGCGACCCGCGGGCATCATCGACATAAATTCCCCCATCGATGCTCAAAATAGGTGCCAAGTGGAACGAAGGCAGCGAGCTTATGTGGAATTTAACCTCCAAACTTGATTTTCTAAAGTGGAGATGGGAAAAAGGGGAATTTGCATAAGGGGTGCAAATTCACTCCTATACACTTCTCAAATGGATGTTGGCAAAATTTTCTAAAACTAGAAAATTTCTAAAAATACAATGACTGACTCTAGGGGTTCAAGCTGATTTTGATTGGCTTAAAATACTTCCTCATCAGACTGGTCAAGTCAGAATCGTCAAAAGATCAGTTTTTCTCTAATGGGTCTATTCTACATTTTCAAAAGCCAAATCAGGAGCTCTGAGGCCATTAGTGGAGGTTGGTCAAATTGCCAGGTGTTAGATTCAAAGTCTCAAACACTGCACAGAAAATGAGAAATGATGAACATGTACACAAAACGGAGAATGGAAGGATGTTGTGAATTCATGAAATTTGAAATTTTTTGACTAAGTTTGGAGAGTTCAGGCGCCCTTGCCCAGTCAAGGTGCCTGGGATTCTCTGCCTTAGTCATTTTTCAGTCTCTGGCTGCCAATCACGAAGTAGAAAGTAAAGGAGGAAGTGGAAAGTTGAAAAATGCAAAATAAAAAACTATCTCTAGAGAGTAAACGCGCCCTTTGATAGCCAGGGGCGCCCATCATTTCAAGCTATCAAATGTTGTTGTTGGGGTTTGTGCTCCTAAGGTATCTTGCTCAAAATTCCTCTAGCTCCACAGTGAATTTGACAATAGGTCCATTAGATCAATCTATGAGCTAGAATCTCAGATCGAACAGAGGAGTTTCATCAAGGAGCAAAGTGCAAATTATGAGAAACATCAGAAAATAAACTATCTTTGGGATTCTTGGGCGCCCTAGGTAGCCAGGGGCGCTAGGGTTTTGGAGGCTTAAATTCAACTGTTAAGATTTGCAAATATTCCCATATTCATCAGAATTTTGCCGACTATCTAGTAGATATCTTAGCCAGTGCATCAGATTCATTAGTCGTCGGCAGCTATAGATCAAACGGAGGACAAAGGATGGAAGGTCAAAGTTTCAAAGTTGAAAATCAAGTAAAAATGGTTTAGTCTGGAGATCTTGGGCGCCTAGGGGTGCACAAGCTTTTGAGTCCTCAAATGGTTGAATTAGGGTTTGATACCTCTAGCAAGTTTCCTTTAGTTTTGGTCAGGCTCTTCAATGGAATTGTCAGGAAGCTCATCAGAGTTGCCAACCATTAGATATCACAGACGGATTGGAAGGGTAAAATTGTGCAAAATGAGAAAAGTGAAAAGCAATGTTGAAAATATCATAAAATAATCTAACTCTGGAGGAGTTGGGCACCCCAGGTAGCCAGGGGCGCCCAAGCTTTTGACTCCTTAAAATTAGTTTTCGAGGCCAGTCACCTCCAGAAGACCCCCTCAGAATTAATCAAGCTATCCAACGCATCTAACAGCCAATTCATCGAGACATTCAAACTGCCAGAAATGAGAATTCATCAGAAGGGTAGAAAACAACGATAAAAATTGAAGAACATGAAAATGGCTAACATTGGGAGCCATGGGCGCCCCAGCTAGGTAGGGGCGCCCATGATTTTGGAGGTCCAAATGATGTTTTTATCAGCCGATGCCTCTAGAACAATCTTGTCAGATTCAATCAAGCTTCGCAACGACGCAATCAACTAGTTCACAACATTCATTTGGCGTCCGGAATTGAAGATTGAAGGGATGCATTTTATCAAGCTAAATTTACCAAATTTGAAAAAAATGGCTAAGTTTGCTAGCCGAAGGTGTTCAAAGTCTCATGCCTTAGTAGATTTTCTAAATTTCATCATGCACCAGTCAAAAAGTGTCGACATTCGACGAACCTGCTCATGATTGGCTTCAAAAGATTTAAAGCTGGAGAATAAAAGCGACTTTTATCCTCAAAAACTATTTAAGATGTCTTTGGCATTCATTATTCACAAATTTTTGCAGGTGATGAGGAGGAAACAAAGAATTTTCTTCATTTCAAGATTTGAAGGCTAAAACTAGTTGCTTTTTCAGAGTCCATATTTTCTAGATCAGCTCATATAGAGGCTTGCTTTTTCATGATTCAAATTTCCACGACATCAATTTTTAGAAGAAGGGGGTCATCTTTTTCAATTTTCAACAATTAGGGTCAGCGTAGTTTTTGATTCTTCACAACTTTGGAAAATTTTATATTTTTCAAGAGCCTATTTTTTCCTCGCATGTCCAAGAAATCTTCAGTATTTTCAAAAACTAATCATTTGGGTTCATTCAAAACGTGATTCTACACAAAACCCAACTCAGCTTTTTTCCGGAAAATCCTAAAATTTTATTCGGTGTTGCCGGAGGCGTCCCCCCCTCTGAGACGCGTCTCGGAGACGGAGACGCGTCTCGGAGACCGAACCCGCACCCGGAGACCTCATTTCCAGCTCGGAGACTTTCAAAACGTCTCCCGCCGTCTCCCACGTCTCCAAACCCTAAAACTCGCGTCTCCCGTCAGGTCTCCTGCGTCTCCCGTCAAAAATCGGGCGTCTAAAAGCAAAGTTCATTATTTTTAAAAAAATTTATGCAAAAACGAGTTCGACGGCACTGGCAGGTGACTGAGAAAGGGCGCGACGAGCCGAGGACAAATACCAGGTTCCATTTGCGTTTTTTTTATTTTATAAATTAACAGTTAAAACTTAATACGTTGCTATTTGCTAACAGTCCGATGATTGATTGAAGATACGGGTCTATCTCCACAAGGGCATTGCCCCTGTTAAAATCGCGGAATACTCTTAGGTATTCCGCGATTTTAACAGGGGCAATGCCCTTGTGGAGACCCGTATCTCCACAAGGGCATTGCCCCTGTTAAAATCGCGGAATACTCTCAGGTATTCCGCGATTTTAACAGGGGCAATGCCCTTGTGGAGACCCGTATACAACCTGCACCATTAATTTATTAAATTTAAAATTATTAAATTCATCAAATGGTATGTATTGTAAATTTAAGATTGAGATTAAATTTAAGAGATCCCAGAGAATCGTTGACATCAATAATAAATTAATAATGTTACAAGATTTATTAATGAGAATTCAGAAGTTTGAAATGAATCCACTCTAATATGGAGTGACTAGAGAATCAATTATCAAACATGTTCTTTACAATGGTCTTTCTGGTAATATGAAGGATCAAATGACCCTGTACAGAATCAAGGATGCCATGTTTAGATTTGGCCATCTTTTCCTTATGATCTGCCAACAATGTGGAATCATTAGGCTCTGCAACTGATTTCTCAATAAAGTTTCATAGATCCTACTCCTCCAACAAAATTTGTACCTGACATTTCATGGGACAAAGTTAGAGGGACCTTCCAATTTGTCTTCATATCTGAGACTGAAAGTAGTCATACTGCTGCTTTGGAATATCCTGCTAAACAAACAGATCAACAATCTAACAAAAAATTTAAAAAAGTAAAAACTTTAGTCTCTATCACAGGTCCACTGTACTTTGGTCAAGCACAGATCATGGGCATATTGCTCCTGAAACCTAATGACAGCTCCCTCTCACAGGTAGCAGCCCTACCATCCCATTCAAGGATTCCTAGAAGGTTGCAGTAAACCACTCTACCACCATGTTAAATTCTCTAAAGATTCTGCACTTGATATTTAATTCCTACAGCAATAAAACTGAAACTGAAACCTATCAAAACAAAACGGTAATAACTTATCAATAATAAAATCCATTGTAGTAGACAACAATAACAAAATAAAAATAAAATTTCTAAACTAATGCAACAAGTCAAACAAAATCAAATAAAAATCCCTTAAGACTTCATAAATTCTCAAACACATACTTTTACAGAGCATGTGTTTAAACTTTAAGATTGTTCAAAATAATTATTTAACATTTTGTCCCACCCGTAATTGTACAAGAGAATTCTATATCATCAACAATGGATGGATTGCCATTGTCACCTTGACAATGAATAACATTTATAATTTTATTTTATTATTTTCATCTACAGCTGAGCAATAAGTTATAGAGTATATACTTTGCCTAATCCTGATTCATTTTGTTTTTTTTTTTGTAGAATTTGAATCATTAAATCAAGAATGTCGAGTGGGGGAAACAAACAAGGCTTGTATCCGTTGTGGAAGTATGTTGACCGTGTTAAGGGGCAGAAAGGTTCAGGTGGAACAGCCACTATTTCATGCAAATTATGCCCAATGTCATGGCAAGGTACTTACACAAGGGTGAGAGCTCATTTCCTTCACATGCCTGGAAAAGGTGTTGATCCTTGTACAAATGAGAAGGAACGATATGATGCTGTGAGGGATGAAGAAAGGGCTAATGGTAAAGTTCCTAATATGAGCTCTCATGCTTCAACAAACACTGCTGCAAATCAAAATCAGAATGAGAATATCAATAGAGAGACAGAAGTGGATGTGTCTTCAAGAAATGTAGCAGCAGAGAGTTCTCACAAGAGGCCACACATTGGCAGCTCAAACCCCATAGGCAGATTATTTGATGTGCAAGGTCGAGAAGCGGTTGATGCAGCAATTGCACGCTTCTTTTATGCCAATGGAATACCATTTAATGTTGCTCGATCACCTTTCTATACAGAGATGGTCCAAGCAATCAACAATGCACCAGCTGGATATAGACCACCTATGTATGAAAAGCTTCGCACTACTCTAATTGATAAAGAAAAAATTCGATTAGAGCAACAAACTGCACCATTGAAAAGAGTGTGGATTTCAGAAGGATGCAGCATTGTGATGGATGGTTGGACGGATACTAGAAACCGTCCACTACTTAATATCATGGTAACATGTAGCAAAGGGCCTTATTTTTTGAAGGCATTGGATTGTTCGGGGCATGAAAAAAATGCAGAGTATCTTTTTAACCAGCTATGTGATGGCATTGAGGAGGTAGGGGCATCAAATGTAGTCCAAATTGTTACAGATGCTGCCCCTGTTTGTAAAGCAGCAGGTATGTTGGTGCAAAAGAAATACAAACATATTTTTTGGACACCATGTTGTGTGCATTCATTGAATAATGCACTCAAAGATATTGGCAAGTTTGAGTGGGTTTTAGCTCTCATAGAAAAGGGCAGAAAAATTCAAATGTTTATATGCAACCATCACCAAACACAAGCTATTTATCGAAAATTTGCCAAGGTGGAGCTTCTCAAACCAGCTGATACAAGGTTTGCTTCCTATTTTATTCTTCTTCACCGTCTTTTTGAAGTGAAAGGTGCTTTGTGTTCCACGGTTGTTAGTGATGCATGGGCAGCTTGGAGGCAATCTACATCAACTGATGCAGTTGAGGTGAGAGCTATGATCCTTGATGAGAATTTTTGGGCTGAGGTTAAATTTGTTGTGGACTTTATTCAGCCCATATGTGAGGTGATCAAATTTGCTGATTCAGACAAGCCATGTTTGGGGGAAATTTATGAAGAAATAGATTCCATGTGTGAAAGAATTAAGCAAATAACAGATGCAAAAGATCCTTCACTATATCCTTTGATAGAAGGAAAGTTACATGGAAGATGGAACAAACTTAATACACCTCTTCATTGTGCTGCCTATGCCTTAAATCCTAAATGGCATAATATAGAAGAGACCAATAAGAGGGCTCCATATGAGGATAGAGAGGTAATGAAGGGGTTTTGGGCTGCAATAAAAAAAATATATGGCCGAGGTGAGGAAGCATCAGTTATAAGGACTCAATGGAATAAGTTTTCACGTGGACATGGTGACTTTTCTTCCTTGGAAGCTTTGTATGATATGCGAGCAAAGAAAGACCCTATAGAGTGGTGGTGGAACCATGGAGGTGAAACACCTGAATTGCAATCATTTGCAATAAGATTACTCTCACAAGTAGCCAGTTCTTCATCTTGTGAGAGAAATTGGAGTACTTATGGTTTTATTCATTCACTAAAGAGGAACCGATTGGGGTCAAAGAAAGCAGAGAACCTGGTGTACATTCATAGCTCACTTCGCCTTCTCTCTCGTGTAGATCCTACATACAATGAGGGTCCTTCAGCAAAATGGGACCAAATTTCACCTGATGAAGATGTTGCAGCCATAGTGGATGAAGCGGTTGAACCAGATGGCCTTATTGATTTACCCCCAGTTCTACTACCATCAGAGGAACCTGAGTTAGAGAGTGATGAGTATTTGGAGAGCCTCATAACTGAGGACCTTGACATGGATGATATTGATAATTGATGTGATGTAGATGATATGAGATATCAGATAGATTTCTGATTTTTGTTTTTTGTTTGCATATCAGCCAATCGAACTATCAATATTTCTGATTTTCAATATGTAATTGAATATGTAATGTGACAACGACATTTGGATTTGAATTTTGTGTATTTAAAGTTAATGTTTATTCTTAACTTTACAGTTTACTACTGCTATTGTTTTTGAAAGTTCAATGTCATTATATTTTCAAATTTTCTATATATTATTAATTTTTATGTTAAAAAAAAAATGGCGTCTCCAAGTACCCCCGTCTCCTATTTTCAAAAATGTCATGGGTATTCCGTATTCTACCAGTACCAATCAGCCCGGCAACTATGATTTTATTGTTTCTGCTTTTTCAACCAGCCATCAACATTTTGAAAAATCAGACGATCTGGGTCTCTTTGCAACGAGATTCTACACAAAACCCATATCTCATTATTTTTGAAAAATCTGCCCGTTTGAAGAAAAAAAATTAGCAAGCTATTTTTAGCTTTTGTGCAGAACATGTCCAAGCATAGTCGAGTTTATGGGCAAAATTCGAGCTTTTCAGCATGGAGTACACTCCCATTGAATTCAGAACCAAGCAGCAAATGGGCGGGTTGTTTTGGAGCCTCTGGACGTTGTTGAGAAGTGCTTTTCAAAACCACCATGGACAAAAAGCATCATTATCTTAGTCGAAGAACGTGAAAAGATGTGGTATGAGTAAAATGACAAGTATTGGAAAAGAGTTGTACAATATTCTTCCATTTTAAAATCGGGAGAAGTGTCAGAAGTATAAAAGTTGCAGAAGAAACAGAGGAATGTTAGAAGACGGTCACACACAGGGTAAAAATAGATATGTTGAAGCAAGATGATATATTTATAAAAGGTCATTACTCCAGTTGGAGAGCCACCGAGATTAGCAAGATTTGATAAAGAAGCTGAAGATGTCAAAGATTTTCTAAGTTCAATTGTAGAAGGCAAGGAAATCCTAAAAAAGCGAAATATTGCTATAGATAGTATTGATGCTCGTAACAAAGAAGCAGTTTCCAGCGTTTTGGCGGATTTGGTTTCCCAAAATACCAGTGAATGAGTTAGCTTAATAAGACAGCAAAGATCTCCAAAGATAGATTTAAAGCAATAGTTAACTTGACTCTTTTTTCCGAGTTTTCTTGCTATTCTTGTCTCATGCTTATGTATTCTTGTTGAGAGAGAAAATAATAAAGATGTAATAGTTGGCACTTTCACTATTTTTTTGCTTTCATAAGTTGTTAGAAATTATCTTGTTTTAGTTTTAGAAATAAAGCTTGCGAGTTGGCAAGTCTTGTTGTAAAAGCAAGGAGATTTTAGGGTTCCCTACTCTTCTGCCTTGCCAATTTTTCTTTAATAGTTATTGTGATAGCAAATTGCTGAGCCTACTTTTCTTGCAAGTTGTTGTTCAGTTTCAGGTCACTTAGTGTAAGAGCAAGCTTGTATGCTTACCTTTGCTACAAGATATTGTTCAGTTGATGGGTTACTTGTGTCAATGTATTTTGGTTGATCGCTAAGCTTTAAACCTGTTATTGATACAATCCTGCTTCCGCAGAAGTGTAATCTTTGTTACTTTAAATTTGAGAAAATAAAATCTTATTCCTAGTTTCCTGCTTTGATCTATTGTCTCAGATTTCCGTTTTATGTGTTACACTTATATAGTCTTTATTTTAGCTTGCATTGAAAGTATAGTAGATGTGTGTTGGAAGAAAGTTTGTTTAAGTATTGTGTCAAAGAATCATTCCTTGTTCATTTCTAACTCTCAAGCTCTGAGTTTACTTGAGTAGTTAGAAACATCATTAGAGTAGGCTTAGTCGTAGTTGAAATTCAAAAGAGAAAATCTCAGCTATGACGCTAGAGTTTTATAACCTTGCGCTCTTAGCTGAACAAAAAGATTGGCAAATTAATTTTAGTTTAGTTTCTTTAAGAAACATCAGCAAAGAGGGAGCTTCCCCTCCTAATTCGAAGAGTAGTTAATCTGTTCATAGTTGTCCATTCTTAATTCGCATACCAGAGGTGCGAATTGATACGCCAACACTTTGTCATTCTAGAAAGTAATATTGCTATAACCTATAAGTCTGAATATTGTAACTCAAAATTATAGCATTGAATGCTACATGAACACTATTATATATATATATATATATATATTGTGAAAGTTTGACAAAATGTGTCATGTGTCAAATTGGAAAAATTCAGTTTAAAAATCATATAAGAATAAGCCGAGATTCTACACATAAACAACCAATTGTATCTTCATTTGTAATCATAACCTGCAATTGTAGGGTTAAGTAAACAAAACATTTCAATTGTTTTGCCAACTCATTGTCGATGAAATTGTGAGTACTCGAGTCAATCAATATTGTCACTATATATTGTTTAAGCAAACCCAATACCTTGAGGGTTTTTGGGGTACAAATTTTTGGTAATGCATGACAAGAGATGGTTGGAGATCTTCTAAGTCTTCCACAACCACTAGTGCCCCTTCTGCATCATTGGTTCCTTCAATACATAACTTGTTTTGAACAAATTTATGTCCTTTAGTGTATTTTCTATTACAATTAAACATAACTCTTTGGTGCTTTTTTCTTATATTTGGTGAGAAATCAATCTCGTAGGTTGAAGGAATGATGGTGCAATGGTCGTGACATATTTGTTTCTAGGGAATTCCTGCCTTTTGCTATCCAAAATCTTTTCTTCTATTTGCCTTGCCAAAATCATTGATTGGGAGACAAAACTTGGATTGGACATGTGTACCTCATATTTGAAGTGGTCCTTTAGATCACCTATAGTTCATACAAATTTTCCTTTGTAGCACACTCCACTTAGACAAGCTCTAAAATTGACGAGTATAGTCCTTGCTTATACCTCTTTTCTTTAATTTGGTGATTTGGGACAAGCTATCCATAAGACAATGACCATAATGTGCTGACAGTTCCTCTTGAAAAACAAACCCTTTAATAATGCATCCCTTCTTGTTATTCTCTTCACATAGCCAACGATATCAAATGAATTGATTTGGTTCCAAATGTAATGATGTGATTGCAATCTTCTATTGGCCTAAAACATGATGAAGATTAAATAATTGCTTTATTTGGTAGAGCTAATTGGTTGGATCATTTCCATCAAATTTATGCATATCCTTCTTTAGCATGATGTTCCTTGAGGTGGCCATGGAATGACCATCAAATTAATGCATATCCTTCCTTGGCATGATGTTCCTAGAGGTGGCCATGGAATGATTTAGGTGATGGTCCCATTTTATATTAGAGTCAAACAAAGAAACGTCATGTCCCTTGGAAGAATATGGTTTCTTTTTTCTCAGTTGTAGCTGAGATGGCCATGAAGTACCCCTTTGGCATCATGAAAATGTCAACTAATTGTGTTGGCTTCAAATGTTATAACATCCAACATCTAATGGTCTTTGGTCCAGGTTATATCTTCCATGGACTGGCAGATCCGAGCTCTTTTCTTGATATTCAAGACTCTAGTTACCATTTCATTAAATGTAATGTGAATTTCTGGGGGTTGATTGATTTTTGGATAAATCCTATTCTCCTTTTGTGCTGGGAAGGATGGTCTTATCACTGCTCATTGAGTATGGATGTGAAGGAGCTTTAAAAGTTTGTCTTTAAAAGGGATTTATTTTCTTTGAAATTAGCATTCTTGAAACTGGGATGCTGGACTAAAGAAGAAGTCTTGCCTCCCTCTTGGAGACCTTGAGGTTCATGCAAATATGAGTCAGACTGCCAATATGAGAGTAGGAAGCAGGGAATGATGGAACAGGATAGCACCAGTTGAGAGAAGCCTGTTCTTGAAACAGTTCTTCAAACTCCACCTTCACTTTCCATTTCTCGAGTGTCTTTTGTTTTCCAATTAAAAAGAATTAAACATGAACACCTACTCTATTATCTTTAACTCTAATTTGAACAATCAGTTACTTTATAGCAAATTTGTGATTATAGAAAACTCATTCTTGTTTTCTGTAGTTATTAACAGGATTTTCTCAAGAGTTATTGTTCGACTAAATGAAATGTCAATAGACCAATAAATTTTCAGTGAGGGAACATATGTTGAATGCAAGGGAGAATGTACTTGAGAAATTATTTCTATTTATGAGTATTATGCTTGATACAATCCACTGTTTAGTTCGTAACTAGTGCTTCTATTTGGCAATGAGTTATATCAATGGTACTTTGCTGTAGGAAGGAAGCATACACTTGCTGGAAACAATCTGTAGGCGCTGAAGAATTTAACTATGGTACAAGAATTGATCTCATTCTTGTGGCTGGACCATGCCTGCATCAAGATGCTAATTCAGAGCATCATGCTTTTATTAATTGCCATATTGAGGAATGTGATATATTGAGCCATTTCAAGCGCAATAATCCAGACACAACATCAAAGTGAGAATGAATTATTATTTATTCAGGCTTTACATTTCTCATAGTAAGCACTGTCATGATATTTAAATTTTTAAAATTGTATGTCATTATTAGATGTTCGTCTTTCTGAACAGATGGCAAGGGGGAAGAAGTCTTAAATTGGAGGGTTCTGACCATGCTCCTGTTTATATCACAATCAGTGAAATCCCAGATGTTGCAATTCATGATGTTCCAGCTCTTGCTGCTCGGTATATGCCTGAGCTTAGTGGACGACAACAAAGTATTGGTTAGTATTTTAAGCTTTTTAAATCTCATAATGGTGGTTATATTTTTAGATCCTTAGAAGATTAATTTTAGTGGTTTATATTTGAGATATTTGCTTAGTGAAAGACAGGATCAAATAATAGGATGTTATGCTTCAATTTCTGCCCTAAAACTAGAACAATTCGTAAGATTATTACCTACTATGTTTGTTCAACCACAGCAAGAAAAAATTTGATTGAAACTTTGTGGATTAATCAATGTCCAACTTCATTTTAGTGGAATGTTCTGTTTGTTGGTAAAGTTAGCATGTGCTTACATGCACATATCTTATAAGCATTGCTTAGACCCTGTGCCATGCAAAGCAATATGATATATGGGTGTCTTACAAATGACAATGACTGTTAAGTGATTTGCATAATTGTTTTTCATATAGTAAAAGTAAGTTGTTAAAGCTTAGAAAAGATGTTATCTGCATGGAACTGCTGAGATGAGGAGCATTGAAGAAAAAAAAGAAGCTATGCTGTATTAAAGAGGAAAGATCAAAATACGTATACATATTAAGAACTGTACAGCCTATCACAAAGATGTTAAACATAAATTGTGTTGTGGCTGAAAATGTAGATCAGAAAGATTCAGTCATTACTTTTGGGGGACAATATTGACAATGAGTCATTTTGTCTATGGTAGTGGATGTGATGCCCACCATATGAACTGTGTGAAGAAGAGAATCTGCAGGTTATTGTTTGATGCCTGCAGAGATTTTTATAATGTTGGATGAAATTCCTCAAAAAGAAATTGATGGCTTCTGCTTTTTTTTAGGATGTTCAATTGGTGTCTATCTCCTTTGTTAATTGGTTGTGTGCAGAGATATTTCATCCTTATCACTCAGAAATTTCTGCTGAAGAAGCTCAAGGAGTTGTGCATTTTGATTATTATGTTGGGATTTCTGTTGTGCATTCTGATACATAACTGCACTTTTCGAGAAGTGAGCATTTGAAGAAAGAGATTCATATTGTGAGTGTCAATTTCAGAAAACACTTTCATTTTATCTATTTACTTTGAAGATTGAATTGGGTAGGGTGAGGTTTCTGGGGCTCAATGAAGGTAGGGTGATTGATGTAGGAGCATTTGGGTTCACAAGCAATCTTGTGTCGACCAAAAAGATTTTCAGGTTCCAATTTAGTTTAGTTTTGTTTCTTTTGGTTTTTGGTAGTCTTTTGCTTTAGGAAGAATTTTTGGTCAAACTGAGAACATCATCCCTTATAAAGGCTTAATGGGTACTTGCAATTTTAATTTGGTGAAAATTGGGCAAAAATTGACTAAGCTATGCAAAATCGGAGGTTGATGCTTACTTAGAAAGTAAATTGGAGGTTTGGGTAGTTTTAGTAAACCCAAGAACCGCTGACAAGTTCTGATTCTTATCAAACCCTTCAATGGTTCCTAGTTCCTGGTGGACCTAGAACTGCCAAGTGCTTGTTCCCTCTCCTTTCCTTGACTGTTCTAGTTTCCATTGAAAATGCCGACAAAGCCTACGACCCTTAGATGATTTTTGCGAAGTTTTCATGAGTTCAAGTGGTTCCTAGTGGGGCAGGAACCTTCGATAAGTGCTTGATGCGTGGTTGTTGATGAGGTTGAAATGTAACATACACGCCAATTTTTTTTTTTTGAAAATTATTGCAAACTGAAATTGAGATGTAGTTAGCTTCCTTCACACTTTTGGATCACCCAAATCCTGGGAAGGGTAAGGTGAGAGCATACGGTGTTCAAGATTACAAATTTACTGAAATATAGGAGTTGAAAGTAAACATCCACTTATTCAGTGGGAATTATTTGGGCACTTCCACTTATTCAGTGGGAAAGCTTAATACTGGAAAGGTAAAGTCAATCATTTTCCACTTATCTAGTGGTGAGCAAGTACAAACAAAATAAGAACATTTCTTCCACTTATTCAGTGGTAAGTGATTACAATGAAAACTACTTGTTCAATGGGGTAAGTATCAACAATAAACAAGAGTACTTCATTGGTGGTACTACCATCCAATGTTACAATGATAGCTCACATAAAAACACATGCCCAAATAGAATTATATCTATTGTTCGAAATGCTGACAAAGAAAGATATTGCTGATATAGGTGTTGATATGAAATTAAATTGTTGAAACACCCTCAAAGGTACCCCAAATCATGAATAGACCAACCTAGCTTAAAATAACAACAATATACTTTAATGATTGGAGAGGAACATGCTGGTATAAGTCTGTAAGTGCTCTATGAATGTGTTGCTACTGTCTGGGCAGCGAACTCACACTCCAGGTAACTCACCAATCTCTTGTCGCAAACACACAATATGAACATAGACTGCAATTCCTCATTGAAGTGTGTCCAAACTTCGCCAAATATTACTGAAAGAGGATCAATACAGACTTGATAGTAGAGATCTAAATGTTGCAGTTCTGACATGAATTAGTTGCTGTTTAGAGAGGGCAGCAAGCATGAAATTTATCAAACTCCACATATGAATGTTCCTCCACCCAAATAAAGTGTGAAAACTGCTTTTTGAACTTAGGTAACCCCACTCTAAACAATATGCACCTCAGAAACTAGGCACCACAACCTTATGATTCCCATGCCCTTCATATAGTGTACAACCCAGCAAGCTAGAAAGTACAACCTGCTAATTGACATCACCTTTCTCCAATATGAAACTACTTGCAATGAAGGAAGGGTGATTCCAAATGGTCAAACAAAGAACTAAACTCATGAAATAATTTACCACACAACCAGCAAAGGGGGAAGATACAACGAGCAATAGCTCTTCCAATCGCCCTCAAAGCTCTTCAACAAAACTCTGCAAGATGATAACAAGCACACCAAAAATTCTACACTTCAAAATACATCAAACATCCCAATATCTATGACACCAAACTAAAACTCTGATTGAGGTACCATGGTAATTGTTACCCAATTTTCACCTGCGGGCTCAATCAGGCAGGGCAATCCATGCTTTCAAGTGTTCATGAAGACCAAATGGAGGAACATTTGCATCAAGGTTACATATTTTCTACCTTGTTTGCTTCTTGTGCAGCTGCAGGGGAAAATTAAGTTTTTAATTTGGCACGTGGATTTAATGAGGCTCCCATAAGGGTTGAGCCCAGCGTGCAGGTGTTCGGTTTTTATTGAGGGTCTTCATCTTATGTCTTTGCCTTGCTTTCGCCCCTTTCTGTTTTGTTTTCTTTGTGCCCTTTTCTTTTTGTTCTGTCGGAGGCGGAACCAGAACCGAAACTGAACATTAAAACTTTTCCAAGTTCCAGTTTCCGTTTTTGTTCCGGTTCCGGTTCTGGTTTCGTGCCTTTGTCCGTTTGTTTTCTTTTGGCCTTTCGTTTGATTGGGTTTGTTTTTCCCTTTGTTTCTTTTCCTTTTCCGTTTTTGCCTTGTTTGTTGTCGGAGGCGGGATCAGGAACCGAAACTGGAACCTGAAACTTTTCCAAAGTTCCAGTTTTGGTTTTCGTTTTGTTCCCGGTTCCGGTTCCGCCCCTTTGTGTTTGTTCTTTTTGTTCTAGCGTACACGGGAAGCAGAACGAAACTGAACTTTGGAACTTTTCTGAAGTTGCAGGTTCCTGTCCCAGTTCCGTCGGGCTTGTTTGTTTGTTTTGCTTTTGTTCTTTGTTCTTTGGTCGTGGGGTGTTTTCTCCCCTTCTTTTTCTTCCTTTTTCGTCGTCCTTGTATGGCGTCGGAGGCGGGGTCGGGACGGAATCCGAACATGAAACTTGAAGAAAGTTTCAGTGTCGGATTTGTTTCCGCCCCCACCCCTGCTTTGTTTCGCTCGGGATCGGTTTTGGTTTCGATCCCGCCTTGCTTTCTTTTGTTTGGGCGTTTTCTTTGTTTTGGCGGACCCGGGACTTGGACTGAAACCGAACATTGGAACTTTTCCAAAGTTCCAGTTCCTCTTTCTGTTCCGGTCCCCGTCCCGGTTCCGCCCGTTCTTCTTTTCTTTGCTTTTTTCGTGGCCGGTGATCGAGGGATGTCTCCTCCTCTTTGATCTTCCTTGTGTTTTTCTTTCTTCCTTCTTGCTTTGTGTGTTGTCGGAGGCGGATCCGGAACTGTGACCGAACCTAAACTTCGAAAAGTTTCATGGTCTCGTTTTTGTTCCGACTCCACCCCTGTTGTGTTTCGCCCGGGATTGGTTTTGGTTCCGATCCCGCCTTGCTTTCTTTTGTTTGGGGGTTTCTTTACGGAGGCGGAATCGGAACGTGGGACAAACTTGGAAATGTTGGTTAGTTTCAGTTCCTGTTTCCATTCCGATTTCGGCTGCAATTCCGTTTCTTGACCAGACCAACAGTCATCGGCATAACTGACAACCATCGGCAAGAGGTCATAACGAGCTGCAAGAGTCTCCTCGAACTCAGCACGAACACTTCAGTCGGCGAGACCAACAGTCATCGGCGAGACATCATGCTGAATGCCATAACAGTCAGCGATAGAGCCTATCACCAGGAGGTCTCCCCGGTGACGGCAATAGGTATGTCTTGCCGACAACTCCTGTTGGCAAGACAAGATCAAAGTCTCGGCGACCTGAACACTACGGGGGTTTTCTGAAACGCGGCTACTAGTCGTTTAATTTTTAGGGATGGCTGTTCGATTACCTGCCAGGATTGGCGGATCAATGGCCAGTATTTAATCCACGTTCAAGAGCAGGATTCCTAAGTGCAAAAGTCGCCCGAGCTCAGTATGTCGGCCATGAGACTTAATGCCGGACGGGATGCTTGCTGACTGAGTGGATCGACATAAACGTTAAGATTCGATTGTCTGACAGGGCATTCAGGGCAAATCCATGAGTGGTGTCAAGGTCACCATTGTCAGCCGCAAGACTTAATGGCGGACAAGACTCCTCTGGCCGACTTTGAACCGACATAGGCGCCCATGCCTTCTTAGCACGAGATCGACTCTGGAAGCAGTCTCGGGGTCGAGGACGAGGGTTGCGAATTAATGATGGTAGTTGTAACAGTCCTCCTGCGATAAATGCCATAGGGCAGCCTGAAATATTCCAAGCCAAATTTTTTCAACTTTTTCAATTGCAAGTTACAAACAATACGCACCCGTTAAGGTTAGCTCTAAACCAAAACGATGCTGAAACAACTCTAACCAGAATGTACACCAGGATCCCGATGTGGGCAAGGTGTGAGCATTGGTCAGAGGATCTGAATTGAAATGCTTATGCAAAAACTCTAACCAAGAATGTGCCCACGAAGGACGATCATATGGTCAGAGGATCCCTACCACTAATAAGCTGAAATAACTCGACGTCAAGAATGTGCTTTCCAAACCGAGATGGAATGGGAGCTACCATATGACGGAGATGCTAAGAATTACAATGCGGTTAAGGGAAATAAGCTAGAATGCGGAAAGTAACTCGACACCCAAAATGTGCTTTCCATCCCGGAATGGGAAAGGAGCTACCATAGGGCAGAGATGTAAGATATTATAAGGCAATTACAGAATGTAAAGATGAGAATTACAAATCAGATAATTAAGCAAGATTAAGAACTGCTGCCAGTACTACTGTCAGCTTACAATATGATAGAGAATTCGCCTGCCAAGAGCATAGAGTTAGAACAATTCAACGAGCATTTAGATATAGAATTCTCCTTGCTTAATGGAAATACCAAACTGATTTCTTCTCTCAAAAACCAGATTTAAGATTCTGATCAAATCAGATCTGCACCTTTAAATGCAAAACCAGCAACCCTAAAATCCACCAAAATGCTCACAATTCACTCAATACTTGTCAGAATGACATGAGACTTGATGCAAACGAATGCTAGGATGATGACAATGAAGACTAGACAAAGAAATAGCTGACAAATTGAAGTATTTTTTTTTCTAAACACTTGCCAGGCGGAACAGAATGGTACAGCCTCTAGAAATGTTCTACCAACAAGATAAAATCAGATTCTTCATTATAAATCACCAAAATTTGCACAAATGGGCGCCTAGGGCATAGAAATGGTTCTAGCCAATACCCAGAATGAATATATTTTTATTTTTTGACTTATGAGCAAATACAACATGCAGCTATACTAAATCAGCAACTCCAGAACTTCATTAACATGCTAGAAATTGAACTACAAATGCAAAATAACTACTACAATGCAAAAATCTCACTACAAAATCCACTCAACTACAAACTAACTCTCCACTAGTTGCTATCTTTCAAGCAAGAAGTCGAGCCAAGGCTAGGAGGCATTCATTCCTCGAAGCAATCCCAATACCATTTCGGCAGCATAACATTACTCAAGTCATAAGATGATAAAATGAAGAGAGAAGGCCTTCTTTTATAGACTTAGTAGAGAATCTCTAGATGCTTCTAGAAAGTGCGCCCTTTTTCCAATTTGAATTTGACTTCATTTTCCCTCCAAGAGTGGCGTCCCTTTTTAAGAGCAAAAATAAATCTTTTAATAAAATAATATCTCCCTCAAAGTTGGCGTCCAAATCCTCTAGCTAAAATTTGGCCTTTAGAAATATTAAAATATTTCCTCCATGTGAAAATACCCTTCAATGTCCCCCTTTTAAAGGCAATATTAATTCATGATGCTAGAACAAGGAATTATAATGTTAAATTATAACATTATAATATAAAATATCTTATATCACCATGCAAATGCATCAGAAGCCAAATTCAACCATACCGTCTGAACAGACTGCCATAGTGAAGCCTACTGATCAAGAGTCAACAAGTCAACTGCTAAAAATAGAATTTACTAAAAATAGTAAATCCATGTAATTGCTCAGAATGCCGAACCGAAACCACCAACGCGAAGCTCTCTGAAAACCCAGAAAGAATCCGCAATCCAAAATCAACAATTCCAAATGCAGACTCAGCAAAAAGACGAAAACATCCTCTAAGAAGTTTGGAAACCCTGATTCGAGCTTCTGCTAGCCGATAGCTCACCGGGGATAGGCCATCAATCACTGAAAGGTGTAGTGCTAAAAATGGGGACATTACAGTCTGCCCTTCCCAAAATTGCTTGTCCTCAAGCAATGCCACCACAACTCCATAGAATATAGAACCGATCAATACCCCAACAAGTAAGATCCCAGGGTCCCAAGTCTGTCTCAGGGAAAACCCACCATGCCAATGCTGCACCACTCTGATCTCATTAGTGAAGACATCTCGCCAATGCTGCACCAACCTCCCTTGTAACTCCAGAATGTTACCGTCCATGATACTCAAACTGAGAAATCTTAAAGGACTGAGATCAATTTCATGCAATGTCTCATGTCCAAAATGCTCTGAGTCAAAAATATCAACCATACCAATGTCTACCACAATCCTAGGCAAAAGGAAAAATAGTCTACTCAACTCAAAATCGAACTCTTCAGCATACCTCCACATGGTAACAAACGGAACCATGACTGCAAATGTGACATCTTCAAATCTTCTTGCAAAGAGGAAGGCAATCCTTTGCAAGAGCTCAACAAATTCAAACTCATGACTCCACATGAATTCCTTATGCCTCAACTGAATTATCATGGCACAACTATGAAGTCTGAAGAAGTTTTTCACAATTCCAACCCCAAGAGTCTCAAAATGTAGAATCAAAGCATGGGGTAGCTCGCTGTCATGAACCAATAATGAAAATAAGCCATCAGAGTTTGCATCACAAACCTCCAAAGTGGCTGAAAAACACGCTAAAGCCATCTCCATAAAAAAACTACCACTTCTTTGATCAGGAGTGAGGAAGCAACTCTAGTGAATGAAAGTAACTCCATAAGTAAGGTGACTGGTCTGCCTCCAACCAGCAAGCTCGTGTCTCAAAATCTGCCCTTGTCTGAGCTGAAAGTCACTTCCAAGAACTACCGATCGTTGATCTCTCCAACCCATATTCAAAATTTCTCTCCAATCCATTTGTTGATGAACAAACGGAACCATCAAGTAGCTGGAAAAGAAGGGAACAGCATCAACAAATCTGGAAATTTGATCCTTATCCCTCCAAAAGTCTTTTCCATAAGTAATAAACTCTAACAACCCAAGTTGAGAATCCCAAGCATGGATACCCAACTGAAAGTGATTTTCAACACACTGAAAAGAAATCTCTACACATTCCCAAGTGCTAGTGAGAACCACGTGCCTTCTCACGAAACTGATGCCCCATCTAGTAAATCCTTGAAGCTTAACCATGAAAGCTTCCACATTAAGGGAGTATGAAACATAGAGTGGCTTCAAATTCAGCTCCCAAAACTGATCAATATGATTCCAAACATCATTCCACCCAAGGGATGGATTGTCAAGAGTGCAACCACCAAAGTCTAGTTCACCTTTTTCCCATTCCTCCTGAGTAGTAGGTCTGAAATCTTCACTCGTTGCTGCTGTAATGAAGTTACCAACAGCTACCAAGACTTGTCTCATCAACACCTTGATGTCATAGATGTTGAAATTACCTTGCTTCGTCACCTCCCATGTAGAACCTTCATCCTCAAACCCACTTATGCATTCATTACTAATCAGCAAACGTGGCACATCCACATGGAGTGAGATCAAAGCATCCAAGCACTGGAAACCATACTCAATCTCATTCTTTGTTTCATCTTCCATCACATAGAGAGGATTGCCATAATCTCCTTCATCACCTTCTTCAAAGAGAGGATTGTCAAAAACTCGAAAGTTATTCCTTTCATCTTGCTGCTCCAAACCAGCACATGCAACTTCTGATTTTCTTGAGATGCTTTCAAGATCAAACTCCTCTTGAAGACAATCGAGCTCTCCAATCACTTGCTTGATTTCTTCAGCTCTTTGTGCACCCTCTTGCTTCTTGAAAAGTTTGAAGTCAGCAAGCTGGTCTTCAACCTCCGTTAGAGCCAGCTGAGTTTCTTTCAACATGTCCCTTGTTGATTCGAGCTCCAGAGTGAGCTCATCAACCATACTCTCCTTTTCTTGAAAAGCACAAATGTTCTTCTTTGCAACTTCAATGGCACGATCTCGGTCTTCAATCAAGTGCATGTACTCGGACTTCAAGGTCTCCAAAGAATCTCTGATAAGTTGCAAATTGGGAAGAGCAACTTCATCTTTTACTCCTCTTAGTCTCTCTTCCAGCTGAGCCTTCCAGTAGAGCTCTTCAATCAAACTGCGAGTGCGATCAAATTGGGATAGAACTCGCACTTCCTCTTCAAGGGTCTCTTTGACTTGATCTTCCCTTCCAAGAGTATGCAAAGATGGTAAACTGTTGATAGGCTGCAACTGAAAATCAGAACTTAGTTTCATGCCTTTGCTGCCCTCAAAGCTACTCCAACATTCTTGTCTTTCACCACCAACTTGTTGAGAATGCTCATTGTCATAAAGAGCATCATACTCCACGAATTCTTCAATCCATTGCTTGCAATCAGCTTCACGCATTGAAAAATCAGATTTGTGTTTAGTAACAACTTCAAACTTTCCATCTTCAAGAGCCATAAGGTCTTCTAGCTCTTCTTCTTCATTACTGTCTCCTTGATCAAACATTATAGCAACATCCAACTTGCTCAATGGGTCATAATCATCCGTTGTTCGGAAAGCTTCCGTAGAAACATTTTCTTCTTTAGTGGCTGCAACCACTTCAAAGTGTTCATTATGGAGCTTCATTGAACACTCTTCTTCTTCAAAGACAACTTCCTTTTCAATGGCTACCTCATAGTTTGCAGTGCAATTTGATTTTTGTACTTCATCAAGATCAAAGGGAAATTCATCCCACAAGGGTTCTCTTTCATACCTTGGTGCCAACACACCCGGATCCCAAATGCTAGTGGGTTGATTAGGATGATCAACTGGGAAAAACTTATCATGCTCCCTTTGTAGTGATGACTCTTTGAATAAGTCAAGTCCCAAATCCCTTAAGCTGATATCATCAAAAACATTTCTCTCCAATGGCTCAGTTTGCTGCTCAAACCCAGTGTCACCTTCATAATGGAATGAGAAATCTTCATTGCTTGTTGTTTTGAATACTTCACCGTCATTATCTTCACCATGAGGAAGTATTACGCTGATTTCTTCATGTAGAACTTCTTGAGAAGTTGGGGCAGCAACATGAAGAGAATCCCTCTTTACCAAATCGTCAACATGATCGGGTATGGACTCATTGGACACATCTCCATCATCATGACCACTAATCTTTCCTGCATCTTGCTCTAATTTCTCCGAAAGTGGCTTCAGTTTCTCCTCATAATGATTAAACAATTCCTTAATCAGCATAGCAGCAATAGGAGAATCCTCTTCTTCATGTTCATATGTGTCCAAGAGGAAGGATTGGACACTAGGCGGAATTTCATCAACCTCATTAATGGTGAGAATAAGAATATTCTTCATAGCTGCAATAACATCCTCTTCTTGCTCAATCCAAGTTGAAGAGAAGAGATAATTAATCAAACGATAGATTTGAACTTCCATCTCTAAATCTATCAAAAGGTGGAAAACTCTAATTTCTGAAAATGTCTTCAATATAGCAGCTTTTCTTGGAAACAATTTATTTCCCGTTTCATCTAGGTCTTGAAAACTCTCCACAATCATATTCAGAATGATTTTCATGGTTTCATCATCATAGGGTGTTAGGGGAGCTGTAATTCTCATCATCTCCATGAAGCAAGAAGAAATCAACAGCTTGGTTTCTTCATCTAGATGTCCCAACCAATAGGGCTGTTTTAAAAAGGTTACTGTAGGTGACATTGCCAACTGCATCAAATAAGAAGGTGACTGCTTCACCTGTCTCAAACATTGTTCCAATATTTGAAGATTATTCTCTTCATCTTCCCTTGACTGAAATTCTTTGTCAAGTCTATTTCCAGCCGTAAAAAGTGTTTGTTCCAGTTTTATCTCTTCCTTCTTAGCCATGTTTAACTGCCACTTCTAAACTGAACTGAACTCCGTTCTGATCTCTGATGTAGAAACTGAATTCTCTATCATTCGACTATCACTAAACCTTGTTGGGCACAAGATGGCAGGATCTTGGCTCTGATACCACTGAAATATTTCAAGCCAAATTTTTTCAACTTTTTCAATTGCAAGTTACAAACAATACACACCCGTTAAGGTTAGCTCTAAACCAAAACGATGCTGAAACAACTCTAACCAGAATGTACACCAGGATCCCGATGTGGGCAAGGTGTGAGCATTGGTCAGAGGATCTGAATTGAAATGCTTATGCAAAAACTCTAACCAAGAATGTGCCCACGAAGGACGATCATATGGTCAGAGGATCCCTACCACTAATAAGCTGAAATAACTCGACGTCAAGAATGTGCTTTCCAAACCGAGATGGAATGGGAGCTACCATATGACGGAGATGCTAAGAATTACAATGCGGTTAAGGGAAATAAGCTAGAATGCGGAAAGTAACTCGACACCCAGAATGTGCTTTCTAACCCGGAATGGGAAAGGAGCTACCATAGGGCGGAGATGTAAGATATTACAAGGCAATTACAGAATGTAAAGATGAGCATTACAAATCAGATAATTAAGCAAGATTAAGAACTGCTGCCAGTACTACTGTCAGCTTACAATATGATAGAGAATTCGCCTGCCAAGAGCATAGAGTTAGAACAATTCAACGAGCATTTAGATATAGAATTCTCCTTGCTTAATGGAAATACCAAACTGATTTCTTCTCTCAAAAACCAGATTTAAGATTCTGATCAAATCAGATCTGCACCTTTAAATGCAAAACCGGCAACCCTAAAATCCACTGAAATGCTCACAATTCACTCAATACTTGTCAGAATGACATGAGACTTGATGCAAACGAATGCTAGGATGATGACAATGAAGACTAGACAAAGAAACAGCTGACAAATTGAAGTATTTTTTTTTCTAAACACTTGCCAGGCGGAACAGAATGGTACAGCCTCTAGAAATGTTCTACCAACAAGATAAAATCAGATTCTTCATTATAAATCACCAAAATTTGCACAAATGGGCGCCTAGGGCATAGAAATGGTTCTAGCCAATACCCAGAACGAATATATTTTTATTTTTTGACTTATGAGCAAATACAACATGTAGCTATACTAAATCAGCAACTCCAGAACTTCATTAACATGCTAGAAATTGAACTACAAATGCAAAATAACTACTACAATGCAAAAATCTCACTACAAAATCCACTCAACTACAAACTAACTCTCCACTAGTTGCTATCTTTCAAGCAAGAAGTCGAGCCAAGGCTAGGAGGCATTCATTCCTCGAAGCAATCCCAATACCATTTCGGCAGCATAACATTACTCAAGTCATAAGATGATAAAATGAAGAGAGAAGGCCTTCTTTTATAGACTTAGTAGAGAATCTCTAGATGCTTCTAGAAAGTGCGCCCTTTTTCCAATTTGAATTTGACTTCATTTTCCCTCCAAGAGTGGCGTCCCTTTTTAAGAGCAAAAATAAATCTTTTAATAAAATAATATCTCCCTCAAAGTTGGCGTCCAAATCCTCTAGCTAAAATTTGGCCTTTAGAAATATTAAAATATTTCCTCCATGTGAAAATACCCTTCAATGTCCCCCTTTTAAAGACAATATTAATTCATGATGCTAGAACAAGGAATTATAATGTTAAATTATAACATTATAATATAAAATATCTTATATCACCATGGAAATGCATCAGAAGCCAAATTCAACCATACCGTCTGAACAGACTGCCATAGTGAAGCCTACTGATTAGGAGTCAACAAGTCAACTGCTAAAAATAGAATTTACTAAAAATAGTAAATCCATGTAATTGCTCAGAATGCCGAACCGAAACCACCAACGCGAAGCTCTCTGAAAACCCAGAAAGAATCCGCAATCCAAAATCAACAATTCCAAATGCAGACTCAGCAAAAAGACGAAAACATCCTCTAAGAAGTTTGGAAACCCTGATTTGAGCTTCTGCTAGCCGACAGCTCACCGGGGATAGGCCATCAATCACTGAAAGGTGTAGTGCTAAAAATGGGGACATTACACAGCCCAATGGGCAAAAAACATGTATCCCCTTCTGGTTTGATGCTTGTTGCTCCTTTTGTTTCTATAAAGAAGGATTTCAAGGTCAGAAGGAGAGAGAGAGGATCGATCAGAAGAGGGAGAGTTCTTGATTTGGAGATTACTGTGAGAGCTTTGCTCACGTTTTGTAACTCATTGACCCTTGTAATACAGATTCTCATCTTATTCTCAATAAAAAGTCATTTCCTTCACCTATTTTTCTTTGTTGTTTTAGTATTGGTTGTGAAGTGCATGATAAAATTCTGTGTAATCGTTTATTTTATCAGATTCCTTCAATACTGGATGCAAAGGATATTATGTCTAGTGCAGGTTTATGTTTGTGATCTCTTTGTATTGCATTTATATCTATGAAAACATCTTTGTTTTCCTTATGTTTAAGCATTAGAACAGTCAAAACCTTACATAAAATCATTTTTGCAGACATAAATCTCCATGTTGTGAGATTGTTTTGTTTTATTGAAATTTTTATGAGATTCAACATCCTTGTCAAATTTTTATCTTTGGTGTACCACCTGTTAATGATAGGTTTTAGGTTTTAAGCATATCCTTCTTACTCTTCTCCTTATCTTATTTTGAAGTTATCTTAAGGGGAACCAGCCCATAATCTGGAGGTCCACTTCATTCTTAGGTCACCCACAACCTCGAAGTGTTCCCATGTGTCAATAGGTTGCTACAGTTAATAGCTTAGCAAGGGTGTAAACTTTATTTGACAACAGTAATCTCTGAATGAAATCACACCAATCTAGCTAGGGGGGTTTTCATCCTCAAAACTAGAATCTTGAGAGGATTTTCATCCTCAAAAGAGTTTGGAAGAATCAGGCTCATTCCAATAGCATAACATGTAATGTCCCCTTCTCAAACCTGATCTTTCCAGTGACCGTTGGCCTTTTTTCTAGAAACCCGAAGGCTAGTCAGAAGGTAAAATTAGGGTTTCCTATTTTTAAGGATGTCCTTGCTCAGAGTTGGTGGATTCAGTGGTGGATTCTTTCTGGGTTTTCAGAGAGCTTCGCAGTGGTATGTTCGTCTCGGCTTTCTGAGCATTTCCAGGAATTTACTATTTTTAGTAAATTCTATTTTTGGCAGTAAACAGGTTGGTCTCAGGCAGTTGACTTTTCCCTTCAGCTGACTCGAGTGGCATATTCAGTTTCGGGCTTCAGAATGCAGTTTTGGAGAGATGAGCTTATTTCACTTAAAAATAACATTATATTTTAAATGTTATTTTATCACCTTGGCCTAGTCAAGTAACTTAATGTTATTTTAAAAAGGTGGACTTGAAGGGTGGCGCCATCATTGAGGATATATTTAATTTATGTTGAATTTTCCAAAGTCTAAGCAAGCTTAATATGGGCGCATTTATCAAGGTATTGATTTTAATTAAAATATCAATATTAAGCTTGAAAGGAAAAGGACGCCATCTTGGAGAAAGAGCTAGGGTTTTGTCATTGAGATGGATTTTAGGGTTTCGAGAAGTCAACGGGAAGTTATAAAAGGAAGGCTTTGTGCATCATTTCACATCTTTGGACTACAGTACTGTTATGCTGCCGATTTGGCTCTGGGTTTGCTTCGAGGAATGAAGGCCTCCTAGCTCGGGCATCGCTTCTTGTTTGCAAGACAACAACTAGTGGTGATTTAGTCTAGTTTTATGAGTTCATTGAAAATCGTGCATTGTAATCTGCATTTGACTCTTTAGTTTTCTGTTTCTGCATATTAGCCAAGTTCTAGAATTGCATGTTTACTACAGCAGATCCGTCTTTTCATTTGTAATTCAAAAAAGAAAAAAAAATAGGTTATGGGTATTGCATAATTCATATTGTCTCAGCTAGGCGCCCCTGTGTACAAGGTTGTGGATTTTTTAGAGAAGTGCATGATTTTATAAAAGAAAATCGCCCCTGTGCTGGGCCGTACCATCTGCTCAGTCTTGGGATTTGTGCATCAATTAATGCTTGCTCTTTGAGACTGTTTCTTGTTGTTAGTTTGTACGCCATCTTGATAATAGTGTTTTGCAATTAATACCACGCCATTTGAGTATTTAAGGAAGAAGTTCTAAGCAGATCAAGAAATCTGTATACAGCTGGTTATATGATGAAAAATGCAGGTCAGACATACCAGTTCGTGGAAATCTGCAACTTCATTCTTGGTTGAGTGTTGAGAGCATCTCAAAGACTTCGCGGTGGCTTCATTGGGAATTGCTCAAGTTGAAAGAGGTTGGGTCTATTTGGTGTTCTTTCAATTTTAAGCTTTACTTATCAGCAAAGAAGTTCTTTAAGATTGTAGCAACTCCGTATATGTACTGAATTCGCATCGTTAGCAAGATCTATTATTTCATATTGTAGCTGGCAGTAGTACTGACGGCCATTTAGATTATTGCTTTATCAAATTGTAATGCTCTTCTTGCTTTCAGCGTTGATATTGTAATTAGTTTACCTCCGCCCTATGGTCGCTAGTCTCCCATTTCGGGTTAGCAAGCACATTCTGGGTGTCGAGTATTTCCGTCTCAGTCTTTCTTAAGCATTGTACTTTGTAACACTCCGTCATATGGTCGCCCCTCACTCCATACTGGATTGGGTAGCACATACTTGGCGTCGAGTTTCCATTCAGCATTTAGGGTAGAAGATCCTCTGACCATATGCTCGCCATCATCGGCGCCATCCTTGGTTAGAGTTGCTTCCGTACATTTGGTTTACCTTCTAACCTTAACGGGTACATTGTCTGTAATGTTGTAACCTGATAATTGAAAAAACAAAAAAAATTGGCTCGGATTATTTCATAACATCATTCTCCAAAAGCATAACCCTTGAAATGAGACCAACACCTTGTATAGCTTTTTGAAGGAAGAAAGCCAATTAAATTTTTTAATAATTTATTTATTCCTCAAAATGACCTTTTGAAAAATAAAATATTATTTCATGTGCAAATACCCCTCCTTGTATTTGCTAGGCATCCACTTTGAGGAAATTAAACATTTAAAAAAAATTATAACACTTAAGTGGTTACTCTATTAATTTAACATTGGAAACATAAGTGCATATTTAAAAATATTTCACCTGAGTTGCAGAAAGCACTGCAATGACATTGGAATCTAGTTTTGATCACACCATGATGAAATTGAAGTAGGATTATGATCGGAACCAACCGAATGACTTATTAAAAATAAACACTCTTTCCAAGGAGTTTGGAGAACACCTTAAATGTGAAAAATCACTTCTGAAAGTGTCATGATGCTCCACACTGCCAACTAGGATCATTTCCATAATAGAAATCTGGAAATGTTGAACCTGCGCTCTCCAAGAAATTTGGAGTCCCCTTATCCTTACCAATTAGCTTATGGGAACTCAGAAATAGGCTAATTGTCACCAAATTGACTAGGCTTGAGAAGGGGATATTACACGAAATGCTTGACAAGGGCAAAAAAGATGTGTCTGAAGTTCCTAGTGGAATAGGAACCTTCGAGTGGTGGTGGTTCATGTTGGCTAAAGGGTGTTAAATCTTTGACAAGCATTTTTGGGGGTCTTTTAAATGTTAACATGTGGGAAGATTGTTCAGTTCCAATGGTTCAACTTCCATTGCAATGGACATATAATGGCCATTAACACACTCTATAAAGAGAGTTTTGAGAGAAAACAATTTTGGAGCTTGTTGAGTTGGTTCGAATAAATTGGGGATTGGGGCAATTGATTTGAAGAAAATTTGTTTCAGAAGATGATTGATTTGAATTTTATTGTATTTTTGAGAAATTTAATGTAGCATATGAATAAAGATTTTGAATTTTATTGTTTATGTGTAGAAATTTCCTGTTGTGGTTGTGTGATTGGGTTGTTTGATAAAATCCCCTTATCACAATTGCATCAAGTTGGTATTAGAGCAGGTTTTCGTGCTAGGTGTTGATAATTTGCAAAGAGTTGAAGTGATGTCTCTAGGGCTCTAGAAATTGTTGTAGGTTTGTGAGGAGTCCTACAATTGTAGAGGGTTGAGAGGGACGTTGCAAATTGAGTGAGAGATAAGTTTTGGTGGAAACCAATAGAGGTAATATATAGGATTCTTATGGAAATATTGAAAAACAAAATTCCTCCAAGAAGGAGAAATCCTAGAATGGAGGAAATGTTTGAGAAGTTTTGTAATGAAATGAGAAATGAGTTAAGGAATTTAGTTGCAGATTTGAGGAGAAATCCAGAAATAGAAGATGATCATGGGGATGAATAAGTGATAGATGACGAGTGAGAAAGAGAAAATAAACTGCCAACAAATATAGGAGAAGAATGATTTCTGAGAGCCCTCGCCAGGATTATGTAATAACCCCACTAGTTTTCAACGATATTTTTGATGATATCTCAATTTGACATATTGCATTTTGTCAAATAAATGGCATACAAATTGAAATGGACATTTGTCAAATGATATAAAAGTTTGCAATTACAATAGTGGCTTCAATACAAAGGTTGCATGACATAACAGATTTTCGTTTGCAGGACATACATTACATTTGAAGAAGGTAGGAAACCTTAACATGTATATTTTTGACGTACAGTAGTAACAACAATATATATGCTAAAAAATGTAACTATAGACAGCATATAATTTTCTATTCACTATGAAAGCTATACGTTACAAGCAACTGACATTGCTGTCATAAAGAATGAGCACCATTAAACTAAAGGCATTTATAAACTGTAATACATGTAGACTCTAACCTGGAAATGTAACACACAGGTTGATATCTGATATTGCCACATTGAGGTACCACGTTCTGCAAAATGCAATCACAACTCATACATAGGTAGCCAATATGTACATGCAGCCAAACACACTCAGAAATCTGTAGAATGAAGTTGCAGCCCAGGGTAAAGAGATAGGGATGAAGTTTGCAGCCTCCCAGCAACTAATAATCACGCTTGGAACCTTAGAACTCCCACAACACTCAGAAATGATGTTGCAGCAACCATGGTGTTAGGTATAAGGGAGATTTGCCTCTACAAAATGCTATATAAAACCTTGCAAAAGCCCCACATTCCACAGTGAACAGTAACCCGATTTCTGTTTGCAACTAAGAGGCCACGTTGGAAGGATAAACAGCTACAGGTTATGGAAAAGTCATGCACAGCAAGTACCAGCTGAAGCAGATGCCTAGCAATGGAAGTCTTCCTAACCCTACACCAATACTGAATCTTGAATGATACAAGTCTGAATAAATAAAATGGCATACCCAGCATCTGATTTCCTAAATATGGCATCCACTCGCGATTATGCAAAGCTCTCAAAACTAAAACATAAACTCAACCTTCAATACATCCAGAATATTAATCGATTATCTCCAAAATATGCAAATGAAGGACAAGCATAGACTTTGAATGCATCTATCAGCTATCAACTACAGAGGATCTTTCACCATTGTGGATGATATTCTTCAAGAGGGGTTTCGTCCTCCAGAAGTTTGAGATGAACTAGGTTCAATCTCCAAAACCACAAGGGTTTCGATTAGAGAAATAGAATAAACTCAACATAATCAAATGAGCTCTCATATCCTCATTTTATGCTTTTCCCGCCAACTCTCCAAAAGCTTCTATTTAAAATTCACTTTTTAATTTAAACTCCCCTTTAGCTCTGAAAAAGACCTTTTTATTAAAATAATGATAATTTGACACGCAAGGTCCCTGTTTAATCATCCATGATTTAAAACATTTCATCTTGGTTCCAACGAGTTATAACACTAAGGTTCCTTTTAAATATTTTAAATAATATTTGGTAACCTTAGTAAAAAACTGTAAAATTATTAAAATAAAGCCATTAATATACTCATTTTGCGGAAAATGCTAGAATGCACTAGAATAAAAAACTGACTGCACTAGAGTGGTCTCGATGAAGAATAATGATAAATGGAGCCAACTGTGGGACTTACTATAAATAGAAGCTCCATCCAAGAATCTTGGAGCTCAAATCGGAAGCCAAAAATAACATTTGAAAGCATCGTAGAACTCCTCTAAACCAATTGAGCTCATTGGTAACATCAAATTACCCCTTTGATCAGGCAGACACAAGCCCATAAAATTATCTTCGACTGTAGAGCCAATGCCAATACAACCCTGCAAACATCAAATGGATCAAAGCTGAAACCAAGAATGATCTCAGGGTCCCAAGCCAACCTAGGAGATCTGGAGTACCATCCTCTCAAGGCATTGACCTGCAAAGTACCAACACAAGAGACCTCCTGAAAACCACCAATAAGAAAAGCTATAAGATACTTCAAGGGCTTGGTCAACCCCTCAGAGAATTGCTCTTCTAGGAAACCAATCCAAGGCACCAAACAAGCTCAAGAAAGTCTATATCAGCTGTCTCGTTCCCAACAACTATTGGTCTACTGTCATAACCCTCTTTTTCTCTTCTTATAACCGCACGTTATAATAAAATCTTGATTCAATTATCTATATTTTATTATGGTATTGATTGAGCATTATAATATACAAACACTCTTGTTAAAAATGAATGAATATCACATTACCTTGTTTTTGTATAATTAATAAATATTAACTTAAGTATGTTCTAGTTCGATTATGAATATTTATAAGCCTAACTAATCGATTTGCTTGTTCAAACGACAACATATGATTATCGTTAATTAAATCGATCTCCTTGAAACCTTGCATCGGCCGTCTCAGCTGCGACCTCTAGAAGCGACGCCTGCTGGGTGATGATTCGTGTCTCTTCCTTGGGAAAAAGGGACACATTGCTTGATACTAACATTTCTTGCTTTATATGTACGCCTCCTTGTGTGCAGATAGGATCATCGAAGGAAGAAATTTGGGGATTGAAAGCATCGACTTCAAGACCAAATCAGATGAGAGAAAGTTTGTTATTGATCTGCAAAGAAGATACTGGTCATTGGCTGTGAACCTGGTGTTGGAGCCTAAAATTTCATGCAAATTTTAGTATCCCATGTGTGATAGTTTGATTTTGGCACTCACAAAACTCAGTTGTAAAATCAGCCCCAACAGCACATTTCAAAAAATCATAACTTTGGTTCTATTCATTTTCATGCCAAACCACCTTTCACGGATGTTTATCTACCATATGTGAATGTGCACGCCAATTTTCAGCTTCGTACGATCAATTTTGACAGGGTTTCAAAAGGCCAAGTTGAAGGGTTCTGCAAAAGTATGATGTTTACAGTGCTAAATTTGTGAAAGTGACTAACTTTGGAGAACAATATTAAGCAACTGAAAAGATATTATGACAAACGGATTGGTGCATCAGATTCTCACCACCAAAATATACCTTCATGCCAATTTTTAGGGGTTTAGGATATCATTTGGTATTTTTTCAAAATCAATTCCGGAGGCTACCTGACTCATTTTGGTCACTGTACAGCAAAGCAAAATTCCATCAAAGAGACCAGCTGTAGTCTCATTGATATCTACAAGAGTGGTCCATAGTCTCACCGATCTGCAAGAGTGGTTTGTAGTCTCACCGATCGGCAAGAGTTGGTTTGAAGTCTCACCGATCGGCAAGAACAATACTATCGGAGTGAAATCCTCAAGTCATCCCGAGCATATGTGTCATGTCGATGGACCCTCATCGGCAAGACATTCACTTTGTCTCACCGATAAAGCAAAAAGAAACATGTCGGGGAGACATGTGCTATCGGAATGAGTTTCAAATGTCTTTCCGACTTCATATGTTATGTCAATCGACAAGAGTTGGTTTGAAGTCTCACCGATCGACAAGAATGGTTTGAAGTCTCACCGCTCGGCAAGAATGGTATGAAGTCTCACCAATATCTACAAGAATGGTATGAAGTCTCACCGATATTTGCAAGAATGGTTTGAAGTCTCGTGAATATCTACAAGAGTGGTTTTATGTCTCACCGATACAATCTTCCTACAACAATCTGCATCAGAGAGACTCTTTGATATCAGTGTAAGATAAAATATGTCTCCTCGATGTCATATGTTACCCCGATATAGTGAATGCATATGATCATAGCATAAACAAAAGATTAATAAAGTATGACTATATTGGACAACAATATTTTACATTTTCACCGAGGAGGTAAATGCAATGGGAATTTAAAAGTGGATAATTATTTTACCCGGGAGAGCATAACAAGTAAACTTTATAAAGACATTTTTCACCAAAGGAGATATGAGAGCGGGTAAACATTTTCGGGTGAAAAAATGAAGATTGCCAGCAAAGGAATTAAAGTTTATTGTGAAATAATTTTCACGGGAGACAAAGCTATCAAAGATAAAATATTTTAATTTGTCGAAGGCAATTAATTAAATTATAATGAGAAGCTATAGCCGACACTCAGTGAAGGATCACAACTATTGAAGATATAATGTATATATGCTAGATGAAATCTAATGGATTAGATTAGATTTAGGAAGAAGCAGTAGGTTAGGTAGTTGGAGAGGTTGGTCAGTCGCCTCAACAGAACATTATGCTGTATATTGTAAAATCTTTTAAAACTATATAATGGAGAAGAATGCATAAATTTGGTGATCCAATTATGGTGTCAGTTGTTTGTTGAAATAATTGAAAATATTATCCGGTTGTCTCCAAGGTTGACATTTCCTTATTATTTAAATTGATGTATCAAGGATATTTTCAATTTATCAAAGCACATTCACTGCTCTTGTGTGGTTCAATTAACTGGCTTCTTCAAGGAAGGTTTGAATTCTTTTAATTAATCACAGTAATCTGGAAAAGGTCATTTGGATCAATAAGAAGAACTTGATAATTACATCCTTGCACGTTTATGCCAGGCATAAACTCGTAAAAGTGTCAAGCAATTCAAATTGTAACCATTAATTAAGTCACCTATCACTTATCTCTTGACTCCATTAGCTCAACAGAAGTAGGCACTGGTCATACCAATTCCATTTGAGAATTTGATAAAATCTTATTCAAACATTCACATCTCAAATTTTAGTAGGAGTAGTTATTAAGCTTTCATCTATCCCACTCCCAATTGCCATTGTGGATAGATTGCTCAAGTAGGAAGCTAGTAGTTCAATTCTGCTTCATTTGCATAGGTGCACCCGCCTAGGTCTGGCAGAGCCTGAAGAGAAGAAGGTTCAAATTCATCATTTGGCCTTGTACGTTAGCCAAAAATGTTGTGAGAGCTTGACAACCTCTCGTGGTTCAAACCTGCGTTTTTGAGACCTAACACCTGGCATGCATTGATATGCAGAGATTTGAAATAGATCCTTGCTGATAATTGTAGTATTTATTATAAGATAGTTATTAATAGAAATGAGATTATACATTATAGCATTGCATTATTTAAATATATCAGCCATCACCAAATTATCATTCTTTCTCAGTCAACATATTAGGGAGGAAAGTTGGAAGCACATAGAGGAGAGCAGATACTAGGGTCCCTTCAAGGTAGACCACCCTCCTTGGATGACTGCGGTCTGCCGTTGAGGGCCGAGGGGGTTGTTTAGCCGCTCTTGGGCTGAGAAGGGAGTGGCCTAAGGGCTTCCTTGTGTGTGGACCTCTTTGCCTCACCTACAATGTTGATGATCAAGGGATGGTAACTTGGAGTATCTTAACATCTATTTAGTTGTTGAAAGTCTAATGATTGAATACATTGTTATATATATGGTTTATAAGTAGCAATAGTTTAATAAGAGAGGCTTTCATGATTTCATTGTGTTTGAATCAATCTTTTAGGAGTTAGTTTTCTTATGGCGTGAAGTATATTTGTGTTTTAGGATAAATTTTAAGTGAACGCAAAAAGGGGTCATTACAATTGGTATCAAAGCTACTTTCCTGCCACCTGGTGGGAATTAGTGTATGCAGACTTTCCAAAGAAGAAGTCGTAGGACTACTGACATTATGGGTGAACAATTGGGGAATGAACTTAGGACATTCATAGAAAACAATAAAAAGAAAACCCAAGCACTAATAGAGGAAAATGAGAAAACAAGCCAAGCCTTACAAGACATGAATGTCACCATGAACACCCTCAAAAATAATGGATCAAATGAGAGAGATAAAAATTCAAACCACTTTGAAAACAATAATAATGCTTCCTCAAACCCTAGGATTCAAAGGCCAAATTTCTTACTTGGGAAAGATACTCTAATGGAGGGAGAAAACAATCCTCATTTAGCAAATGTTGAAGACACAGTTGCAGCTTATGCAAGATTAGATCCCGACATAAGGGAAATCATATTCTTTAGAAATTTTTTAGAAGCCAAGAAACTGGAGACACCCCAAAGAGAGGGTAGGCAGTCAAGTAAGGACCTTAAACAAAAGGTTAACAAATTAACTTTACCAAGCTTTGATGGGTCAAACAAAATCTTAGCTTACTCTTGGATAGAGAAGCTAAATACCTATTTAAATCTGAGTCCTATTACTGAAGAAGATGTGGTAGAATTTGCCATCTTACACCTTGAAGGGTTGGCTCACGAATGGTGGCTCCATGGCATCCTCACACAAGGGCATGACAATAAAATTTAATATGAGGAGTTCACACAAAAACTTATTAAGAGATTTGATAGGAAACACCCTCAAAAGGACTTCAAAAAATTAACTCTCCTAAGGCAGCAAGGGACAATTGAAGACTATATTTCTGAATTCCAACAAATCTCCGTAAGGATCAAAGGAATTGATGAAGATTGCCTTACCTACCTTTTTGTTGAAGGATTAAGAGATTCCATTAGAAGGTTGGTGAGTGCCTTGAAACCTACCTCTCTTGATGATGCCATTGACAAGGCACTCACACTAGAAGGCACATCTACCCATGAAAAATCATCAAAGTCATTCTCTTATAAGAAAGATAAGCATAAGAAGGACCTTTCAAAAGGCAAAAGGGAGGAACTACGTAGGAAAAACCTATGTTTCTCTTGTAATAATAAGTGGGGACCAGGTCATATATGCAGTAAAGGGGATCCTAAGGATGAAAGGGATAGCCTTAAAAAGAAAAATCTGTGCTTTAAATGTAAAGAAAAATGGCAACTAGGACATAAATGTGGAAAAAGAAGTCAAGCCCACAATATGGGAGCCCTATTTGATGATGAAGAATGGGAAAACCAAGGAAAAACAACCACAAAAGATGAAGAACCAAAAAGACCCAACAAAAAGATGAGGTTTGATGACGAAGAAAAAGGAACCCTTGTAGCTATCTCGAGTGCCTCAAAACAGCATCCTTTCCAAATAAAGAGTATAATCAAGGGGCGAAGGGTAATTGCTTTTATGGATAGTGGGGCAACCCTCAATTTTATTGACAAGAGCCTAGCATCAAGATTGAAACTTGAAACCCAAGAGTTCAAAGGTTTCCAAGTAGCTTTAGCTGATGGTTCCACCTCCTTATGCAATCAAAAGATCCCTCAATTAGACATAACTTTAGGAAAACATCCTACTAAGGAAGACTTCTATGTAGTTAACCTAGGGGATACAAATGTGATCCTAGGTACCCCATGGATACACTCTTTGGGGTGGTTCTACCTTGATGTTCCAAAACTGGAGCTATGTTTTTCACACAATGGGGAAGAAGTCCTTCTAAGGGGACAAATGGACGGCTCTTCAAGAATGGTCTCATCCAAGAAAATGGAAAGAATTGTTAGGTAATATTAGTTTCAATTTTAAAGAGAAATTGTCTGATGGTAACCTCATCATAATTCTAAGAAACTTTTTGTATTATGTCTAGAAAAGGGCAAGGAGAATGGGCAACTCAGTGTATGATCCTTAACAAGTTTACTCCACAAGGGAAGACTATCCACGTTGATATTAAACCCATCTTAAGAGGGCACAAGAAGGTGTTCGAGGACATCCCTCCCGGGTTACCTCCAAAGAGGGGGTTTTAGCATACTATAGAACTGGAGGAGGGAGCAAAGCCCGTTACTACCACAACTTACCGACACCCAAGAGGTTATAAGGAGGAAATTAAAAAAGCCATAAAGGAATTATTGGAAATGGGGCACATTTAGCCTAACTCCAGCCCCTTTGCTTCATCAATCGTCCTCATAAAGAAGAAAGATGGCATAATGAGAATGTGCATAGATTGTCGGGCACTTAACAAGAAAACCATCAAAATCAGTATCCTATCCCAAGGGTTGATGAATTTATAGATGAACTCCATGGTGCAGTGTACTTTTCAAGAGTAGATCTTCGTTCAGGATACCATCAAATAAGGGTAAGAGCAGAAGATATTCACAAAACAGCTTTTAGATGTCATTATGGGCATTTTGAGTTTTTAGTCCTACCTTTTGGCCTCAGTAATGCCCCGGCCACTTTCCAGTCTTATATGAATCATATTTTCAGGGGACAATTGAGGAAATTCCTACTTGTATTTTTTGATGACATCCTGATCTATAGTAAAACATGGGAAGAACATTTAAGACACATAGATGAAGCATTGGGAATACTTGAGCAACACTCTCTATTTGCTAAAATGTCCAAGTGTGAATTTGGGATGAAAGAAATTTTGTATCTTGGCCATAATATTAGTGCACAAGGAGTAAGAGTTGATGAAGAAAAGATAGAAGCCATTAAGAGTTGGCCCAAACCTAGAACCCTTACACACCTTAGGGGTTTCCTAGGACTTTGTAGCTACTATCAAAGATTTGTGAAGGGTTTTTCAAAACTAACTTCTCCTTTGACGGACTTAACTAAGAAAGGAGCTTTTACATGGAAAAAAGCAGCTCAATCAGCCTTTGAGAAGCTCAAGGAAGTCATGAGTTCATGCCTAGTGTTGGCCATACCAGATTTTTCTTCACCCTTTGAATTGTGTTGTGATGCCTCAGGCGAGGGCATTGGGGCTGTACTAATGCAAAATAGGCATCCCATAGCCTTTGAAAGTAGGAAGTTTAAAGAGTCAGAAATATCCTATTCTGTTTATGATAAAGAAATGTTGGCAATCATGCATGCTGTACAGAAATTCAGTCAATACCTTATATGTGGGAAATTTACTGTAAAAACGGATCACAACAGTTTGAGATTCTTCTTTAACCAAAAGGATCTAAACGATAGACATCAAAACTAGGTAAGTAAGCTTCAGGCATATAATTTTGAAATTGAATTTATGAAAGGAAAGAACAATGTAGTAGCAGACGCTCTCTCCAGAAGACCTCACTTGGGGTCATTAATTGTGGTATCTTCAGAATGGAAAGCATCCATAATAGCCGAATATGTCAAGGACATTCTCTCTAGCAGTATTTTAGAAGGGAAAGTACAAGATGAAAATTATAGAGTGATTGACGAACTTATTCTTTACAAAAACAGGATATATCTTACCCCAGGACTGAAAGTTAAGGCAGCAATCTTGAAGGATTACCATGATAATCCTTTGGCAGGACATCAGGGTTTCTACAAAACTTACAAGAAGATTAGAGAAAGATTTTCATGGAAGGGATTAAAAAAAGATGTACTAAGGTATACTAGAGAATGCATGGTATGTCAAAAGAATAAAAAGGAGAACATGTATTTCCAGCAGGGCTGCTTCAACCTTTCCCTATACCCAACCAGAAATGGGAAAGTGTTTCCATGGACTTTATCACTGGTCTACTGAAGGTCCAAAACAAAGACTGCATTTTTGTGGTAGTGGATCGTCTAACCAAGTATGCTCATTTTATGGCTATGTCATCAGATTTCAAAGCTCCTCAGGTGGTTGATATGTTCTTCAAAGAATTTTTTAGATTGCATGGTCTACCAAGGAATATTGTAAGTGACAGAGACAACCATTTTCTCAGCTTATTTTGGCAAGAGTTATTCAGATTGGCAGGAACAAAATTAACCCCAAGCACCAGTTATCATCCGCAAACAGACGGGAAAACGGAAATTGTCAACAAATGGTTAGAGGGTTATTTGAGGAATTATGTCACAAGACAACAAAATGGATTGATCAGATGGTTGCACTTAGGAGAATATTGTTACAACACTACTCATCATATGTCTATTGGCATGAGTCCTTTCCGGGCATTGTATGGATATGAGCCCACTTCCTTTGGGGATTTGATCCAAGCTGAGAGTCACGTACTTGGGGCTAAAGATTTTGTTCAGCAAAATGTGGACATCGTGAACTCACTCAAGGACAACTTACATTAAGCCTAGAATCAACAGAAAATGTACGCCAATAAGAAAAGAACGAAACGAACTTTTGAAGTTGGGGACTTGGTCTTTTTGAGATTGCAACCATACAAACAATCTTCTATCAAAGTCAGTGGGAAGGAAAAGCTTAAGCCCGATTTTATGGACCTTACAGGATGTTGAGAAGGATAGGAGACGTATCTTATGAATTGGAGCTGCCTGCACAAAGCAAAATCCATAATGTGTTTCATGTATCTCGTTTCAGGAAAGTTTTGGGGCAACACATTGTTCCAAGTATAGAACTACCCCCGTTGGATAATGAAGGGAAGCTGATTCTAGAACCAAAACTCGTCCTAGATATCCACGAAAGAAGGTTAAGAAACACAACTATTCAAGAATACTTAGTTAAGTGGAAAGGTCTACCTACCGAAGATGCTACTTGGGAAGGTGCTGTGATCAAAGATCATCCTAAGCTAAAATTGCTTGAGGAAAAGCAAACTTAGGGAGGGAAGACTGTCAAAACCCTCTTTTTCTCTTCTTATAATCATACGTTATAATAAAATCTTGATTGAATTATGTATATTTTATTATGGTATTGATTGAGCATTATAATAAACAAACACTCTTGTTAAAAATGAATGAATATCACATTACCTTGTTTTTGTATAATTAATAAATATTAACTTAAGTATGTTTTGGTTTGATTATGAATATTTATAAGCCTAACTAATCGATTTGCTTGTTCTAACGACAACATATGATTATCATTAATTAAATCTATCTCCTTGAAACCTTGCATCGACCCTCTCAGCCGCGACTTCTAGAAGTGACGCCTGTTGGGTGATGATACGTGTCTCTTCCTTGGGAAAAAGGGACGCATTGCTTGATACTAACCTTTCTTGCTTTATATGTAAGCCTCCTTGTGTGCAGATAGGATCATCGAAGGAAGAAATTTGGGGATTGAAAGCAACTGCTTCAAGAACAAATCAGATAAGAGAGAGTTTGTTATTGATCTGCAAAGAAGATAGTGGTCATTGGCTGCGAACTTGGTGTGCATTGATATGCAAAGATTTGAAATAGATCCTTGCTTATAATTGTAGTATTTATTATAAGATAGTTATTAATAGAAATGAGATTATAGCATCATAGCATTGCATTATTTAAATATATCAGCCATCACCAAATTATCATTCTTTCTCAGTCAACATATTAGGGAGGAAGGTTGGAAGCACATAGAGGAGAGCAGATACTAGGGTCCCTTCAAGGTAGACCACCCTCCTTGGATGACTGCAGTCTGCCACTGAGGGTCGAGGGGGATGTTTAGCCGCTCTTGGGCTGAGAAGGGAGTGCTCTAAGGGATTCCTTGTGTGTGGACCTCTTTGCCTCACCTACGACGTTGAAGATCAAGGATGGTAACTTGGAGTACCTTAACATCTATTTAGTTGTTGAAAGTCTAATGATTGAATGCATTGTTATATATATGGTTTATAAGTAGCAATAGTTTAATAAGAGAGGCTTTCATGATTTCATTGTGTTTGAATCAATCTTTTACGAGTTAGTTTTCTTATGGCGTGAAGTATATTTGTGTTTTAGGATTAATTTTAAGTGAACCCAAAAAGGGTCATTACATCTACCACCCAATATGATCCCAAGGTTCCAAGCTAATCTTAGAAAGGAATCACCACGTTGATGCTACACCACTCTGATTGTCACTATCTGACCATCATACCCATGCTGTATTCTCCTCTCTTGGAACCCTGAAAAGTAATCATCATTAAATCCCATACTGAAATACCTGAAAGAACTGAAATCCGCACCAAGAGGCATGTCCCGCCAAGGAATCTTAGTGAAGTCCAAAGCTGCAATCTCCGTGCCATACTTAATCTTTGGCAATGGAAAGAAAATCTTCCTAACAATAACATATAAACCTCAACATATCCCCTCATGTTGTCCCTCAAATAAAGTTGATCAAACACTGTCAAGGGGTTGGTAAAGAAGATATCAGCAAAATAATCTCTAAAATGACCCATCCAAGAAAGACCTTTGCAGATACATACTGAAAAGGTATCAATGAAACTTAACCTCCAATTTTCAAAGGAAAAAACCCGAATACTCCAACACACCTAGCATATCGGAAAATCTCCCACAACTGGCTGCACCATAGCATGGAAGAGCTCAAAATCCATCTGCCCATGGATTGAAGTCACTATCATCAATGTGGAAAGGCAAGGGCAGCAATCAACAATATGAAATCCTTCTGAAAACACAATAGTCAGAAGTATGGAATTAATTGAAAAATCATCTCCTATAACTAGATCAGCTTTGCCCATCAATGCAAACTACCAATACCTCAACTACTGGTCTGAAGAAGCCCGCCAATGCATCTGCGTGACATAAACAATAGTCCAATGTAAACTGATTGGAAAGTGGACAGCGATATCATAATGAAATTCGGCTCACAATTCCAATTCTGACTCAACTCCAATCCTGTGATCAACGCCCATTTCATCATTGTAACCAAAAAGAGCTCCATCATCCAACTCGAAAAGTCGATTATCAAAAGAAGACTCAGTATCCATCTCAATCAATGGCTTATCAAGTAGTTGAATGCTATCATCATCCTTATGCTTAACCCAATCCCCCTGCTGGTCCAAACTCCCACTTTCTGATTCCTTTGGGAAGGGCATAAGATCATAATCTTTTTGAATACTATCAAGCTGTTCAATTACCTGCTTGATTTCTTTAGTCCTTTCTCTATTCTCTTGTTCTCTGAATTGTTTGGCCACATAAAGCTGATGTTCTACTTCAAGTAATGTGTATTGAGTGTTGCCCAATGTGTTTTTGGTCGATTTAAGATCATTGGTGAGCTGTTCAACTTTAGCCCTTAATTCCTAGGAAGTAGCTATAGCCTTATCCACAATCTTAGTAGCCACATATCTATCTTTGATCATATTCAAATAGGCCGATTTCATGTCTCCCATTGTGCTCTTAATGTTTTGCAAATCAGCAAGGGAAACAATTTGTTCACACTGATTTCTTGGTATCTTTTGGATATGATTTTCAACAAGACTCTTCATGTCATCCAACTTAGATAATGTTTGCACTTCATTTTCAATTGACACCATTAATTGTTTCTTCCAAGTTTTCTCATTAATGTCAAGACTACACAAGTTTAGTGATCTGCTGTTATATAAAAATTAGAATTTCCTTCATACTTTGCAATGGTGTCACCATGGCTGCCCCAAGTCTCATGTGCCTCTTCTTCAAAGCTTGTCTCATCTTCATCACTAGGCCTCTAATCAAAATCAGCCCCATGCAAAAATAATTCTGTTTTGTCTTCAAGATCATGCCTCTCAAAATCAATTCCCTCTATGGTATCCTTTTTGCGTACTTTATGTTCTAAGGTTCGGGCAGCAGCTTGGTCAAAAGAAAATTCTTCCCAAACTGATTCTTCATCATACTTTGGTGCTTAAACACCTGGATCCCATAGTCCTATGAGCTGCTGTTTTCTATCTGAAAGAGTATACTCATTATGTACCTAATGAATGGGTGAATCTTTGAACAATTCACTCTCGAAGTCAAAGAGACTGAAACTATCATGGACACTCCTCTTGATAGGCTCTGTCTAGAAATCAAACCAACACCCATCTGAACTAGCATCATAGGTTGACTTGGAGACTTCAACATATTTGCGTTTAATATGCTTTTCTTCTAAAAGTGCATTAGTGGTCTCAACAAAGTCATCATTTGCATCTACTCCACTAGTCTCATCAAGGAACTCAGTACTCATAAGAATCCCATTAGGTTGATCTGAACTTGCAATCGAGGCTGCTGTTTTGTCTTTTCCATTATGCTCCAACTAATCAATAGTAGTCACATGCATGCCTAATAGGTAATCTTGGGTTGCTATCATACATTCTTCATGTGAAAGCTCTCAAGAAGTTAGATCAGCATCAAGAGGAAATTTATCCACTGCCAAATATTATCATGATTAGGTGCTAACACACCCGGATCATCATAAGCATGATCAGTCTGATAAGTGGTTGAATCACGGTCATTAGCTAATTCAAAACATCGTCATGTATGCTATCAACATGTTAATAACATGCACTATTGTAATCAACCTCATAGGATAGTTCAGCTATATTGCACACATCCTCAACATGAATAGATGCATGCACAATCATAGAATCATCTTGAAGCTGTATAACATATTCCTCAACATCCAAGAAAGGTTTCAACTTTCCCTCACATTGTTTGAACACTCTATCGACCAATTCATAAGTAGCTGTAGAGAGTAGAGACATCCTGTTCTTGGCTCAAAATACCCAACAACATAGATATAAGAGGTTGGGTAATAGTATCATATTCATGAATGATTAGGACCTTAATGTTTTGCATGTAAGAAAAACCTTCTCCGTAATCCTTACTGATAGATGCTATGAAAAATGAAACATTTGGAGAATTAGATTAGCACATTATAAATCAATCAAAAGATAACAAGATCTAACTCTTGGCATTACTTCTAACATCTTAACCCTCCTGTTACACAGCCGTAAGACAACTGAGAGGTGGGGGGGGTGAATCAGTTGTTACAAAATTCAAACTTAAAATTCAACACTTATTAATTCTACAACCACACTGTTTTGTCATTAAGTAAAAGCATCAAACATAAAGGAAATCAACACAATGAACACCAGATTTTTACATGGAAAACCCAATCAGGGAAAAACCATGATGAGGGTTAACTCACAATATAAAAGATTATAAACTGAATACAAAGGCTCACTGCCCAAAAGAGGATTCATTGTCCAAGTACAAAGGCTCACTGCCTACAGAAAGGACACATTGTCCAATAGGGGGGCTCACTACCTACAGATACAAAAGAGAATAAAAGATCCACCACAACAACTAATGCACATTCGCAAGATTGCAGAAACTTTCAGCTCACTGCCTTCAACACACTAAAAACTGCTATGACAACTCACTCACACACACACTTCTGCTCTTATGATTTGTGGCACACTTTCGTCACTTGTGCATCACACTATCATACATCTCTTCACGATTCGACTTGCTTTTATACCATCCTTAACCTTAGAAACTTTCACCAAGGTCGGCCACAATACATTATTTCATAAATTCAAATTATTTCGGCGACTCAACATTCCCGCAGTGGAAAGGAATGAGAATGGAGCAATAAAAACATTTAACCAAGACCAAAGAATAATATCTCGAATCAACCACATGCTTCCTTAATTAAATTTTATTCTTTGAATGAAGTGTAAACACTAGGTCGGCCAAACCTAATGAAAACACAAAAGAACATTGATGTACACGCTTCCCAACAAGAGGATGACACGCGGATGCCACAACACGCTTCATTATGCATGAGAATACATCTCAAAACCTTCTAGATACATCCGCAACAAAACAACAAGCTTCAATCACTTAACACTTTTCACTAGTCCATCCGAACTGTGCAAACACATACTGAAATATTGAAACATGGCTTCTGGATCACCAAACTTAAAACCTTTTTGCAAGACTGGTTAGTAAAGATTGTTGTCAGTAGAACCTTTGCTGAATCCTTGCTTTGTCAGATATCTGTCTAGTCTTGTATACCAAGCTCTGGGAGCTTGCTTCAATCCATACAATGCTTTCTTCAACTTACAAACCATGTCCGGTTTGTTGGACAACTGAGACCCTTCAAGTTGCTCCATGTACACTTCTTCCTCTAATTCACCATTTGGAAATGGTGACTTAACATCCATCTGATACACCTTGAAGTTCTTGTGGGTAGGAAAAGCCAAAAAATCTGTAGAAACCCTTGTTTCCCCGTTTTCTGAATCTGACTGATTTTTGTTTGTTTTTTGCGTTTTTGACTGTTTTTGGATTTTTGAGCATAAAGGTAATAATGCGATTTTGCAAAGAATGGATAAATAAATTCTAATAAAATCATACAATGCCGATATTGATAGAAAGATACGAGATCTAACGGCGCCAACTATTTATTCATCTTCTGAAATGATTACTAGTAAGATCAGAATACATGCAAAAGAAAAGACAACGCTTTATCTGATGAAAACCTGATTTTTTTGCAGCAAGCTGGTAATCTTCTTAAATTGGTACGGCCTTCACATACAGCTACTACTCCTCCCGTTTGATGCTCCAAGAATGCTCCAAAGGATTAGGCGTCACCAAAGAGGAAGACTGAGAACCAAAAGATTAGGCGATTTGCCTTCTTCAATAGGTACGGCCCTTTTGAGATGTACGGCCTGTAGCTAAGAGAGTACGGCCCTAGTACAGCAGCAAGTCAATTAAAAATACGGCCCTCAATGATATCACTGGATCTCAAGGAAATATGCCCCTTGATGAAGAATGACTACTGGATGAAACCCTAACCAAAATCTCTGAAGGAGAATGATCTCTGAATGCTCTGTAATTTCTTCTGAATGAAGAAATCCCTCTGCCTGGCAATAAATTGGATGATATCTCACACCCTCTGAATCGCTTTCACTGGAGATGGCTCGTTCCCCAATGCTCTGAGACTGAAACCCTTGGCTTCCGTGCTCTTGACGAAACTTGATCAATTTTCAATAAACAATGACATAATGGCTCGAATTTCCAAGCAAATGCCTTATACTCATGAAAAGTGCGAATTCCTTAAAGATAGGGAATCATTAAAAATTTGACTTCTCTTGTTTAATTAATTCAATAGTCTCTGACCAAATTTTTCATTATAATTTAATATCACAAATGGCCCCTTCCATGATGGGCGACCCCTTCAGCTAAAATCACTTAAGTCATAATATTAAAATATTACAACTTTATATTATATGCTCCAGTTAATTAATATTTAATTAATTCAATTAAATATTAATATCTCTCTCAATATTCACCCGATGCACGAGCCGTCTGAAGCTGACGAATAAGGAAGTGATTACGCGTGATCCATCCGTCTGCTAAAAATAGCGGGGTCCCCGTTGAGTGCCAAATCTGCTAAATAGCAACTCGGAAGTGTGCGAACGAGAAAGCGATCAAATCTGACAAATCAGCTGAGCCAAGCTCCATCATGACCCTCTATCCATCCCATCACCACGAGGTCGCATAATAGGCTAATCCTGTGCTCTGCGAGATGTCAACTAGAAGGGGACATGACAGTCCGCCCCTCCAAAATTGCTTGCCTCAAGCAATCTCAACTCCGGATGCAGAATATCCTCGCTCTCCCATGTAGCATCCTCCACAGAAAATCTCTCCATTTCACTAGATATTCCCTGATAGTCCTCCTACGCAACTGTCTCTCTCTGTACTCCAGGATAGACTCAGGTACTAGAATCAACTTTCCCTCATCATCTAAGGGAGGTAGAACTGCAGACGGTACCACACGATGTCCCAACGCCTTCTTGAGGCTTGATACATGAAAAACATTGTGTACCCTGCTCTCTGCCGAAAGTTCAAGCTCATAAGCCACCTCTCCAACTCGCCTCAGGATCCTAAAAGGACCGTAATACCGTGGCTTAAGCTTCTCTGACCCACTCTTCCTAAGAGTGGACTGACGGTAGGGCTGCAGCATGAGGTAAACCATGTCACCCACCTCGAAATGCCTCTCCGTCCTCTTCTGATCTGCATACTGCTTCTGCTGGTTTTGTGCCTTGGCGATATTTTCCTTGAGAGCCTTCATAGTATCCTGACTTTCCTGTAATAAGTCTCTAGCCCTCGGCACTCTACTGTCGCTCAGTAGCAAATCTAGAAAACTCGGCGCCTCATACCCATACAACGCCATAAAAGGGGACATCTGAATAGTCATGTGGAATGTCGTGTTGTAGCAATACTCGCACAAATGAATCCACTTGACCCATGCCTTCTGCTGCCTTGCAATATAATTTCTGAGGTAACCTTCCACCCACTTATTCACTATCTCCGTCTGCCCATCTGTCTGCGGTGGTAACTGGTGCTCGGTGTAAGCTCGGTCCCACAGAGTCTGAATACCTCTTGCCAGAAGTGACTCAAGAACCGACTATCCCTGTCGCTCACGATGCTCCGAGGCAACCCATGTAGTCTGAATACCTCGAAAGAAGACCTCTGCTACACCTGTGGCTGTGTAGGTAGTGGTAATCGGAAAGAAGTGGGCATGCCCGTTAGCCGATCCACAACTACATATATGCAATCTCGCCCTTGGGCTTTAGGCAAGCCCGTAATGAAGTCCATCGGCAGGCATTCCCACTTCTGTCAGGGAATCGGAAGTGGCTGCAATAAACCTATAAGTCGTGTTCTCACAACATTACAGGGGCACTCCATGCGTATTGAAGAACATCTCCTTAAGTCCTTTCCATGTGAATCTCTCCCGTATCTGTCTGTAGGTTTTGAAATACCCGGGATGTCCTGCTGTAGGTACGTCATGAAAGGCTCGCATGATAATGTTCTTCACCTCTGAACCTGGGATCAAATATATCCTGTTCTTGTAAATGATCAAGTCATTTACAAGCGTGTACCTGGTATCAATCGTTGATCCCTCAACAATGCTAGAGGCCCAAGTATCCTTGGCATACTCTGCCACAATCATATGCCTCCAATCCTCTGAAATGTGAACCATAGAGCTCAAATATGGCCTGCGTGAAAGAGCATCAGCTACTACGTTCTGTGTGCCTTTGATATACGAGATATCAAAGTCATAGGCCTGCAATTTACTGACCCACTTCTGCTGACGGTCATTGAGGTCTCGCTGCCCTAAGAAGTGTCTCAAACTGTTATGGTCAGTTTTGATGCAAAATTTGCTGCCAACAAGATATTGCCAAATTTTGCCAAGGCATGCATGATAGCGAGCATCTCCTTATCATATATGCTATAAAGTCTCTCTGGCCCTCTGAGTTTTCGGCTCTCATACACAATCGGGTGCTTGTCCTGCATAAGCACCGCCCCAATGCCCTCACCTGATGCATCGCGCTGAAGCTCAAAAGGCTTCGAAAAGTCTGGTAGTGCCAATACAGGGCATGTAGTCATCAACTCCTTAAATCTCATAAAACACTCCTGTGCCTCAGGAGTCCAAATAAAAGCACCCTTCTTCAGTAAATCTGTCATAGGGGCTGCATGTCGTGAATAACCATTCACGAATCTACGGTAGAACCCACACAAACCTAGAAACCCTCTCAACTGTGTCAGGTTTGCCGGTGTAGGCGAGTCAATAATGGCGCGGATCTTTTTAGGATCCATCCGCACTGCATCTGCACTGATAATGTGACCTAAATATAACAATTCGGTCATCCCCAAGTCACACTTGGATTCCTTGGCGTACAAGGACTCCCTCTCCAGAATACTCAACACGGTCTCCAGGTGAGCCAGATGCTCCTGCCAAGTGCTGCTGTATATAAGGATATCATCGAAGAAGACCAATACGAATCTCCTCAACAGTGAATGAAAAACTCTGTTCATCATGGACTGAAATGTAGCTAGCGCATTAGTGAGCCCAAATGGCATCACTACAAACTCAAAGTGCCCACAATGACATTGGAAGGCAGTCTTCTCTATGTCCTGCTCACGGACCCTGATCTGATGATACCCTGACCGTAAGTCAATTTTAGTAAAGTAGCATGCACCGTGGAGCTCATCAATAAGCTCGTCTATACGCGGTATCGGATACCTGTTTTTGATCGTCCTCTTATTCAGGACTCTATAGTCAATGCACATGCGTAATGTTCCATCCTTCTTCTTTACCAAAACGACCGAAGAAGCGAATGGTGATTTGCTAGGTCGAATGTGACCCATAGCAAGTAACTCCTTTATTGTCTTTTCTATCTCATCCTTCAACCTCTTAGGATGCCTATAAGGAGTTATCATAACGGGCTTAGCGCCCTCCTCGAGCTCTATAATGTGCTCAATGCCCTTGTCTGGAGGTCTCCCTGGTGGAATATCACTGAATACCTTATCATGCTTGACTCTCAACTGCTGAATGTCCGGATGATACTCAGTCTTCTGCTGTCCCTCCTGTATAGGTGCCAATGTGCACTCGGCAGCCCACTCTACCATTTCGTGTCGCATGAGCCTCTCCATCCGATGAAAAGAAATTGTTTTGATGTTGCTGTCCCGAATTGCTTTTAGAATATGTGTCTTCCTGTCAACATCAAAACGGATCTCCATGTCCTTGAGACGAAGAGTGACTTCCTCAAGTGAATGAAGCCACTTCATGCCCAAGACCAAATCAATGTCTCCCATGTTAACTACGTAGTAATCAGCCTTGAAGTCATAATTGTTCAGGCGTAAAGGGAGATCCTTAATCATGCGTTCACACCTCAAAGTGTATCCGTTGGCCACCTTAACCCTATTGCCCTCGAACTCCTCAGTGATGAGTCCGCGTTTCTCAACAAATCTAGCATCTATGAAATTGTGTGTGGCTCCTGTATCAAGAAGGGTAATGACCCTCTGTCCTGCCAACACTCCACGAATCCTGAAAGAGCCCTCCTGCTGAATGCGATAGCTGCCTCTCAGACCAAGCTCGACTCGTCGCCTCGCTCACTTAACTCTCCCGCTGTTCGAATTTGACTGACCATAATAATTTCCACATCATCACTTCCTTGCCCCAGGCCCTCAAAGGACACCGTTGGGCCATATAGGGACCTGCAGAGAAGCAAAGCTTCTTCCTGCGTAGATCATTGGTGCCTCTCGATCCAAAGGTGGTGCTGCTGATTTACCCTTTGAATCATTCTTGAAATCTGATTTCTCTTTGTTAAAATCAGACTTCTCTCTGTTTCTGTTAAAGCCCTTATTGTCCCTGAAAGAAGAAGAACCTCGGGAGTTGAATCTACTGGAAGGTGCTACCAACTCCATACTACGTGCCTTCTTCATCGCTTCCTGTAATGAAGGAGGATCAAAGGCTTTGATCCAGCCTCTCAATGGCTCTGTCAAACCCTCCATGAAGAGTACCACAAGTCGTCTCTCTGAAATGTTCGGAACCATAACTGATAACTTCTGAAAGTCACCAATATAAGACTCCAAACTGCCACTCTGTCTCAACTGAGCCAAGTCTCTGAAGTAGGATTCTGGATCCTTCCTGTCAAACCGCTCCACCAACCTGTCAACAAACTCCTGGTAGGATGTGATCCGGTCATGCTGTAGGGTCACCTTACCGTGGTGGCACCAGTCGTAAGCTACCCCCTCAAGATGCAGTGTCGCATATCTGATAGCATCTCTCTCAGCCATCGGGCGTAATGTGAGAAATGTGTCTAGCTTACTAATCCATGCCTGAGCTGTCACCTTACCACTACCATCGAACATCGCTAGATTGAGCCTGTTCGTAGCATGTTTCAGGTCATGATTCTGGTATCTAGGTCTCCAATCCTGTCGACCTCTGTGGTGCTGTCGCCTCTGTGTAACAAATCTGTCAAAGGAAATCCTCTCTCTGACATCTGGTGGTACTAACTCCCACTCCTCGTTCGCTGCCATAAGTGTATCTGCGAACAACTCCTCCTGCTCCTCAGCTGCCATAGCCTCATCGGCCTCTTGTCTCACAAACGTAGGCCTAGTGGGCCTGTCCGCTGTCCGCGAAGCTGTCCTAGGAGCTCTCCGTGATCCTGCATCACTCCTGTCCTCGTCACGATGTGGTGATGGTCTCCTCGGAGTACCCAATCTCTGAAGTGCTACTGTCAACTGCTGCAATACATCATTAGACTGCCGTTGACCTGCTCGTAAATCTCTAAGAGCGAGTAGAACCTCTGCATCGTCCTGATCCCTAGGGTTTGGAGGGATCTCTGTTCTAGGTACATCTGTTCTGTCAGCCATATCTCCCGGCTGCTTGACCAAACCCTGTTGCCTGTCAATCCAGGCTCGCCTGCGTGTATAATACCTGTGTGACCCAACCTGTTCTGGCTGCATAAGAGTGCTAAACCCTCAGGATGGCAGGATTTAGCTCTGATACCACTGTAGAAACCCTTGTTTCCCCGTTTTCTGAATCTGACTGATTTTTGTTTGTTTTTTGCGTTTTTGATTGTTTTTGGATTTTTGAGCATAAAGGTAATAATGCGATTTTGCAAAGAATGGATAAATAAATTCTAATAAACTCATCCAATGCCGATATTGATAGAAAGATACGAGATCTAATGGCGCCAACTATTTATTCATCTTCTGAAATGATTACAAGTAAGATCAGAATACATGCAAGAGAAAAGACAACGCTTTATCTGATGAAAACCTGATTTTTTTGCAGCAAGCTGGTAATCTTCTTAAATTGGTACGGCCTTCACATACAGCTACTACTCCTCCCGTTTGATGCTCCAAGAATGCTCCAAAGGATTAGGCGTCACCAAAGAGGAAGACTGAGAACCAAAAGATTAGGCAATTTGCCTTCTTCAATAGGTACGGCCCTTTTGAGATGTACGGCCTGTAGCTAAGAGAGTACGGCCCTAGTACAGCAGCAAGTCAATTAAAAATACGGCCCTCAATGATATCACTGGATCTCAAGGAAATATGCGCCTTGATGAAGAATGACTACTGGATGAAACCCTAACCAAAATCTCTGAAGGAGAATGATCTCTGAATGCTCTGTAATTTCTTCTGAATGAAGAAATCCCTCTGCCTGGCAATAAATCGGATGATATCTCACACCCTCTGAATCGCTTTCACTGGAGATGGCTCATTCCGCAATGCTCTGAGACTGAAACCCTTGGCTTCCGTGCTCTTGATGAAACTTGATCAATTTTCAATAAACAATGACATAATGGCTCGAATTTCCAAGCAAATGCCTTATACTCATGAAAAGTGCGAATTCCTTAAAGATAGGGAATCATTAAAAATTCGACTTCTCTTGTTTAATTAATTCAATAGTCTCTGACCAAATTTTTCATTATAATTTAATATCACAAATGGCCCCTTCCATGATGGGCGACCCCCCCTTCAGCTAAAATCACTTAAGTCATAATATTAAAATATTACAACTTTATATTATATGCTCCAATTAATTAATATTTAATTAATTCAATTAAATATTAATATCTCTCTCAATATTCACCCGATGCACGAGCCGTCTGAAGCTGACGAATAAGTGATTCTGCACGTGATCCATCCATACTGCTAAAAATAGCAAGGGTCCCACGCTGAGTGCCAAATACTGCTAAAAATAGCAACTCAGGCTAGAAGTGTCTGAACGAGCCCGAACGAAAGCGAACTGATCAAATACTGACAATCTAAAGCTGAGCCAAGCTCCATCATGACCCTCTATCCATCCCATCAGCCTACGAGGGTCGCATAATAGGCTAATCCTGTGCTCTGCGAGATGTCAACTAGAAGGGGACATGACAAAATCCTAATAGCTTCCATTTTGGCCACAGGGGCAAATGTTTCTTCAAAATTTATACCTTCAACTTGTGAATATCCTTTGCACACCAATCTCGCTTATTCCTTACAACTTCTCCACTTTCATTCAGCTTATTTCGGAACACCCATTTTGAACCAATCACATTTTTATTCGCCAGCCTAGGGACTAGTTCCCATTTCTGATTTTTTTCTATCTTCTGCAACTATTCTTTCATAGCTCTCATCCAACTCTCATCTTCACATGCTTCACTTACAAATTTGGGTTCAATTTTAGATAATAGACACAAATTTACCTGAGTTGTAACTCTGCTTCTTGTCTGATCCTTTAGATGATTCTTCTGTACATACTTAGGAGTCCTAACTACAGGTTCCGGTTTATTTTCTTCTTCTTTTGCCACTTGCTCTTCTTTCTCCTCTTCTTCCTTCTCCTTATTTTCCTCAAGTACATGTCCACAAATAGGATCATCAGGTTCAACTTCACTTATCTAAATAGGTCTACGTATGTCTTCATCAACTTTCACATTAGCGCTTTCAATAATCTTCCTCAATCTTGTTAAAGCATCTGTATGCTTTGGTAGTAGTAGAGTATCCAAGAAAGATTCCTTCATCACATCTAGCATCAAACTTTCCAAGATTTTCATCATCTCTTTTAATATAGCATTTCCTTCCAAATACCTTAAAATACTTCACAGTAGGAGTCTTACCAGTCCATAACTCAAAAGGAGTCTTTGTGCTGTTGTGTCTGTTGGCGTAACAATTAGCACCTCTGGAGTGCTAGTTGGTACGAACAACTATGCACACTACATAATGAGTGCTCTTCAAATTAGGAGGGGAAGCTCCCTCGTTGTGCAGACAAATGCTTTGAAAAAAGTAAACTAAACTAATTCCTATCTTTTTGTCTTAGTTGAAAGAGGCACAAGGTTTTCGAGAAACTGCGAATGTTGCAGCCAGGGATTTTCTAATTTCACAAATCTTAACTACAACTCAAAACTAACTAGCTTATACTATCCAATCCCCTCAAGAAATCAAAGCATGAGGAAACGGAGCGCGAATGATTTATACGATAAATTCTAAGACAAGATTTCCAAGGAGATGACAACACCTATCCGAGGCGTAGGCTGAAAGAAAGGTTATTGGCGACAACATCAAACGATGAACTCTACTTCTGAATTCCCAAGGAGGTGACAACACCTATCCAAGGTGTAGACATGAAAGAAAGCTCATTAACACAATAACAACAAATGATAAGCCTTAATTTTAAATTCCCAAGGAGGTGACGACACCTATCCGAGGTGTAGATATGAAACAAAGCTTTTAAACACAAGAACATGAAACAATGATCATCCAGCCAAAGTGAATAGACACAGAATATCAATATTACAGGAAAATATGGCTCAGCATATATTATTATGGCGTGCAAAAGCTATTTACAAATGCGCTGAAAGATCTTATTTATAGACATCGAAAGGTGTAGGGAACCCTAAAATCACCTTGAGTCAACTACAGTCTTGCAATGCATGCAAGATTTTATTGCTAAACCCTAATAAAGGAAACTATACAGTTAATTGGAAAGCTACCATTAGTTAACCGGTACATCTAATCTAAATAGACAATGTGCAAGCATGCACATCCTTATTGAAAGTAAATTAATTGGAACACTACCATCAGTTAACGAAAACCCTAAATGAAACTCCAAGTGTACAAAGATGTCTCCCAAAATAGACATGCATGAGATGTGGAACAAGTTAACTCAGAAAGAAGTGTCGAGTTAACTGCTGTGTCTAATATCTGTCCTGAAAGGTGGGAACTGGAGTTCACTGGTCGTGATCTCGAGCAACTAGCCCCTCCATGAGGTTGTTGACTGTGTCACTGTCTGGAGCACTGATAATTTGCCAAAGTATACTGTGTCTGTGCAGCATGTCCTCACCACTTGTGATTTGGCACTGAAGTTCACCTCTGCTGCTAACTGCCTCATCGAACAACGCTGACATGACTATAAGTTGATTCATCTTACAACCAATGGTCTCGCCACTGAAAATACCATGAATGAGTGCCTGGAGCTCTAACTAAATGTCAACAAGCTCAACATACGCACCACCCTCAAGCTGATACTGGCATGATATGCGAGATACGAAAGTTCTCACATACTGGAGTGCACTAGTGACATGCTCTCTGCTCTTAGCCAACTCTGATGCCATTGTCTCCTCTATCTTCCCTTGAAGATCAACTGTGTCCTCCAAGTGTGGATAGCCTCTTTGTCTTCTGCATCTAGTGATTCATATGCCACTCTTAGGTGAGCAAACATGATCTCATCTAACTCGCGCTCCTCATCCTGGAGACGTAGACGGAGTTCGCGTGCATTTTATCGCAACTGATATAAATCTGCAAGCACAAAGCGGCCTCTAGTGACGAACTCCTCCCAATCCTCCAAATGCTTGCCGTATGCAACCAGGTGATTAAGCTGACCCTGTTCTGCTGGTGGCTCTAGCATCGGTGGGAGTGAAGCGGTGACATTTCTCGTCCTATGTACAAGGCTTGAGATGTATTGACATAGTTGTTGGATTTCAGCCTTGAGGGCTTCCTTGTCTTCTCCGTCTTTCAGTATTCTATCCCTTGTGCTATCCGTTGCAACTTGTAGGAGATCAACCTCTGTCTGGCGGGTGCTCCTACCAAGGTTGACTGTGATCACTTCGAAGTCTTGAACTTCAATCTCGTTCAGACTCTTACCCTCTGGAGGCGCAACAGTCTCTATGACAACTCCTTATCCGCATTCCTCTCAACATGGACCTGTTTCTTGATCCTCTTGTCTGGCGCATCTTGGTAGACATGATCCAAATCATAATGATCAAGTACATAAGATGGCTGCCTCGTCTTCCTACCCAATTGATTCTTAAGCCAAGACGAATCTCGACTAATCCCACTGGAAGGGTCAGTGCTGGTCATGAGAGGTTCCGATGAATGTGAATGCGTAGAGGTATTACTACGAGGTGGCGATTCTAGGACCAATTTAATGTGAATTGGAACTGGAGACTACTCTGGAGTAGGTGATGCCTGATGGTATGCGAGGCTGAAACTTGGGCTCTGGAAAACTCTGAACTGGCACTCTGACTGAGTCCATGTGTGTTTCAGTGGTAGGTGCCTTCCCTTTTGAACTGTTAGGGATTTGATTCTTCTTAGGAGGGTTACTCGTTTTCTTTTGTTTAGGCTTAGACGAGAATGGTAGTGAAGCATCCATTGGCGGCGGCTCTGTTCTAGGCACGACTACTCTCCCTGTCTTCTTGCTTTCGAGGTAGAGTATGCTGTTTTGAATAACTCTACTTGACCTCTCCTTCACTGATGAGTATTTTTTGGCGAACCAATCAACAGTCGGTACTGGTTGTGTATCAACTTGCTCTCTGAAAAATTGAGCATGTGTATCTCCCTCATCATCTGACAAACCTCCCACATCTTCTGCCAAGAAGAAAAAAATCTGTGTGTTACACCCCGATTGTATAGCTACTATTGCATAGGAAGTACATTGTAAATGTTTGAATCTTTCTGTTGAATAAATTGAATTGTTCTTGTGATCAATTGAATGTGTCCTAATGATTGTCTCATTATCTGATACACCTATTGATGTAATTCTTGAATGAAATTAGCATATTGAGTTATGGAATAATGTTGTTCTAACTTTCTACGATGCTTTATGAATATTACCTTGGTTTTGAGCAATTGACTTCCGTTGGCATGTCATGATGTGCAGGAAACAGGTTCGTACCTCGAGACAGAGGAGAGATATCACTCGGGGAAGAACTTGGTCGGGTAAACAGTAATGGATACCAACTGGACATACACACACAAGCCATAGAACTGAGTAAGCTAAGTCATTGTTTTGGTTAAAGGTAAGTCATCCGTAGGCTTGTCTAGTATCATTAGGAGTCGTGTCTTCTTCTGAATGTGTAAATAAGTGATGCTTGCCAGTATAACCTTATAAGTAATAGTTCTTGTTAGAGGTGGATATGTGTATTTGTACATATATACATACGAATACGATATGTACAAGTACTCATAAGTACATTCATGTCGATACCAACGTATTAAGCAGATGGATATGCCATACGTGTGCGTCGATATAAGTGTATTTATGAATACTTATACGTATAGTATATATATAAATATATATACAAGTATACGTACCCACAACTAACATGATGAATGAATTTATAAACGATAATGATATTTTGCCTCTGAATTTATACATATACATATATATACATATACAGGTTTACATATAGTATTGACTGGTTCACAGTATATAGACGTATAATGTAAATGTATATATATGTATAGGTATAAAGATAAGTATTTTTATATATTTAATATTATATTAAAATATAAATATAATATAGTTTATAAATGTATACGATGTTATTTAAATTGATAATTTAAATAATTATACAAAAACTATATTATATAAATATTTTAATAGAATATATAAAATATATTTAAATAAAAGATTTACAAATCAAATGAAATGTAAATTAAACATTTTATTTTTATGAAATAAGACTAAATCATAGAAGAGAATAAAATCGCGATTTTTCTCTAAGTATTAAGATACTTCATTGCGTAGAATTATTAAGCTTCAATTTTGGGCCATGAGCAAATGCGTCACAATTGTATTGAACTTTATTGAAATGTTAAAAGAGATAAAAGAAATTCGAAATAAAGAAGCAAAAACGTGAAAATAGCAGAAGGAAAAGTAAAACGCGCAGAGAAGTCGCGCGAATAGGGCCAGGCGTCTGTAAATGGCCGACTGAAATCTTTCTTAACAAGCAAAACGAAATGTGGACGCCATTGGAACTATGAAAAAGTCATATAATAAAACTTGGCAATTAACCTAGCAGTAAAAACGCACCAGAATAAGAGCTGTCACGATTTTGAAGACTAAGCAATTTCGAATTCGGTTAAAACGTCATTGCTGTCAAAAATGGAGGTCGAAACCCTCGCCTTAATGCAACACGTTTTTAATTTGAAACATTCTAAACCTTGCTGGCAGAACTGGCGCCATAGAAGAAGGAAACAGTTCAAATGGCAACCCTATAAATACCTGGAAATGTCATTCATATTCTCACGAATTCACAATCAAGATTTTACTATATTGTTTAGAGCATTCTGAAGCTAAGAGAAAGTTCGCCAGTAGTAAGAAAGTTATTAAGTTTATGCTGTTAAATCTATCTGGTTGAATTGAGAGAAATAATCTCTGAGTAGAGATCAGTAGTAAGGAATTACCAGGTTGCTGTGCTGAGTACTTGTTACAGAATCAGCTGGAAGTCATCTGGGTGAAGGCAAGAGAAGGAGTGACTCTTCCAAACAATTGGAAAAGCTTATCAGGCATGCTAATTCCTGCTTTTGCAAGGTTTCTATTATTCTAAGTAATCTGTTAAAATTCTGAATCACATTTATGACTGAAAAGAAGAATGTTTGAATAACTACTTTACTTAGGATTGAATAGGAAAGAAGAAAAGTTTCTTAACATATGTTAAGTTGTGAAATAAGTGTTTCATGTATATAGTCTTTTCTTGGTTTTGTTGTCTTTGATGTACGATTTACATTAGATAATGAAGAGTAAACTGCATAGTATTTAATGGCTCCATATATAGAGCATATGCTTGTGTATAAGATACTAGTTACTAGGATTGAATTGAGAACATTTGCAAGTTATATACTACAACTAGATACTAAACAACTTAGTCAAGTTATTGTATCCCTAGGATGTGTATATCCTGAATTAAGGCGTCAGTTGTAGTATCTTGCTAAAATGTTCATCATTCCAGTAGTTAGATTGTTGTAGGAAGTCTAGGGTACGGACAACCCCGATAGACCAACCTATGCGTAGAAATAAGATAGCCTCAAGTCAAGTTGAACCTGGCTAGTGAATGTGACATATGACCTATGTTCTTCATTGAACGTAAACACTTTGGCCAAAGTAGTGTAAGGAACCATTTAGTTGTTGTACTACACTGTCAGTTCACCGTGATCCCGAATTACATCCTAGTTTGAGTATTGCCGAATGCACGGAAGCTAGTTTTGTAGGATCACAGCACTATGTCCAGTTGGTAGTCATTAAAGGTTACCCAACCAATCTCTTCTTCGAAGGGAGGGCCGTTCATTGCAAAATGATCGTGCGGGGGACCGCATTATAAGTCCGTGGTTGGCGGAAAAGCGCCCGAGTGATGTTTCTCGTCCACGAATACCCGACTGATGATCCAAGACTTGACAGGACGAACTCCTGGACCTTCTTACTTCTATTGGTGTCAAAAGCCTACGGGCTATGTATGTATAATTCTCTTCTTACTTTGTAATTTCATTTGAAATGAAATAGTTTAAAGATGCAAAAGATGTTTCTTATTTATGTTTTGAAAAGAAAATTTTTATCATTATGATATTGTCCTAGCTTTTGTGACTGAATTTTAAGGTTTTTAATTTATCGTACAAGTGTGTTCGTTACACTGTGTGAGAGAGAACCTCCTGTAGCTACGTCTGCGCACCTCAAAGTCATCCTTGCAGTTCACAAAATAATCCTCCATTGTAGGCTTATGGTAAGGGCGACCACCAAGGCGTGCTAAATAATGACCACAAGGATCATAGGTGCGTGCATCGACAAGGTACTTGAGATGAAACTTTTCTAACTCTTGTCCTTCAGCTTTGGCATCAATTGCTATCCTACACTAGTAGATTCCAAATTGCATTGGAAAGTTGGCAGCTGGTTTACGCTTGTGGCACAAACATAGATGAACATCGTACAATTGCCTCAGGAACTCCATGAAGACTGTCCTATCCGAAGGATAGTGTGGAAGCATGGTTGGATTGCCTGTGTATCCGTAAACACGGATGTAGCTATATGTAGGGAACTGAATGAACTAGTCCGCCCAATCTACCATCGTTGCTCTGGCAAGCGTTGAGATACGAACATGCAACTCTCGGTCTAGGTTCCTCATTGTGTATGTCAAGAAAGCCTCGTGCACATGCTTGAAATGTCATTCAGCCTTTGTGAACTCAAATTGGTCATAGTAGTGGTATACTTTTTGTACACTGAGTATCCCACTGTGTTCAATCCTCTAAACTGACCCTGATAGGCGATCAAGTATACGAGATAAGAACACATGAAACTGGTGGGAAGCTAGAAAATTGGTCATTTGCTCGTGGAGAACATCGTTGATCAAGGATGCCCAGTCATAATGCTCGTGACCAATGATATAATACATCCAGGGCTGGAATCTATTTGCATCTGCATGACCTGAGACATGATTGAGAAGTGTGATCAAAATCGCATGCTCCTTGTATTCACCACAACCCACATTGCTTGGCAACTTGTTCTTCTTCTGTTTTAACCATCTTTTTGCTATCTTACTCTGACACTTGTCCATATCAGCATTGAATGCTCTCTCACACTGGTCCATGGCAATAACTAAACTGTTCGGATGTTGAGGAATGCCAAAACATCTCTCGATATCCAGGGGTTTGATACTGCATATCACCCTTCAGCAAAATTCCATCTAACTCAAAAATGGCCACAATGTTATATAGACTTCCCCTGGATATGTGCAACAATCTGAGTTATGAATAGTAACAGAGGAAGACACCTGCAATGCTTCCTAGGAGCCACTACCAGCAACCCACATCCAGAATAAGAATACTTTATTCTAATCTTTGACTCCTCTTGAATTCTCAGTCTTTATTGAAGCAACAACTTTCCAAAAGCAGGTCCCGATTATTCTTGAAGGCCACGATTTCAGTAAAGAAAATCAACCTTTGTCATATGTGCAATATAAATAAAAATATTAAGGCTGCACATACCTTGTTGAGAACACCACGATTTCAAAAGAATATTTACGACAATTTCTTGGTGTCACTTTTCTTTCCATATATCGGCCCAAACAAATATTGTGTTTGACTTACTAACTTGTCGTCAAATGCAAGTAGCTCCCGAACATTTCTCAATGATAGAAATCCTTCTCTTTTTGTCTTTATCGAACTGTGCAGGTGGCAGTCTGACGGCTATATCTGCATTACTTGAAACCACGCTTCCTTCACAAGAAATTGAATTCATGTAATCTGACGCTTTATTGCCTTGTCTCATCTACAGAAATATAATCCTTGTGTCTCCAATTGAATAAGGAACTCATTCTAATGGTTGTGCCTTAGTCTTTAGCGGTAGTCTCCAAACTTCCGTCAAACTATAAGCAGCTCCCGATGATTTTAAATTCCCAGATTTATTTGTCACTTGCGGCTAGTTGAAAGCTCCTCCCGACAGGTCAGAATGAAAGGCGTTCCTTTTTGTATCTGACGTTTTTGTCTTATTTCTATTTCCCATCAGATCTCCTAACGTCTTGCCTATCTCCTACGATTTTCTCTATAATCAAATTCGATTCCTTCAAGAGAATGTGATCAACACCCGGATAGAATAGTCGCTAGTATCATAGACTCATATCTAGTACGGCAGTATATTTATTCAAAATGATTTGTCTTATCTAAAGTTTGCTCCAACCAAATTGTTTTCATTCAAACAACAAGCTGCTCCCGACAGGACTTCAAGCAACTCTTCTTAATATAATCGATGCCCAAATATGTGAAGCTATTTTGTCCAAATGTGATCAGACACCTGCGTTAGGATTGTTTTGGCCTTTCTGTAGGATTCAACAATGATCGGCACCTAGAGATTTTTCGATAACTTCAATAGACATGAAGCACACAAGAAGGCAGGACCCGATAAAGGTTGGACGGGTTGTCTTGACTTCTTTTGTTTGTATCTGATTTATCCTTGGTCGCTGCTGACTAAGCTGGTTGCTTGTCAGATTGTTGTCTTTTCCCTGATTTGTATTTTCCTTCAATGATTATAGAAATCGATGACTCTGCCACTTAATCATTGTCTTGTTTGCCAATATCGACCATAGCATGAAGGCCCGATACTTTGCCGTCACTTTAATATATGCTGGAGGAAGATTTAAACCACCAGCGATTATTTATTTGAATTTGTCTCAGCTTCATGCATTGATACTGTATCGTCCTCTTTCTGCGTTTGTATAAGCTCCCAAAATCAATTTACTTCTGTAGCCACGATTTGGCCAAGGGCTTTGTCTTTCAGCGGCAAAATAACCCAGCTTTCTGTGAGCCAGCATATATAGAATCCTCCAGCAATAGATATTCTCAGCAATATTTATTTATTTCCCAGATCTGGGAAAACCCCAAATTCTCAGAATTTTCTATTTATAACTGAAAAACCTTGATATTCTGAAACTTTTTTTTTTTTTGCAAACCAACACAGGATGGTAGGATTCAAGCTCTGATACCACTGTAGGAGACCTGTCTATCTCTAACCTCTGAAACCTAAAGCTGAGTAACTAGGGTTTGCAATTTTATATATTTTCTCAATGATTACCAGACAAAAAATATGCATTCAAGAGATTAACAATTTCTGAAGTATAACATGCAATGATATACAGTTGGAAACAAGTTAAATGCTGAAAATGAAGCTTTATTGATATTGCATAAATTTCTGAAAGCTTTACAAAGAAAGATACCCGGAAACAATCTTCTGAACTTGAAAGATGCTGAAACCCTTATTCCAAATCTCTCCTGCAAACTGAAGCAGTAAATTTGTTGAAGCATAGACTTGACTTTTGGATGAAGCCAACAGTGAACACCTTCAGTTGATATTCCACAACCTCAGAATGCTGATACAATGGAGAGTTTCCGTTCTCCAAAGCCGATACGCTGGCAGAAACCCTAGGGCTCCCTTCTCCAAACGCCAAAGGGAAATCATAAACAAATATCCAATAACCAATTCTGAATCTTCCAAATGAGCCCCTTAAGATTCTTTTATACTTTTCCTGGAGGAACTCATACACTTTTCTCACTGTTGTACCCAAAACCAAAAATTTTGCTTCACTAAGGCATTTTGCTTAATTGAGTCTTAATCTTGTTAAAGTGTTGTCAAAAGGTCGTTTTTGGGGTTTTAAATATGGAGTTGGTGTCAGTCATGTCAGTCTGCTACTGAAGAGATTTAAGAAAAGTGAAAATTGAAGGAAAACATCAAAATTTTCTATCTCTGAGAAGGAAGCACATTCTCAAATGGCCCTATCTTTTAGGGGCTCGGATCCTGTTTTTAGGGTTTGTCACCTCCGCCAGACATTTGTCCGGCATCCGCTTGATGAGCTATCAAGCCCTAAACGGACTGTTGCAAGTCTTCCCGATCGAGAAGATGTCTTATCAGCCTGCAGTCGAGGTTTTATATTATTTTTGTCGTTTCCAGAAATGGCTAAAGTCTGGAATGAAAAGAGCAACTTTTGAAAGGGGCGCTCCTATTTTTCACACACCTCAGATGACGTTTTTGGGAAATGTGCCTTTGCAGATGTCGTGCAGAACGAGCTTGGCTCCGCAGTGAACCTGAGATCCAGTCCTGAAAGTTGATAAATTAGAAGTTATGGAGGATTTGTTTTTCCCGATGCAAATGCGGAAGTCAAAATTTGACTAAGTCGAGAAAAAGCGCAGCTTTTCGAAAAAGGCGCTTGGATTTTTGAGCCTTCGATGTCGGTTTTATGACGTGCAGTCTCAAGATATCATTTGATCAGTTTTTACTCACTGCAATGCACTGTCAGCCAGCACCAAACCAGTGTCAGGGATGAACAGAGGTCCCGAGAGGTTTTAGCTTAAATTTTCATCAAATTTGGCTAAGTCTGGAATTCGCTTGAGAGTTCAAAGTTGAATTTTCAAAAGTGAGTTGAATGGACGCCTTAACTGGAGTTCTGACTGCAGTTAGACTGAACGATTTCTGGGTTGTTATCTTCAGTTCATATATTGGCATGTGGAGTGATCTTTCAGCATGTTTAACTAGTTTGCATGTTCAGTTAACTACCTTGCATGTTGAGTTAACTTGATTGCATGTTCACTTAACTGAAGATTATCACTAAATGTCAACTGAAGTTTACATGCATGGCGATTTTGGTTGCAATTGTGAAGATTTTAGTGAAGATGGCGCTTCATCAAATGTCAACTGAAGTTCAAAAGGGACGAATTGAATGGTGAAGCATATTTTAGTGAAGTATGGCGAATTTGCATGTTAACTGAAGTCATGAAAAGGTCGCCATATTTAAGGTTAAATAGTGAAGCATAGTTTTGTGAAGCTACGCACTTTTTAAGGATGGCAACTGTAGTTCCAAAAGGGTTGCTATATTTAGATTTTATATTGAAGCATAAATGTGAAGTTGGCGCATTCTTGAAGGCCAACTTAAGTTCCAAAAGGGTCGCTATTTTTAGAATTTTCATTGCATGAAAATGGCGAATTCCTTAATGCCAACTTTAGTTATCAAAAGGGTTGCCTCAGTTCAATTTTGTGAGTCTAAAGCAAGTTTGAAGATGGCGAACTTAACATAGGTTGCTAACTGAAGTCAAAGTCATATGAAGTTGTTAACTGAAGACTTGTAAGGCAAACCCTAATGCATGGTGCTTTAACTAGCTTATCTCAGTTCCAGTTAACTAAAATGGGGTCCAATTAGAAGCCAAGCGCCATTTTCAACCATTCTTTGCTTAGTGCGAATTTTCAATGATGAAATTCTATATATTTCAGCAATGGCGTCCATTATTGCATCATCTTTTGCTCTGAAGCTCATATTCTTCTTGAGCGACCAGCAAGCTGAAGGTGCTACAGGTGTCCGATTTCAGCGTTCTTCGAAGCAACGAGTTCAGATTGTTCAGAGGAAGTTGATTCTACGCTTTATTTTCACTTTGCATGCAGGTTTCATCAAGTTCCAGAGAAGATGTTGGCAGATTTTTCAGAAGCAAACAAGCAAAACTTTCTATTTTCTGTCTTATTTCTTCTATTTCTTACCTTAGGTACTTTCTTCGCATGTCAGAGAAATTCAACATATATTCAGAATCTGACCATTTGGGTTCGCATATTTCAGCATCAGCAGCAAGACCCACGTCTTAGATTTTTTTCGAGAAAATTGCCCCGTAGTCTTCATTCTGAAGCTCTGTGCTTTTTTCCGAGAATTTCTTTGCATGTGGGCCAAAATCACATATTTTTGAAAATCTAATCATCTGGGTTTGTTCAGAATTCCGTTGTGCACAAAACCAATGTTTCAGATTTTCTCATGAAAAATTGCCCCAGGAAGCTCTAAAAACCCCTGCAGTTCTCGACTGAAAAGTCTTTGCATGTTAGGCTAAACGGCGTTTTTTCACAATTTTGACGTTGTGGGTTGTCTTAGAATCCTTTTCTAGACAAAACCCATGTCTCAGAATTTTTGGTGAAAATTATCTTCCGACAGGGTATTTTTAGCTTTGTCCAGAGCATTTTAGCTTTCCGAAGAAAGTTGTCAGAACATAGCCGTGTTCACAGTCAACGGGCAAGTTTTTCATAAGGCGGTTCAACTAGACTGAATTCAAGACCAAAGCGGTCTTAATTTAGGTTTTCATCAGAGCAGCTGACAATGAAGCGTTAAGTTGCAAAAGAAACAGAGATCACTTCATTTACGGAGCCGCCAAAGTCACTCAGATCTTGTGCCATTATCTTTGTGAAAATGGTACCTACGCTGATCTCAAGGTTGTACAAACTGAGTTTCAGATGCATGTTTATGATATCTTGATGGAGGTTCTGATCACATTTCAATAATTTCAGCTAGAAGGCGACTGAAGAATGCAAAGATGGTGTGCATACAGTCAAGGAAAGTGACAGAGAATTGAAGAAGCAGATTATTATTTTTGGACAGCATCAAAGTGCCAGATGACAGAGAGATCGATGAGTTCTTGGTCGAAGTGTTAGACCGAGATGACATGGAGTGATCTGCCAGTTGGAACCTGCAGTTAGTTTCGAGGGTTGAGTCATGAGTAGCAGTTAACTCGACTTTCAGTCTTCAGTTCACTTGCTGACTTAACACATGCTTATCTCATCCTTGGAATTATCATCACAGGAGTTAGGGTTAGGGTTTCCAGTTAACTGAGGGTAGTGTCCAGTTAACTTTGCTTTAAATAAGGACGTGCATGCTTGCACATTGTCCAATTAGGTTATTTGTATCGGTTAACTGATGGTAGCTTTCCAGTTAACTGTATAGTTTACTTCATTAGGGTTTAATAATTAATCTTGCATGCATTTGCGAGACTGTAGTGAACACAAGGTGATTTTAGGGTTCCCTACACCTTGATGTATATAAATAAGAGCTTTGGCTCATTTGTAAATAACTTTTGCTGGAGAGAAATATATGCTGCGCCTACCTTGCCCTCAATATTCCTCTTTTTGTATTGGTTCATGTGTCTTCGCTATTGCAAATAATTGTTATGCCACATAGGGTTTCAAGAGATTGTAATGGTGAATTCTTTCTGTCTTGTGAATCTTTTATCATTATGAGCAAGTGTTATGCCACATAGGGTTTCATGAGTTTGTGATGATAAATTCGTATTGAGAAGCCTTTACTGTTTTGATCGAGTGTTATGCCACATAGGGTTTCATAAGATTGTCATGGTAAATCCTTCCCTTAGTTTAGATAAATCTGTTTTGTGAATCTTTTATCATTCTGATTAAGTGTTATGCCACATAGGGTTTCATAAGATTAGGATGATAAAGCTGTTTTGTGAGTCTTTGCTGTTATGGTCAAGTGTTATGCCACACAGGGTTTCATAAGATTGTCATAGTAAATTCTCTAATCTGTTTTGTGCCCAATAAACTTGTCTAGATTGAGATGATAGATGCGCCACCTTGCCTTCAAGTAGAGAATCTAAACTCGTTTATCGTCCAATAGTCATCCCTGCTCCATTTCCTTATGCTCTGTTTTCTTGAGGAAACTGGATAGATTTAAAGTAGTTAGCTTAGTTGTAGTTAATGATCTGCGAAACCAGAAAATCCTTAGCTGCAGCGTTCTTGGTTTTCTTAACCTTGTGCCTCTTCCAGCTGAGAACAAAAGATAGGACTTAGATTACTTTTCTTTTCCATGCATTCCAGCACAACGAGGGAGCTTCCCCTCCTAATTTGAAGAGCACTCATTGCGTAGTGTACATAGCTGTCCGTACAAACCTGCACTCCAGAGGTGTTAGATTTTACGCCAACACTCCAATGTGGGATTAAAAGATAATAGGCCAATCCCCTCCAATTTGCCTTTTAAATCATTTTAAAATAATATAATATTTGCACTTTGGAATATTAAAATATGTCCTTGAAATTGGCGCCCAAGTAATTAATTAAAATGGCCCCCTTTTTAATGATGAATGGACCCTCAAGTCATAAAGTGCAAATATAATGTTATAATATAATATTAAAATATTAATTATTATTAAAGTCACCTTTAATAATAATTAAACATTATAACTTAGGCAAAACTCCTTATTTCACCAACTCAACTGAATTTGGGAATCGACACTACCAACATGTGAACTTCAGGTGCCCTGCTATAAATAGAATTGCTTGCCGACTAACTTACTATAAATAGTAAGTATATGAATGTAATGTCCCCGTCTCAAGCCTAACCTTTTCAGTGACCGTTGGCCTATTTCGGAGACCCGTAGGCTAGTCGGAAGGTAAAATTAGGGTTTCCTATTTTTAAGGATGTCTTTGCTCGAAGTTGGTGAATTCAATGGCGGATTCTTTCTGGGTTTTCAGAGGGCTTCGCAGTGGTATGTTCGTCTCAGCATTCTGAGCATCTTCAGGAATTTACTATTTTTAGTAAATTCTATTTTTGGCAGTTTTATAGTTGGGTTCAGCATGGTTGACTTCCTACTTTAGTTTGATCAGTTGGCTTGCTCATTGATGGCTTCGGGGCGCATTTGGAGAGATAAGTTGAGCTATTTTATTAAAGTCACGTTTTAATGTTATAATTTAACGTTGACCCCCCTTAGCCTAGCTTATTCACTTTAAGTCTTTTTAAAAGGTGTTCTTTAAGGGTGGCGCTTCATTAAAGAGAATTAATTATATCTTTTATGAAGATTATTATAAGCTTAAAGTGGACGCCATTTTCAAGGAAAGATTAAAATGATATTAAAAGACAAAGTTGCTTGGAAAAGTGGGACGCCACCTGTGGAGGAATTAGGGTTTTGACTCTGAAAAAGAAGTTAGGGTTTCGAGAAGGTCAACAAAAACTTATAAAAGGAAGCCTTGGGTTCTCTTTTCATTATCTCTTGACTATAGTATTGTTATGCTGCCGGTTTGGCTCTGGAATTGCTTCGAGGAATGAAGGCCTCCTAGCTCAGGCATCGCTTCTTGTTTGCAACACAACAACTAGTGGTGAAATAGTCTCATTTGTGAGTTTGCATTTACTTAGTGCATTGTAATCCTGCTTGTGGCTAATTAGTTTGATTTTGCATATTAGAGGATTTCTAGAATTGCATTATTTAATACAGCAGATTGTCTTTTTCACTCATATGTCAAAAAATACAAAAAATATTCTTCTGGGTATTGTTCATATCCATCTGTCTGGGTAGGGCGAATCATTTTCTCAAGTTTCAGATTTTTTAGATCAGCATTTAATTTTTAAAGCAAAATCGCCCCTTTCAGCTGGGCCGTACTTTTCAGTTGTCTTGGGAATTGTGCATTGAGTGTTAGTTGCATTTTAAGTCTGTTTTGTGGTTGCTAGCTTGAGCGCCATCATACTAGGAATATTGTGCATCAGAGTTCATGCCTCTCGAGTGAGTTATAAGTGAGATATGAGCATATGGATAATTTCATAGGTTGCTGGTTTTAAACTTAAAGTGTAGATTTGAGAAAATCAGAAGTATTATTTCAATCATTGTGAGAGTTTTGATGTGGCATCTTGAATCAAGCCAAGGGAATTCTTATTATATTGTAATTGCTAATCTTTCCAGTTTCTATTCTCTTATCAGGCGAATGAACCTCATTTTGTAAACTGGCAGTAGTACTGGCAGTGATTCTTAAGCTTGTTCAATTCTGCTTTGTAATGCTCACTTTCATTGTGAAGTTATTTTGTAATAGTTACATCTCCGCCCTATGGTAGCTACTTTCCCGCTTTGGGTTAGAAAACACATTCTGGGTGTTGAGTCCCTTTCTGCAATTCTGTTATTTCATTCAAGCATTGTTATTTGTAATCACTCCGCCATATGGTCGCCCCTCACTCCATACTAGATTGGGTAGCACATACTTGGTGTCGAGTTCCCTTTCAGCATTTAGTGTAGAAGATCCTCTGACCATATGCTCGCCATCATCGGCGCCATTCTTGGTTAGAGTTCCTGCATAAGCAATTTGTTTTAGATCCTCTGACCAATGCTCACACCTTGCCCACATCGGGATCCTGGTGTACATTCTGGTTAGAGTTGCTTCAGCACGTTTTGGTTTATCTTCTAACCTTAATGGGTGCATTGATTGTAATTTGTAAATTGAAAAAACGAAAAAATTTGGCTCGGAATATTTCAATGAAATTGAATCCACTGATGGCTAAGCTTGAACCCACATGAGACGCTGAAGGAGAGATTCCTTTGATCGTCACCAAAAGAGACCCTCTAACTAGACATAGTAGCCTACGAGGGTCAGGAATAGGCTAAATCCACCGAACTCTGATGCTCGCAAAATTGGGGACATTACAATCTTACTGCTCTCTGGCAGTTCCAACTCATAGGGTACCTCCCCCACACGTTTGATGATCCTATAAGGTCCATAAAATCGAGGCTTGAGCTTTTCTGCACCACTCTTCTTCAACGAAGACTGTCTATAGGGCTACAAACAAAGGAAAACCAAGTTCCCAACTTCAAAGCTACAGTCAACCCTGTGCTTGTTTGCATGTCTTTTGCTGATTTTGAGCCATCTGCAAATTATCCTTTAGAGCCTTTAGAATGTCCTAATTTTCCTAAATCTAGTCCTTAGCCTTAGGAGCTCTACTCTCCCCAAAATCCAAGTCCATAAAAGAGGGCGCATCATAGCCGTACAACGCACGAAAATGTGACATCCCGATCAACATGTGGTAAGTGGTGTTATAACAGTGTTCACCCAGATGCAACCACTTCAACCATGCTCTCTGTTGTCCTGAAATGTAGTTACGTAGGTAACCCTCAATCCACTTGTTCACTATTTCAGTCTGTTCGTTTGTCTGAGGGTGAGCTCCTGCTCGAAGTTAACTCTGTCCTTGCCAACTTGAATAGCTCCTACCAGAAAGCACTCAGGAACCTACTGTCCTTGTCACTTACTATAAATCTTGGTACTCCATGCAGCCTGTAAACCTCTTTGAAAATGAATTCGGCCACCTAAGGTGCCTTGTACTCTAAAGATATAGCAAAGAAGTGAGCCTATTTTGTGAAACGATCCACAACCACATATATGCAATCCCTTCCGTGAACCTTGGGTAGACCGATGATGAAATCCATGGAAATGCTTTCCCACTTTTGCTCAAGAATGGGTAAAGGCTACAATAGATCAGCCAGATGTGAATGCTTTGACTTGTTCTGTTGGCATGTCACACACTCCTTGACATATCTCAGTACATCCTCCTTGAGGCCTTTCCAAGAGGACCGCTTTCTGACTTGCCTATATGTTTTGAAGTAGCCCTGATGGCCTGCTAAGGGAGTATCATGTAAAGCTTGCAAAATGTTTTCCTTTAATTTCGATCCTAGCACCAAATAGATCCTACCCTTGTAGAAAATGATATTGTCCACAACTCTGTATTGGTCATCCTGTACTTGTCCATCCATCACCTCACATGCAAACTTGTTTTTGAAGTACTTTACCAAAAGATGAGATTTCCAGTCTGCTGGAATCTCCGTGAGTGAGCAAACTGCTGGTTTTCAAGAAAGGGTATTTGCAACGAAATTCTTTTTCCCCTTCATGTACTCTATGTCAAAGTCGTAGGCCTGTATTTTACTGACCCACTTCTACTGCCTCTCATTTGAGTCCTTTTGCTCCAAGAAATACCTGAGACTGTTGTGGTCGGTCCTTATCATAAACTTACCCCCAACTAAATATTGCTTGAACTTCGCCAATGCATGCATTATAGCGAGCATCTCCTTATTATAGATGGAGTAAAGTCTCTCAGGTCCTCTCAACTTGCGGCTCTCGAAAGCAATCGGGTGCCTGTTTTGACCCATGCCTTCCCCAAATGCATCACACTCGAGGACAAATGGTTGCGTGAAATCAGGAAGTGCTAGCACAGGGCAAGTGCTCATTACCCCCTCGAGCTTGTCAAAAGCTCGTTGTGCCTCCTCGGACCAACTAAATGCTCCCTTTTTTGTAAGGTCTGTCAATGGTGCCCCCAACTAAGAAAACCCTCTGAAGAAACGCCTATAGTAATTGCACAGCCTAAAGAACCCTCGCAACTCTGTAAGTGTCCTAGGCGGTGGCCAGTCAAGTATTGCCTGGATCTTCTCCTGGTGTACCTGTACACCCTGAGCACTAATTACATGTCCCAAATATAGTATCTCCTTAAGGCCTAATTCACAATTTGAGGACTTGGCATACGAAGACTACTCCTCCATAATACTCAGGACCTTGTCCAAATGCTTAAGATGATCATCCAAAGTTTTGCTATAAATGAGCAAGTCATCAAAGAATACCGGGAGATATTGCGCAACTACTTGTTGAAAATGTGGTTCATGCAAGATTGAAATGTTGCAGGTGCGTTAGTCAAGCCAAAGGGCATGACTAAGAACTCATAGTGCCTGTAGTGACGACACTTGAAGGCCGTCTTATGAATATCCTGCTCTCTGACCCTGATCTGGTGGTACCCAGAGCGGAGATCTATCTTAGAAAAATACACTGCACCGCGCAGCTCATCCAACAACTCATTGATCCTAGGTTTCGGGTACCTATTCTTGATGGTCTTTTTTTTGAGAGCACTGTAATCTATGCACATCCTCATTGTCTCATCTTTCTTTTTCACTCGAACCACAAAAGAAAGAAAACGACTGGAACTCGGCCGTATGTGTCCCATGTCAAGCAATTCCTTGATTTCTTAAACTTGGAGCCCCTTGATGATGGCTGGAGACTGCTGGTGCACCCCTATACCTTGTTTGACCATCACCCGATCAAGGCCAATATCATCTTAAATTTTGGGCTAAAGAATTCACCAAGGCCAAGTACAACTTCATCCTCAACACTAAACTTTTGAAGGATGAAGATTGCGTGGCTGCTATAACCACTCTTAGGGAAATCAACAAGTGGCTGCTCAAAGATCTTAGCCCAATTGAGAGGTGGAATCATAATATAAATGGGTGGAGAGTTCTCTTCCAAACCATTGGGAAAAGAGGGCAATGGGTATGAGAAGGAACATCCTCCAAGATGAGTTGTTAAATGCAGAAACCTAGATTCAAAAAGAACTCCCAAATGAGAGGCTATGTGAGGAACTCAACAAGGTTAAGAGCTCTCTAAGAAGATTGCAAACAAATAGAATCCAAGGGTTGAAAGTTAGAGCCAAGCTTAATTGTGACAAAGGCTCCAAGTTCTTCTTCATGTACATCAAAGAAAAAAGGATGAAAGAGTAGATAGACTAGATTTGCCATGATGGGGTAACTTTAACTATGCAGGATGAAATCCTACATCAATTCTTTGGGGTAACTTTAACTATGCAGGATGAAATCCTACATCAATTCTTTCTCTTCTATAGAGAGCTTTTCTAGTCAAAAGGAAACAATGATGAATGTAATAAGGCTAGAGCCATAACAAAACAATTTACCCCCACTAAGATCTCCAAGGTGGATGCTATGAGCCTCTCTGGGAATATTACCAAGGAGGAAATCAGAAAGGCCATAACCTCTATGAACAATGATAAATCTCCCGGGGTCAATGGAATTTCTGGTGAATTCTATATAGTCTTTATTTGTTGGATTTGTGATAATTTACACCAAGTTTACATGGAGGCTCTAAACAAGGGTTCCTTGGGTGCAAGCATAAACAAAGGGCTCATCAAGTTTCTCCCAAAAGAAGGGGACAAAACTATGATAAATAATTGGAGACCAATCACTCTGTTGAAGATTTCCTACAAAGTGTTGGCCAAAGTTATAGCTCTAAGGCTGACCAATATACTCCCCAAGTTTATAAAAAACACCCAAACGGGTTTCATCAAGGGGAGATACATTCTTGAAAACCTGATAACAAGCTAGGGAGGCCATGGATTGGTCTAAGCAGTCCAACCAGAATAGTGCCATGTTGTTGCTTGATTTTGAAAAGGCCTATGATAGAGTGGAGTGGCCCTTCCTTAGAATGGCACTAGAAGCTTTTGGATTCCCATAAACCTTCTGCAATATGGTGGATGTCCTGCTAAAAGACACCTCTGCCCAAGTTGAGGTGAATGGGTCCTTGTCTGAGGTATTCAAACTTGAAAGATCTATTAGACAAGGCTGTCCCTTGGTTCCTGCTTTGTTTCTCATTGCATCAGATGCCCTGCACTAGATTCTAAGGGACTCCTATAACTCTCCCAAGGTCAAAGTTTTGATACTCCAAGATTAGAATGAACTCCTGAACATCCAATTTGCTGATGATATTGCCATCTTCATGGAGCTTCAAGAGGAAAATCTAATTAACTTGATGGAAAAACTCAATCTCTACTTTCTGGCGTCCGGTGCTAAAATTTCGAGAATGAAATCTGTAATGGTGTGGGTAGAGGAGCCTCCTAGATAGCTACAAAGGTTTGACTTCCAATGGGGCAGCCCTCAGAAGCAAGTGAGGTACCTTGGAATCTCCTTCTTTGTCTGCCCAAACTTGAAGGAAATGTGGTTGTGGGTCAAAGCCAAAATTGATAAGAAGTTGGATGGGTAGAACATGCAATACCTTTCCATTGTTGGTAGAATCTAGGTTTGTTAGAAGTTCCTATCATCCTACACTATCCATTTTACCAGGTTCTTTCTCTTTCTTTTCCGGTATCATTTTTCATCCTCATATATTAGTAAATTAGTAAGAAAAAAAATTTATACACTTTATTAGTATTTGTTATGTTTTATCTTTTTTATTCTTTTTATTCTTTTTGTATTATACAATATATAAACATTATTAGTAAGAAAAAAGACTTTATTATACTTTGCTTCAGTATGGTTTTTTAGTATCTATCAAGTCAATGAGGTCCAGAAGAAAATTAGATTTTTCCTTTGGTTAGATGCGAAAGGGAAGAGAAAAATGCATTTTGTAAAGTGGGAATGGTCTTGCTTAGAGGAGGTCCATGGGGGACTAGGGCTCAAAGATCTTTAAAAGCATGGCATTGCATAATATCCAACAGGTAGTACCCAAGCTGGCAAAATCTTCGAAATCACTACCTTTCAATGATCTTCTCATTACCAAGCACCTAATAGTGCTTGCAGGTTCAATAGTCTTTAGAAGCATCTAGAGAGCATGGGAATTAATAAAGGGAAACATCCAATGTCCTCTTTTTGTTGACCACAACCACAATCTGATCCATCCTAATAGGGGAAAATCAAGATAGAACTTGAGCCCAAATCCCCAAACCTCGTAACTCAAATTCTACATCAAGAAACGGGTCTCGGTAATTATGTGACGCTGTCAGAGATAGAAACTGAAGACCAAAACATTGCCTGTCCTGAAAAGAAACTGATAGAGGATACAAAGTTATGGACAATACAATTCCATGGGGGTTGTTCAACTATAGGTTCAGGAGCAGGGATAATAATCATCTCCCCTAAAGGATAGATGCACGAATTTGCACATTGCCTGCGATTAGAATTCACTGAAGCTGAAAAAGAGGCGCTTTTGTTAGGCCTCAAAAATGCCAAAGACATGGGAATTGAACTCCTATGTGTTAAAGGGGATGCGAAGCTGATTAATGAGCCAATCAAAGGATATTTCCAGGCTAGGAAGGATCACCTATGGCATTATAGAAACCGAGTTTGGAACACAATCGACTGGTTTGAAGAGTTTGACATTAGAGACATCCCGAGGTTGAACGACAACGAAATTGATGACTCAATGGTATCTGCTTCCCTCTTTGCAACATATTCTAACTTTTTTTAGGGTACCTCTGCCTGGGCGTATGAAGATATGAGAATCTTCATCCCGAAAGAATTGTCTCCTGTAATACCCATGAGAAGAGAAGTAAAGCCTTTCAGTCAGAAGTGACATCCTTCAGGGATTGAGAATTTTTTTTTTTTTCGTGATGTGTTTCCCCTTTCTGTGAAAGTTTCGTTGTGTTTTAGGTGATTAGGTGTCTTGTTTTAGGTGATTTTAGGGAAGTCCCAACTATTAGGTGATTTGAAGAAGTCCGGTCCTAGGTGACTTAGGGAAACGTCTTGTTCTAGGTGATTAGGAAATATTGCTGACTTTGAAGCCCAATGGATAAGGCACTGGTCTAAGCTTAAAAGTCTAGAGATTCTTGGTTCTCCTATGTCTTAACTATCTGACATGGTCTCTAGACAGATCCAAATGTTGTATCTGAAATTAAAATTTTTGCTACACAGGCATTTTGAAGAAATGGTCAAAAGTCTTGTCAAAAAATTGTCAAAGGGTCAGAAAATGGAAACTTGCATGTCATGCATGGTGCTCAAAAACTCAAAATTTTCGAAATCTGATGATCTGGGTCTTCTCAGAGTGACCTAGTCATTAAAACCCAGATCTCAATTTTTTGGATCTAAGTTTTAGGAAAATTTTTAAAAACAAAATCTTTTTCTAGGTTTTTCTAGGTTTCTTCTCAAATGGATGCTAGCAAAATTTTCTAAAAATAAAAAATTTCTTAAAATTGAAAGTTTGACTCCAAGGGTCCAAATTGATTTTGATTGGCTTAAAATACTTCCTCATCAGGCTGGTCCAGTTAGAATCATCAAAAGATTAGTTTTTCCTTGGTGGGTCTATTTTGCTTTTCTAGAAGCAAAATAGGAGCTTCGAGGTCATTAATGGAGGTTGGTCAACTGCTAGGTATCAGATTCAAGGTCTCAAGCACTTGTAAGAGACCAGGTGTCTCTCAACCCGACCACTGGCTGATACTGCTAAGTTTTTGTTTGTTTTCTGTATTTTTGATTTTTTGGTGGTTTTTTGCAATAAAAGACATTGCAATTTTGCAAGGAAATGCTTGAAAAAAATAAAATAAAATACCAGACGCTTAGAAACTACAGAATACAGCTTAGATCTCGATGCTAGATGATTTATTAATCTTCCAGAATGATTACAACTGTGATATTCAAACATACAATAAAAAGGCAAGCTATTTATTAAGGACCCTGAATAAGCTTGCAGTCGCCTGTAGAAGAGCTTGAAATGGTACGGCTGAATGAAATAAATAATCCTCTGACCCAAAAATCAATGCATATGCTCCAGAAACCCTAGGCGTCCAAGGTGATGAAACCGGAAGACCAAAAGCTCAGGCGTTTTTGACTAGAGAAGAAGTGCGGCCTTGGCTGCAGCAAAAGTACGGCCTGTACCAGCAACTAAGAAGTCCGTACAATCTAGAAGAATGTGCCAGATGCCAGATGAAACACGGCCAATGCAATGTTCTTCTTCTGGAAGAAGGATCGATCCAAAACTCTGATTATAAACTCCAAAATATGCCCAGATATGACTCCTGTGTGAAGCCACTCTGTTGACAAGCTCAAACTGGTATTGCACAATCTCAGTCTGTTTGATTCTAAAGAGGGGACGTTCTCCAAAACCCGATGATTTGCAGAAACCCTTGTTTCACAAACCCCAATGCTCTTAGAGAGAAAAATAGGCAAATTCAAATAATCATCAATAATGAGTTTGATTTGCCTTGAAGAGAAATATATATCATTTCCTCAAAAGTTCGACCCTTTCACAAAAAGTAGCTTAATTGCATTTAATAATATAATACTTCGCCCTTTTAAAATACTTAGGCCAATTATTAATAAATGGCGTCTTTTTTATTAATGAGTATTAAAACTCATTAAATATTAAATTTTCCCCTTTTATTATAAAGTATTAAATACTTTATAATTTGCCATTTAATAATAACTTTAATATTTCATTAAAGTGACTTTATATTATAAAGTCAAATTAATAATCTTTTAATTATTATTAAATGCTCTAATAATCCCTGTTTGCTCATCAAATCATCAAACTGGGTCGAAACTGAGCGGACCAACTGAATCAGGTGCCCTACCAAAAATAGCAACTCCTGCCTGCCCGACTTACTATAAATAGTAAGTATCTGAAAATCACTCAAAAAGTGTCTGCCAAGGCCCAAACCTTAATCAACTGCTGGAGTAATGTTCCCAACGCTGGATAACTACCTCAAGTGATCCTCTAAACACATCTGCCAGCCTACGACGATCTGAATGATAGGCTAACCCTTGAAATAGTTGTACTGCCTAGGAAGGGGACATTACACCTTAAGATCAATTTATACTTTTCCTAAAAGGGCCCACACACTTTTCTTGCCAATGTGGGATAAAAGATATATTTTACTTTTTTAGTGACTTTATGATATAATATTTTATTTAAGTCACTTTATTAAATTAATTAAATATAAGGTTACTTTATAATATTTATTTATTTAACAACGTTACAAATAATTAATTTAATTATTTATCTCCCTTATTACTCCCAATCCAGCTGAGTCCAGGAAACCATCCACTGACTAGGTAACTGCCTGAAGAAGACCTCCTAACCATGCATATTAACCTATGAGGGTCAGTAATAGGCTAAGTCGTCTGAAAACTGATGCTCATGAAAATGGGGACATTACATTCAAGGGGCCCTCAAACATAGGTAACTGATGATGCAAATCAGATACAAGGGTTGGATTTTCTGACTCATACTTTTTTGCTTGTCCACCTTGTTGGCGTTTAAATTCGCACCTCTGGAATGCGGATTAAAAAACGGACAGCTATGCACAGATAAACTGCTCTTCAAATTAGGAGGGGAAGCTCCCTCTTGCTGATGGTGTTTGAAAGAAAGTAAACTAAAACTAAGTTGCCTATCTTTTTGATTAGCTTAGAGCACAAGGTTTTTTAAACACAAACTTGAGATTTTCAAATAGAAGTTCAACTACGAACTTAAACTAAAGACGTTCCTAACCTCTCAAGTAATAGCAGAGCAAGAGAAGTTAGAAATTAACAAGGTAGATTCTCGACAAAAATACTTCAATAATCTCTCTTTCAGCGGACACCTACACACTTCACTGCAAGCTGAAATAAAGATCATAAAAGTAGAACGATAACGGAAATCTGAGATTTTAGACCAAGGCAAAAGAGGCTCATGATTTTATTACTCAAATCTCTAAAACAAAGCTCACTTCTAACATGCCTTGAACAAGAAATTGCAGCTAAGGAGGCTTGCAAACTTATTCTTAACACAATAGAAAACAACAATCTCACTAACTCCTTGTTGGCTAAAGAGGCTCAACAATTTGCTTATCACAACACAAATGAACAATACTTGAGCAACAAATAGAAGGCACAATAGGCTCAGCGTTTTGTTCTCACTAGCACGGTTTTAACTAAGTGAACTGAAACTGAATAACAATTTGCTGCAATTCAGGCTCGCAATTTGCTATGACAATAACCGTTGAAAAACTAAATGAGCAAAGGCTCTTATTTATAGAGAAGCAGAGGAGTAGGGAACCCTAAAATCTCCTTGCTTTCACAATCTAGGGCTTGCTCAACAAGCAAGCTTTATTACTAAATCTAGAAAGATAAAACCCTAGAAAGCGGCCGGAAACCAACTATTACATCTTATCTTCTTCCTATCCTCAAAGAATGGATAAGGATTATTCCAAGAATAGAAAGAAAGCGGGAAAGAAAGCTTCTAGAAGAAAGCTGCTTTAAAGCTCGATCACATCCGCTAGGAAGTTAGAGATTGTGTCCCGGTTCGGTGCATCTATGCCATCAACAACAAAGCACCGCTTTTCAAGAATATCTTCAGCATCTGCAATAGATCTCAAGAAATCTTCAACCTCATTGGCCGCTTTATCGAACTTTGCTGACATCATTGAAATATGGCCTATCCTTCCGCCAACTGGACTGCAATTGTGAACAACACTCTGGAACTGATTTTGCACCTCCTCAAGCCCGATGTAAGAACCATCTTCGAGGCTGTACTGAGAGGGGATCTCTATGACGAATTCGCTGATGAAAAGAAGAGCTTCAACCACCCTTTGTCTGTAGGTGATGAATTCTTCGGATATCCTCTCATAAGTTTTAACTTTGAAAACATGACGCTCTCTCCAAGCAAGGATTTGTCTTTTGTGCTCCTTTGAAACTGCTGAACGTAGGCTGTATCTAAATCAGCAATGATAATCTCATGCCTAGGTTTTACTTCAGCCAGTGTTTGTTCAAATCCTTGGATGCCTTGACGAAGTTCATGAGCGTTTTCTCTCAACTGGAACATCCGAGCCAAGATCTCCCTTCCTCTGACAATGAAGCTCTCGATCCACTCTTGAGTCTCCTTCCCACATATGACCAGCTGTCTTAACTGATGGTGATCAGCTGGTGTCTCTAAGACCTGGGGCAGCAACTGGGTTGCTTGTGAAGAACCATGGACAAGGTTAGACATGAAAAGCCTGAGCTGCTGATTTTCAGCCTTGAGGGCTGCCTTGTCTTCTCCATCTTTAAACACTCTTTCTTGAAGGTTTTCGGATACAACTTTGAAGAGACTCAAATCTGCATGTCTGGTATTTCTACCGAGATTAGCCTTGACCATGACAAAATCATCCATATTTACCTCCTCCCTATTCTTATCTTCTGGGGGCACTGCAGTCTCTATGACTATCTCGTTATCAGGATTCCTATCAAAGTGAACTTGCTTCTTTTCCTTCTTCTTAGGAGGTTCCTGATAGATATTATCGAGATCATCAAGACTCACTTGATATGAAGGCCTTCTCCTAACCCTTCCTAAGGAGTTCTCAAGCCGAGACACAGTAGTATCTTTACTAACTTCCTCAGGAGGTATTGCTGCAATCTCTTCATCATCTTCGATATCAAGATCAATGTGAATTGGTGAAGAACCCGTCAAAGGTACAGAAACATGTGTTGAAGGTGGCTCCTCTGCTTCATTCTGAGGTATGGGCTCGTCAGGAGGAACTTCTGAATGAACTGTAGGCTGTTCCTGTATGACTATGCCTGAGAAATCCAACCTTCTTTTTACATTTTTATTTGATCTACAACCTTTGACGCCATCTTGAGACTGACTTTTACCCTTTCCTTTCGACTGTGTTCTGGAAGAAGAGGGAATTATCCTTGGCGGCTCTGCTACTGGAATGGAGTTCTTCCTTTTAAGCACTAAGAAAACCTTACTATGCTCAATGACTTGTCTTGTCCTGTCTTCAACTGAAAGAGATTCCTTGTTTGTCCAATTAACTTGTGGAAGAGGCTGATCCTCGATTCGTTTCTGAGTGTACATCGGTAGAAGCACATCTTCATCGTCATCAGAGAGCCCTTCTATATCTTCATGTAAACAGTCTTTCATCTGATGGAGAGTTAGCCTACTGTAACTACGCCTTCGCACTTCAAACTCATCTGCACAGTTAGCCCAAAAATCTTCAAGTGCGGGTATGTGATTATAGTTCTTCTCCAATTGGCCAGTGTAGACACCATGAGGATCAAATGATAGCCTCTCGGTAGGATTTGAGGCCGAATTTATCTAACTCTTCTCCAATTGTCCGGCATCTGCAGCAGTTCTGCATGTATAAATACCCAACCCTAATGGAAAGTGAAGAGAGGGTTTCTTTCTATTTCTCAAGACTGTGGTGGACACTGTGGAGCCCGTGAATTCCATTAGCGATGACCTCTATCCGGACGGGATACCTTGGCAACATGATGCACCAACAACCATAGACCCTATGATAGTGTATGCAGGGAAACTCAGATAAAACCAATCCGCTCTTATCTCCGGCCATTGCTGCCCCGCAATCAAGAGATGCGACGTGCAATTTGTTGTCTAAGTCCCACACTGTGTACATCAAGAATGCCTCGTTCACCCTTTTGTAGTGGTGCAACGACTTTATGAATTCCAACTGGGGATAATAGTTATATATGTGTTGTACGCTCAACGATCCCTCGGTGTTCAACCCTCTAAATTGACCTTGATAGGCCACCAGGTAGACTAGGTATGACACCATGTGGAATACATGAAACTGAAAATATTTTGTTATTTGCTGATGTAGGCGGTCACTAATCAAAGTAGGCCAATCATAAAACTCAGTCTTCTTCATGATGTGAGGTATGGCATAAAACATCCAAGGTTGGAACTTGGTGGCGTCTTCTGAGCCAGTGACCCTGTTGAGCAAAGTGATGATGATGGCAACCTCATCCTTGAACTCTCCTCGCCCGACATTCTTGGGCAATGTCTTATGTTTTTCTTTCATCCATCTCTGTGCAATCTTCTTGCTATATTTATCTTTATGCATATTCCACATCCTTTCACATTCATCCCTTGAAAGAGTTATGCTTTCAGGCCACGGGGGAATGGAAAAACAACTTTCGACCATATCAGGCTTTAGACTGCAAATCAATCTACCGTCTGCTGACTGGATCTCCCTAGTAGCCGGGTTGTAATGCTTAATGCAAGCGATTACGAACTCAAGGCTCCGAATTGATATAAGAATAGACGCTGCTGCGAGGACTCCAGAATGTCCTAGGTTCTTGATTGAAGTGTTGCCTACTCTCTCCAAGGCATGTAGATCGAACACCGGAATGACATGATGCAAGTCTATCTCAACTGTTTTGATATAATTGTGAAATAGAGCTGATTCGGACTTGAAAACATTAGGAGTGTACTCCATTCTAGAAAACTCGAAGAATGACTGTAAACTCGCCTTGGTTTAGACAAGTCTTCAACAATTTCTATTTTTAGAATGCTGATTTTTGTACTCCAACGGACAAATTTTTTGAGAAATTTTTCTGAGATATGGGTTTTGTTCAGAATATCGATGCAAGACAACCCAGATCGTCCGTTTTTGAAAATTTTGAATTTAGCCTGAAAAAGCAGCAAACCCTAATTTCTTCAATTTTTTCTGAAAAAAGTTGGCATCTGGGTTTTGTTCAGAATATGATTAGAAATGGACCCAGATGATTAGATTTGCAAAACCCTGATGTTTGATCGAAAAAACAGCCAACCCTAGGTTTTTGAACTTTCTTGAAAAAAGCTGCGATATGGGTTTTCTTCAGAAGACTGATTGGAAAGGACCCAGATGGTTGAAATTTGAATGCACTGAGGTTTTTACTGACATGCAAAATAAAAGCACTTGCTGCAACTTGATGAAGTTCTTGAAAAATTCTTCAGAAGATTGAGGCAAAAAGACCCAGATGACTGAAAAATTGAAAGCCTTAGCCTTCAGCTTGAAAAATTTGATCTTCTAGAACAAGAAGAATGAAAAAGCAAGGGTTTATGCTTGCTGGTCTGAAAAATCTGACGTAAACCAGCAACTATGGATTCTTGAATCACAAAAATTCTTCAAACTTGCTGCTCCAACTTTCTCCTCTGGATACTACCTGCAAAAATAATGAAAACTACATTGAAAAGAAGTGTTAAATAGACTTAGGGTTTGATTTAGGTTTTGCTTTCTTTTTTGCTTTTATTTTCAAAACCCTAAATCTCAATCTCTTTGAATTTGGACGCCATCCTTCTCCTCTTGCAAATTTTGAAAATTTGAAAACTCTTGAAAAATCCTCTAAGGCATGAAACTTTGGGCGCCTTTCTCCAAGAGGGGCGCCTATTTCCACCAGTGTTAGTCAAAAATTTGATATTTTCAACTTTTCTCCATTTTGACAGGCTACTTCACCTCTGATTTCCCGTTGACAGATCAACCCGACAGGCGAGCTGAGTGGTTCACGGCGGAGCCTGACTGAAACTGAGAAGGATGTTCTGGAGGCACCTCCGGCTAAAAACTTGATTTTGACCTTCGAATCCATGGGAGGCTTTTCCTTCGAGGGGCTCCGAACTTTTACAGTGTTAGCCATTTTTCTGATTTCCAAGTTCTTCCTTCTCCCTTTGATTTTCTGATGAATCCTCGATTCTGGGAGCAACGCTGATCCGACTAACTGTCTGAATATTTCGTTGGATAGCCAGACTGATTTTGATGGGGCACTCTTGGATGCTACTTCTGCAAATTCCATCATTTGAAGGTCTTAAAGTTTGGGCGCCCTTCCTCAACTGGGGCGCCCACTTCTACCAGACTTAGAAAAAATTTCAATTTATTCATGTCTTTCACTTCTACGGGCGATCTTGTTGAATCTTGAGCTCCAGGCGTCGGATTGATGAAAGTTTGGACTCATTGTGAAGCTGAGAGGATTTTAGGAGGGGTCTTCTAGAAACACTTTTGTCAAAAAGTAGCTTTTAGGTCCTCAAAAGCTTGGGCGCCCCTGGCAAGCTGGGGCGCCCAGTTTCACCAGAGTTAGTTTATTTTTTGCATTTTTCACCTTTGCTGACTTATTTTCAGTCCCTCATCTGGACCCCTCTTATTCAAAATTTCTTGAACTCCAATGACCTGAGTTCCCAGCTTGTCGTGGTTGATAGCTCACCGGAAAGTCTCATAGCATTCTCAAGACATCTCGCTATAACCTTGGATCGCGAAGTTCATCCGCTTGAACCCTTGAGTTGGGTGCCTTTCTTTCTCCTAGGGTTTCCAGCTTCCAGACGGAAAATTCCTTAATTTAATCTTTCTTTCGAAGCCTTGATCTTCATTCATGTTCTCCACTTTGACTTAAATTTTCTCTGTAGACCGGATTTCGCCTGAAGGCCCCATGGGGTTGCATCCACTGCTTCAATTCACTAATGCAGCAACTTCCTATTGGAGGTCCTTAACCCTAATTCATCACCTTATCTCTGATGTCTCTAAAAAAGGTACTTTCTTGAACAGGGCTTCAAACTCAGCAGTTGTTAGAAAAATTTTCATGACTTTTCAACTTTCTTTCTCGCTGCTCAAGCAGTATGTTCATCGCTTCACCTTCTCACTGTGGAAGTTTGCGTTGAAATTGACGCCGGGTACTCTGATGACTTCCATTGATGACCTCGAGCTCCAGATATGCTTCCGGTGCTGCATTGTGACCCAAGAGGGGCAAAACCGATTATTTTAAGATTCTGACTGCACTAGCCTGATACGGACACATTTTGAGCCAATCAAAATCAGTTCGGGCCGTATCGGACTAACTTTCTATTTTTAGAAAATTTTCTTTTTTTTAGAAAAATTTTTGCCAGATCCACCAAAGAAACCGAAACCTTTAAACGCATCGCTTTCCGAGAAAAAAATTTTCTAAAAATAGCAGCTTTTCCTAAAATTTAGGATGAAAAACTGAGATCTGGGTTTTGTAGGTTAAGCTGCTCTTAGCGTTGCTCTTAGCAGACCCAGATCGTCAGAAATTGAAAATTTTGCATTTTAACCCCTCATGCCATACACCCAAATTTTGACCTTTTTGACTGATTTGACAAGACTTTTACTCATTTCTTCAAAATGTCTAAGTGTAACAAAATTTTTTAACTTTGGGGTACAACACACCTAAATCTACATATTCTGCTTGCTTGCTTTCTTCACAAGACCTTTCCTTTGCTTGCACCATCTCTATGCATCCTCCCCTTGGAAGAAATAGAGATCTAATGTGTGACTCCCTTTTCCTCTTGGCTTGATCTAGCTGTTTACATTGTTCCTTGAGCTCTTGCAAGTGCTGTTTTGTTTGGGCAGCCAACATCTTCGCCCTTCTAGCCCTTTGTAACCAGCCATCACACAAGACTCGAGTTCTCTTGACATCTTCCATGGTATGATATACAAAATCAGACTTGTTGTGGCTTGAATTTTCAACATCTTCCTCATGCCTAACACCCAACTCATGAGTGCCAACAATGGAAGACTCTACCAACTCATTTTCTCCATATCAAGTAGCTGCTATCTCATGGTTATGTAAAGAAATACAACTGCTGTCATAACAGAGAAGATCAGAACCTTCACCATACCTCTTTGTAGTGCCTTCATGGGACTCAAGCAAGTCTTCACCCATTGTTAAATGTCCATAGTCAAGTACTAGTCCAACATGAGTTTTTTCATGAAAATCATAGGCCTTAAGGGTAATCCTCTTGGCTGTCATAGCATGATAATTTGAAGACAAGGGATTGCTGTCATGCATCAGAAAATCAGTCCTTGCTTTGTTCTTTAGTGTGACGTTTTCCTCACTCTCAATCATCTCTCCTTCCATGAATGGGTGCTCAGCTTCCTTCATGGCCTCTTTTTTATTACATTCGTGTGTGAAAACTAGGTCATCATCATGCTTCATCAAAGGATCTCCATCAAAATAATAAGTAGAGTCTTCTAAATCATGATCTTTCTCATTGGCTGATCTAGAAAGAGTGTTCACAGCTATAACCTTCTTAACCACGAAGTGATCCTCCATGTCTTGCAATGTTAAATCAATCTTATCCAATTCACTTTGTTCACTACATACTGAAATTTCTGAATTGCCATCATATGTATGAACAACATCCATCTCAAAGACACCCAAACCACAATTTGATTCTTTGCCAAAACGAAGTAAATTTGATGAAGCAATGCAAGGCTCAATTAATGAAACATCACAAGAACCCATACGTTCATGTAACTGATCTAACATGGCTGGTTGGATAATCTTCATGGCGGTATCTTCTTCAATCTTCTTGTGCTCTTCATTTGTAATTTCAATAGGTGAATCTCCTTTGTCCTTGTCCCCATAGGGTTGAAGTGATCCTTTGAACATGTCTTCTTTAGGGCTGCATACTGACTGATTTTTGTCCTGCTCATAAGTACTTGTAGGCTGCAAGTCATACACAAGTACTTCTTCCTTCTCTAAACTTTCTTAATTGATGACTTCTGATTTTTCTTGCTCATTCCTCAATTTTCTAAGTGTAGCCATTGTCTGTTGTTGAAATTTTGCAGCACTTGCGAAACGCCTTCCCACGGTTGATCATGCTTCTTTGGTTTCCTCTTTTTTTGCTTGCTTTTTTCCATCTAATACCCCATATAGCAACCAAAGGAGAGATTACTTCTGAGCTCTTGTGGAAGTGTATTGAACTCATCATAGGCAACCATTATATCATCAATAATGTTGGCGTAACAGCTAACACCTCTGGAGTGCAAGTTGTTACGGACAACTATGCACACTACGCAATGAGTGCTCTTCAAATTAGGAGGGAAGCTCCCTTGTTGTGCGGACAAAATGCTTGAAAAGTAAACTATACTAATTCCTGTGTTTTTGTCTCAACTGAAAGAGGCACAAGGTTTGCGAGAAACTTCGAGCGTTGCAGTCAAGGATTTTCTGGTTTCGCAAGTCTTAACTACAACTCAAAACTAACTAGCTTAAACTATCCAATCCCCTCAAGAAATCAGAGCATGAGGAAACGGAGCGGGAATGATCTTACACGATAAACCGGGTATAGATTCACAACGTGAAGGCACGGTGGGCACAACTATTTGCTTGTCTGAATAGGTTTATTATCACACACATCATATGATAAGCTTTAAGTACAGATTCTCAACGTGAAGGCAAGGTGGGCACAACTATTTGCTCAATCTGAATAGGCTTATTAGAAACACAACACAAAGGATAGCCAACTAGGACAGTAAATTGCATAGACGAAACACGCATACAATTTACGATTGAACTAGCCATTATATTTAACTAAGATAAGCATTCACCATAATAATTGCAAGAAACCCAAGTGGCATAACAATTCATCATCATAATAAATACTCGTGAACAAATACAGAATAAGCAATATTACAGGCAAGGTGGGCACAACATATATTACTCTCTCGTGCAAAAGTTATTTACAAATGAGCAAAAACTCTTATTTATAGACATTGAAAGGTGTAGGGAGCCCTAAAATCACCTTGAGTCAACTACAATCTTGCAATGCATGCAAGATTTATTGCTAAACCCTAATAAAACAAATTATACAGTTAACTGGAAAGCTACCATCAGTTAACCGGTACATTTAATCTAAAAATGGACAATGTGCAAGCATGCACGTCCTTATTGAAAGCAAGTTAACTGGAACACTACCATTAGTTAACGAAAACCCTAAATGTAACTCCAAGTGTACATAAATAATTCCAAGATATACATGCATGAGATGTGGAACAACGAGTTAACTCAGAAAGAAGCGTCGAGTTAACTGTTGTGTATGATATCTATCTTGAAAGGTGGGAACTAAAGACTACTGGCCGTTATCTCAAGAAAGTAACGAGGTTGTTGACTGTATCATTATTAGGAGCATCACATGTTCTAACTGCCAATTCACTGCTTGTCAGTAACTCAAGCAATCCTGGAAATCTCCACACACTTAAACTAACATTTCATTGACTGGTAACTCTGGCGGCTCCGTAATTGAAATGATGGCCACTGTATCTTCTACAGCTTTATGCTTCTGACGCGTCTCACTTTTTTGAAGCTTTTTTCTATGGAAGAGTGTTGCATGACGAAAGTGCGAAGTTTGACCGTGAACTCTAGTTGTGAGAAATGCAAATGAACTTGCTGCACATGCAAAATTCCAATGGTATCAACCCTCTAAACCGGCCTTGGAAGACAATCAGCTATACGAGGCATGAAATCATATGGACTTGAGTGACTACTCCTGTCAACCCTCCAAATGCACTTGATACAAATCGGTGTCAACTTTTCTGATGAAATCATGAATTAAGACCAATTTGGTCTCGAATTCAATCTGCGTGAACTTCACTCTGAAAAACTCATCTGTTGACTGTAAACACGACTATGTTCTGACAACTTTCTTCGGAAAGCAAAAAGTCACCTGCTGAGGCTAAAAATAACCTGTCGGAGGGCAATTTTCATGAAAACTTCTGAAACGTCGGTTTTGTCTAGAAAGTAATTCTAAGACAACCCACAACGTCAAAATTGCGAGAAAACGCTATTTAGCTTGACATGCAAAAGCTTTCCCCAAAAAAACAACTGAGGACAGTAGGGGCTACAGGGGACAATTTTTCTGAGAAAATCTGAAATATGGGTTTTGTCTAGAAGATTCTAAGACAACCCACAACGTCAGATTCGAAAAATAGCAACTTCTACTCCACTATGCAAAGGAATTTCAGTTGAGAAAATCAAAGCCTCGAGATTTGAAGCTCTCTGGAGTAAATTTTCCTGAAAAATTCTAACACATGGGTTTTGTAGAGGAAGCCGTGCACAACCAACCCAGATGATTAGATTTGTCAAAAGTCGCCGAATCTTGGACAAGCGAAGAAAACCTAAGACGAGAATAGAAGAATTTAAGACAAAATATAGAAGTTTTAATGCTCTGCTTCTGCTAAAATCACGCATCTTCAGTTTGTTCAGCGATGAATATGGACTCGGTACCCACGTTAGTAATCCTATAAACAATCTCTTTAAAGCGCCCTTTCAAACACCGACTATTGAAGGAATCGCTCACTCATGGAAATTCTAGCCATTTCAACTTTTAAGAATGACGAACCACCAAATAAATATATAGAAACCTGAGCCTTACCAAAATTAACCGGTGAAGAATAAACTCTTGATTTCAAAGAAACCCTCTCTAATGGAACTCACTTTATCTCGAATCGCAACTTTAACTCAAGTCCCTAAAAATAAAATAATATTAAAATATCTGGGGCTACTTCATTACATGCAATTTGTAATTTACCGAGGTTGAAGAGCCAACATTTAAATTATTGGAAGAAAATCGCTATTTTAATGCTTTTGCATGCAAAACTGGAATTAAATATATTATTTGAATGTTACCAAAATCCAGCTGGACGCACCAAACAAAATCCACCACTTCTCAAAAGCGTAAATTTGACTCTCCAAAGTCCCATCGAAAAAGTTACCCGCATTTCCTTCACCGGCTCAGCAGCCTACCGTGCCACCGCCCCCAGCCCGGATTCCCACGGCGCAGTTTGACCTGCTCGGATATCCATCGAGCGTAAGCCTCCGCGAAGCAAGGATGAAATGTCCGGCCGAGCTGGCAACGCTAAAATCAACGCTGACAATCTCAAAAAATTAGCCTTCGACAACTGATGCAAGATCACTCAAACAACAGCGACATTTCTCCATTCTACCATCCGACGCTTTCCAAACCGCTGCCATCCAAGCGAATCCGTGAACCTCACAGACCGATGATGAGCCAGCCGCGGATCGAAGTATCCGGCATCCACCATCAGATGTGGCGTATCCAAAGCCAGCATTAAGGACCCCAAAACAAGGGCTTCTAGCCCGTGGAAGGCTCAAACACCATTTTGTCAAAAGTGTAACTTTCAACCAGATACCCTATTTTGACCCTTGACACCTAGAGCTGGAGTGCTCTGATTTGCGCACCGTCTGTCTCTTTGCGTAGCTAGAACAACTTACGAGAGATGTCTCTGGAGGTGATGAAGCAAGAAAATTGCTTCTAAGACCTCAAAGAGAAGGGCGCCTTTTCCAAGGGGAAATGTATTCTCTATACTTACCCATTTTTTGGCTGTCTTCACTTTTTAGCGTTCTACACAGATCTCGCACGTACGAGCGTTTGCGAAATCCCGGAGGCTGACGACTGGACTCGTTGGATAGCTGGAGTAATTCCGCACAAGTCTCGTGAAGATTGTGACTGCAAAAAACCCCATCTAACAGGCCTAAAGGCTGGGCACCCCTGGCCTACAGAGGTACAGGTGTGTATTACTACATTTCTCCACCCTTTGATTTACATGTCTGGTAAGACCTCTGTCACGATCACTTGGCATGTCGAATTATCTTGCGAATTGGTACATTGTGAAGCTAGACTAGATTAGAAAATATGTCATGAAGACAACATCTACAAATTTACCCATCTGAGGGGTCAAATTCAAGGGCGCCCCTGGGCTACAGGGGCGCAAATTCTGTAATTTTGACAGCCTCTGTGATGAGCAACCTCCTTGTACCTTCATCTTCCGCCTTCGATTGCCGGAGTTCTACAACTCGGATGATCTCACTTGATAGCTTGTCGGAAAGGTAACTAAATTCCGAAGAGACTGAATACATTTGGAACCAAAAAGCACTAAATTTGAGCCTCCAAAATGAAGGGCGCCCCTGAGCTACAGGGGTGTATATTTTCTCTGAGGTTGATGATTTTCTCCATTTCGCGCACTGCGAAATCCACTGTCGGCTGTTGGCTCAACCACGTAGAAGCACTACTGCTGTCGACGCGTGTATGTGACTATATTACATCACTTTCACATGTACAGACACTGTAAAGTTGATTTGCATGTTGATTGGACAAACGTCTCCCACGTTACAAAGCGAAGTGTTTCCAGACTTAGAATATTTTTAGCACTTTTCGCCGTTTGAAAATCCCCTCTGTCGTGAAGCATCTTTCGCCATAGAAAGTTCTACTTTGAGTTTCAGGCTTCGATTTTGACATCTGGTACTGGCCAACTACCATTAATGAACTCAAAGATCCCAACTTTTCTCCTAAAAAAGTGAAAACTACCCACCAGCCTTAAATTGACTTTTAACTGAAATTGACTTCACCACTGTGATTGTGATGTGAAATAAGTCAATCAAAATTAATTTCAGTCAATTCTGACAAGTTTCTATTTTTAGGGTTTTGGGACCTGAAACAGGAGTTAAAAACCCTAATTTTCAATTTTTTCCAAATTTCACCAGTATCTTCTCAACATCACACTGACTCAAAATACATACTTGATTTTCCCAACAACTGTGTTTTAACATCATTTTAGCAAGGTTTAGACTCTTTTATGCAAAATGCCTTAATGAAGCAAAATTTCTGGTTTGGGTACAACAAATGACATGTGTTGCCATGATTGCAAACTTTCTAAATTACATACTGAAATGAACCGAACCAATTTTTTCAATTTTTTGTAAATGAACACAGTAATGCAGAAGCACCTGTTAGGGTTAGATAATTCAAACCAGCAGATTACAAATAACTCGTTGCCAAGAATGTGCACTCAATCTCAACAAGAGAGAGGCTGTCATATGGCAAGAGGATCGCCAGTGCCTTAAATAAAATGCAACTGAAGGTAACTCTAACCAAGAATGTGTTCGCGAAGGACGATCATATGGTCAGACGGTCTTCTACCACTTCAAGTACTGAAAGCAACTCAACACCAAGTATGTGCTACTCAGTTCAGTATGGAAGTGAGGCGACCATATGGCGGAGATAAAGAAATTACAATGCAATTAAGGAGAATAAGCAAGAATTTAGAGAAAGATGCTGACAGTACTACTGTTCAGCTTACAACATGAGAAGAATTCGCCTGCCAAGAGCATAGAGTTAGAACAATTCAACAAGTATCTAATAAGAGGATTCTCCTTGCTTAATGGAAATACCAAGACTGATTTCTTCACTAAACAACCAGATTTAAGATTCTGATCTGTACAGATCTGCACTTTAAATGTAAAACCAGCATGCCTGTAACCCACTAAATTGCTCGTATAACACCCTAAACAGACCCAAAAGACTTCAAGTTTGATGCAATGGACCTATAAAATGATGGCGCCTAGTTTAGTTATGAGAAAGGGCAGCTAAAAGTGGCTATTAATTAATGGCACGGATCCCAAAGCACTCCAGAAAGGGCGCCCTACAAGGAATGACGAATTTGCTTTATAAATTCATAAGCTTCATATTAAAATCTGCAAATATTCATGGAGGGTCGCTTCCAACAGAGAAAACCAATGAGACAATACCCAGAACAACTCTTTTTGTATTTTTTGATTTATGAGTGAAACTATAGATTCAGCCCTGTTATCAGCAACTCCAGAAAATGACATAAAATGCAATAAACTGAACTACATAAGTAAACCCAAACTACAAATGCAAACCTCACTACAAAATGTCACTCAAACAAGCAAACCTCTCCACTAGGTGCTATCTCTCAAGCACGAAGTCGAGCCAAGGCTAAGAGGCATTCATTCCTCGAAGCAATCCTGTTACCATTTCGGCAGCATAACAATATAGAAGTCATAAGATAACCAGAATAAAGAGAATAAGTCTCCTTATATAGATTTTGGAGAGAAACTCATGCAACTTCTAGAAGGTTCAAGAAGGCGCCAAATATTCAAATTTGAATTTGCTTTATCTCCCTCCAAAGATGGCGTCCATTTTCCAAGGTAATATTTTTGACTTTTAACTTTAAAAATAACCTTCCTCTCAAGTAGGCGTCCCACTTCACCAGTAAATAATTTGGCCTTAGGAAAATATAAGTTATCCCCTGATGAGATAATCACCCTTGAAGTCCCCCTTTTAAAACAACTTAAAGTTGCAATGCTAAGCCAAGGGGTTATAATATTATAATAACACATTATTTTAATTAGAATACTTATCTCTCCAAAAATTGCACCAAAAGGCCAAAACAACCATACCAACTGAACTGACTGCAAAGGGAAGCCGACTGAACTGAAGCCAACAGGACCACTGCCAAAAATAGAATTTACTAAAAATAGTAAATTCAAGAAGTTGCTCAGAATGCAATGCATGCGACACCATTGCGAAGCTTTCTGAAAACCCAGAAAGATTCCGCAATCCAAAATCCCAAACTCAGAGATGTAGCCGTCATAACTTACTAA